>JAIRCJ010000016.1:600000-1060000 GCA_020883675.1 Bruguiera gymnorhiza | reverse complement strand
TTATCGTATTTGTTACACATATTTTAAATTTCATCTACAGAAAATTTTAAAATTTACAATATATATATATATATATATATATATATTTTTATTATTATTATTATTATTATTTATTTTACGTGGGATCTCGTGCCTAGGCTATGGCCACATTTTTCTGGCCTTTACTAACGGAGCCTTTACTGATAATATATAACCTGTTTAAGGAAACAAAACCGGATTGTTACTTGGGATCTGTAAGTCTGCCTCGGAGTGTGGAGATGGTGTAGGGTGTATGGCAATACATCTGACTTCCATTATCTATCTTCCCTTTTGTAATTATTTAGTTAACCCAGACGCTACTTAATTATGTGAGATTTGAACAGGACACCGATCATACCAACAGCCACATACGTTTTTGATCAATTCTACTAATGTTCTAAAAGGAAACCAAGCGAAAAGTAGCAAAAATTAATCCCACTTTCATCTGAATTTGATTGTTTGAAAATGGTAGGAAAAAAAAAATTATAGAGATGTTCATGGAAAAAAATATAATGCCAAAACAGTAGTTCAAAACTTCTAATTTCTTTCTTTCTTTCTTTGTTTTTTTTTTCTTTTTTTGGATGGCTCAAAACTTTTAATTTCTAATAATAGATTTAGTTGCTCCTAAAACATTATCATGATCTAATCTAAAAGACAAGAATATTATTAGAATAATTTCGAATCTTATTCTTATAATTTTCTTCGACGAGTTAACGCAAATTATCACACTTACTCTCTAACAGTATTTTACACAAACAGTAAAAAAATAATAATAATAATAACTCTTTAGAGTCCAAAAACCCCATCGAGAGAGTGAAAGAGAAAAGATGTCAAAACCGAATAGCCCCAGCAATGCATTGTCGCCAACCAATTAAGAGTTATTTATAGAGGATTTTAATCATAATCAAAGATTAAAAATTAGTTCCTAGCATGTTTTTGGTATTCATTGCACACACGATTATGTGTGTCCACTTTTTCTTTTTTGTTATTAAATTCTAAAAATTTAAAGATCAGGATGCAGATTTACTTTTTTTTTTCTTTTTTTATCGGGCTAAATGGATGTGGGTGTGATTATATTTCAAACAATTTAAATAATTGTTGAAGACATTAATTCACATCTAACACTACAGATTTAAAAGTAACATATAGCTACGCTTCTAATTTAATTTTTCTACACTTAAAAATGTTATAATTTATGCTACTTGCACAAGGGAAAGCATATATAAAAATACGAGCGGAGTATTTGGCAATTTTTATTACACTTTCAAGAAGGTTAGAAATTATATTAAAATCATACTACGCTTGAATTTTGTAGAAGAAATCGACCCTTTCAAAAGCATAGACAATAAAAATTATGCCTGACTCCCCTTTTTCATAGTGTTATATATCTGACACTATTTTATTTATTAACACATACATATTATATATGAGACATATTTATACCAACAGAGATATCATGACTCTTACGAATATTTTTGTCACTAAATAAAATATAGAGAATTATTTTATATTCTTTTCAAATGACACATAACATACTTTAATATCGTGAAATAATAGCAAATAAATAAATATGAATCATAACTTGAAAAATTGAAAATTTTTAAAATTAATTACACTTCTTCTTTTTTTCTGAACAGCACAATATTTTTATTCATAATTATCCGCAAGGTAAAAACAACGTCAACTAAAGAAATAGACATCAAACCTGGCTTTTAATAGTCCATATGACCCACTGAAATCAAAAGTGTAACCCAACGACTGGATGTTAACAATTTCTAATTGTAACCAAAAAGCCGATCAAAGTAGCAAATAATTAATTACACCTTAAAAAAAAAAAAAAAGACGCGCCGCTTATGTTAATTTTACAATTGTGTTCTGGTGTCATGTTCTATAATTTTGAGCAGAAGCTTGCACTTAATAATTCTATATTATTTCAGTCCACTGTATGGTATGGGGATTTTTTTTTAATTTTTTTGACAAACTAATGAGTATTATCATTATTTTTCATTTTTTTTCAAGTAAAAATAATTTCATAATATTAAATATGTTTTGTGGAATAAGGTTGGGTCCAATAGGCTTAGCTGGGCCAGTGCCTACCGGGGAAACCCTAGAGTGGGGAAATAAAGTAAACTTGGGTGTAATTGTATTTAACTAAACGAAATTATAGGTGCTACGGTCTTGGTAACAAGTGCTATTGTGATGCAAATTCTATCTCTATAACTTTATAGCCAAGGGTCAATATAGGTGATGTTTTCTTTAGTAAGTTGGCTTTCAACCAACCATTTCATTAATTTTCTTTAGTAAGTTGGCTTTCAACCAACCATTTCGTTAATTTTCTATTTAAATTTTAATCAAGATAGGCCGATACGGCCGGTAAACCTTATGTTTAATTGGGTAACTCTTACCGTCCATGCGTTTGCACAACCAAAGAACTTTCTTACTTGAAACCCAATATCTGTTAAAGCTTTTTTCTTTTCTTTTTCTTTTTTTTTTCAATTAAGAAGTTCAATAGATTGTAACTTATATAATAGGTTATAATTTTTTGATTTTCTCTTTTTAAGAATTAGTATTCGATATTTTAAAATTTTAATTTTTAATCACGAGAATATCTTACCAAAAATATCTTTTAAATAAATCAAATATCATTGACGTCAGTCTTAGTATGGGCCTGACCCACTTCTAGGTTATTTGTATCATTGTAAATTGTTACTTTTTTATTGAATGTGTCCAGCCCAGCACTTGCAGTTTGCAATAATTGGACTTTGAGCCCAATTTAAGTTTGTTTGTTAATTCAAATGAGTTCTAGGCCCAATTAAGTTGGTTTAATTATGTTTGTTTATTCAAAGTGCTTTAGGCCCAGTCTTTTGCATATCTAGTCTGACAAAATTATACTTTTTATTTATTTTCTTTTTTTTAATTATTTCTAGCTTATTCAAATAACTTATTAAAAAAATAATATATATATATATATATATTTTTTTTTTCCTCTCTATTTTTTTCTCTTTATTTTTTTTGCCTCTCTATTTACCCTTTATTCTATTAATGAAAATGTGTTTATTTTGGAATCAAAAAACTGAAACTTCCCTTATTTTCTGGCTCATTGAATGCTCCATTGCGTAGCCAGACTAAGCAATAAAGCACCTCGTATTTTTCCCTCTGCCTCGGGTTGTCTCGCGATGCCTTCTACCCACGGCAGTACAGTGACCAACCCTAGTTCCAATAGAAGCTAGCCCAGCAGCAATAATCGAAGCGGCAGCATTCAACGGATTCATGATAAGTTCCTCGCTCCCAACTAAAGTTATATAATTAAAAAATGTAGTTCTCAAATTGCTCATAAATTCCCAAGAAACCTCCCGAATAAACAGTTTCTTAAGGACAAACAACCCCCGATTACATGATAAATTAGGACCATTTTACAATCTCTTAGCATACTTTCTTAATTACGGGTACAATTGGATGATAAGTTTCAGAAAGTTCAGCCATGATATCGAGTTTGGCTTTGTATACCTCACGCTAAACCAGAATATGCGATGAATATTCCATGGCCGAGAACAAATAGGTCAACAATGCTTTAGTAAAACCGGGAGAAAAGGCGTTCTTTAAGAACATGCCTATCTTAACAGTCTCGAGTTATAATTTGAAATATAGAGTATGAAATTTATAGAAAGACAGGAGTTATCCTTATTAAATAATTTATAATTTAATAATCCTCTTAATACTTTTTTTTATTTTTTTATTTATAAAAAGAGTTCGAAAACACGCAGCCACATGGAAAAACATACATCCCTATCTCTCATAAAGACTCCAATCAAACAGGAAAAATGTACGTATAATGCTGCACAATATACGGACCTTACATGGAACAGAATCAACGTTCGCATGGCATCCATGTGATAAGAAGCAACCTCAATTCAGAACACCTGCAGTTCCCAGTTTTCAGTTTAGTTTCTTTTACTTCTCTAATTCAAAGATAAACACGTTGCACCTGTATTGTATCCACCGGCACACGAGGAACTCGGACACATAATAGGAGTGGATTGGGAGGTATGCATAAAAAAATAAACATTAAGATTTGGGGGATGCATCTCTACTTTCAACCTATAAAAAAGAACAGCTTTCCTGATTCTAACTCAAACCCTACAGGGCCTTCAGACATTCCTCAGCTCACCAAAATTGCTGGGGAGCTCAGTGGCACCACCGTCCATAGCCATAAAAGATGCGAGCTTAGAAACCAAAGAAGCCAAGTTCACTGGCTTTCTCCTTCTCAAAGGTCTCAAAGTACTGATAAATTATTGTAACTGCAAGGAGGATCCCTGTCCCTGAACCGATTGCTCCCATGAAATCCGCCAACACTGTTAGCGCACCAATGCACATGCCACCAAAAGCAGCAGCCGTTGGTATGTAGCGGTTTAACTCTTTTTGTAAGTTGGATTCCCTGTGCCCAGGCATAACCATTTGTTGTTCCTGCAAAATAGCAAGCATATAAGAAGATGATACACAGAGAGGAAGTGATCAGTAGGAGATGTGAGGAAATGCCAAGCAAAGCCTTCAAATTTCAGGCCTCAATCAGGTTGGTCATTGTTTACATCTTATACTATAAGTTGTAGAATGGGCGACAAGCCCCCATCTCCATTTGTAGCGCAGCTCTTTTGATGACCGGCTTCCAGCCACATAAAGAAGTTCAGTCAACATGCAATATGAGTGAAGAAAAAATTCTAAGTTCAGATCCCCCATGCACTTGCTGAAATTCAATTGAGGCAAAAGTTTCCTTAACAGAAGTTTGAATTCCACAGCAAAGGACCTAATGACAACAACAAATGAAAGAGAAGACAATTACTACAGAATTGATTTCTTGAAAGTGTGATGTTTTTCCGCTTAGGAGGGGTTTCTACTTCCTACACCACCTACAGGTGTGATGCGAGTAATTCTACTAAAGTGAAGGTTGTAACTATTTTATTTTTTCAATAACCTGCAACTTTATTTCCAATAAATTAAACTAACCAGATTCAATTTGCTAGCTCTAAACCCTAATATTGAAACTCAAACAACCACTCAACAATTTCAAAAGCTTAATTAGTTTCCTCAACCCATCCTACATCAATATGCAACAAGCAGAGATTGATGCCTCAACAATTCAAGATGGTAAAAAGTAAGAGAAGCTGAAGCACAAAATATTAGGCATTAAAATGAGTAATATTATTGTTATTTATATTTTAGATTTGTAAAACATCTCTTAGTAACAAAGTTACCTAGTGAGTAGATATTGGTTGTTCTCTGGCACTTCTAAATTTATTCTAAGTAGACAAAAAATTACCTTGGCAAACAAATTTCCTACTTTCTTTAAGTCTTCTAACAATAGAGAATGAATTACACAAACACATTCTCCCTTCTCCAACTTTAACAAATAGTTGGATGTTAAAAAGTAGAGGAAAAGAACTAGAAAATCACTACAAGAAAACAATATATATTTTTTCACTTGATTTGTTGAGAAAACAGGCCAAAATATAGAAAGAAAATGAGAAAACATAAATCCAACTTTGTTGAAGGTTGGAAGAATACCAGTATACTAAACAGCACAATAAATGTGTGATTTAGATCCAATGGCAAAAGGATAATAAAATAATTTTAAATCATGGAGACCAACTTGCCTCCATTTCCCACCAATGTGGAAAAACTTGTTTTTGACACCACATGGGATATTTTCCATCAAGTTCCCTCTTTACTTTCTTTCTAGACTAGCATCCAAACAAAAGAAAACAAAATTACATTTCCTCCCCTTTTATTTCTTCACATTTTCTTTCCCTAGGTTTTCATTTTATCCAAGCATATTAAAACAAATTTTCAGTTTTTACTGTGTATTTTGTACAGTATTTTACAGAGAAATAAAATTCGAAACACCCAAGAAAAATAGAGATGAAAACAGAAAACTGTTAGTTGAAGATAAACACAACACAAAATTTTCTCCAACATAATATCTGAATGGATGCCAAGGCATAAATGTAGCATACCTTCAGCTGCTTTGCCACATCTTTAGCAGAAGAACCAGAAACTTCAATCCAAGTTTTTGAAAAGAGTGCACATGCTGACAACATAAACACAAGATAGAAAAGTGCGTGGAAAGGATGTGCTGCCATATCAGCTAAGCTGCAAAACAGTATAAGCTATGTTAAGAGGAAAAGGGTAGGGAGAGAGAGGAAGAAGCAAAAAAAAAATCAAATGATCTCTACTCACCTCGATGGTGCAGTAATGTAATATGCCACACCACCAACAGGGACAGATTGACCATTGTATTCAGATTCCTTCCATTTACCCAAAAGGTCCACTAGAAAGTTTCCACTATATTTCCTATGTAACAGCTGTAAATAGACAATTGCACTAATTCAATGATAAATCACACCTCAATTTGTGCAACAAATAATATCACCTCAGTACCTGGGAGATAAAGTACAAGTTGGTAACAAGAGCTGACTGCAGAATGATTGGCATGTTAGAGGTATAAAACAGCTTGATAGGATAGGAACCCTGCTGCCCACGAGCATTCTTTGACCTCACAGGCAACACCACACGGAACCCTTGGAAGTAGATAACAATAAGGAAGATCAAGACAGTGGCAAGCAGATTTGTCACATTTGGAAGATTCTGCCTGTAAAATGCTTCCCGAAGGGCACGGACCTTGTCTGTTCGAGTTATCAGCAGATGAAATAGAGCAATAACAGCACCTTCAAATTCAGCACCACGCCCACTATTAATGGTGGTTGGACTAAATGCTTTCCATATTATGTTTTCACTGAAAAGGAAATACAAACTCTTATCACAAATGCATACTATGGTAGAGAAGGGCTCTAAATCAATGACAATAGAGCAGATAGTACCCAACCTAGAGAATGAACTCGCCAGTTAAAACAAAAGCAAGAGAAATGAGCTCACCAAATGTTGGTTGCAATGAAAAGGGAGATTCCAGATCCCAGACCATATCCTTTCTGGAGAAGCTCATCTAGGCAGATAACTATGATCCCAGCAAAGCAAAGCTGAATAATGATAAGTATGGCATTGCCTACTCCAAGTTGACTGACATTACCATACATCCCAGAGAGAACATATGCCACTGCTTCACCAACAGCTATCAGTATGCCCAACAACTTTTGTGCACCATTTCTGGCAGGAAAAAAGAATCCATTTCATGATTGTATACAGCAAAGGATGAATAAGCAAGTTGCAGTTGCAAAAAGCAGAAAAGCTACCTAATTCTTGGTGGCACAAGAGTACTTATAAAGAGTGTACTTGATGCATCATTAATTTATGCAAACTAGAAGTTTAGGGAAAATGGGGCAAAATGCTAAACGATGTTGTGAAATCAAAATAGTCTAATACCAGTAGCTTATGTTCAGTCACCTGATCTGGCATCAGAATCATCAATTTCAGATTATCATGCTTACATGAAAATCAGAGGCTTTTACTTGAGTTAAAGCTTGTAATTTATCCTCCTAGAAGTACTTACAAGAGGGCTCGGTCTTCACGCACATTGTTGTCCACTTCAATGATCTTTGACCCTGCAAGGAGTTGCATGACTAGGCCAGATGTCACAATCGGAGTGATACCAAGCTCCATGACAGTCCCACGACTTGAAGCAAGAATAACACGCATCCAATAGAAGGGATCTGCTCCAGTTGTGGAATGAATGCCATATAATGGGAGTTGACTGCATACCAGGAAAATGAAAAGAGAGATCACGGTGTATATGACCTTCTCGCGGAATGGAACCTTTCTATCAGCACTCTGAACTTCAGGAAGAAATGACAGAAACGGTCTTACAAGATGAAGCACCCTAAACCCACCACCCATCTTTCAATCCTTGACTAAATCAATTCAACCTGCATTTCCCAATTATCCAACCAAAAGAAAGAAAAAAAAGAAGGGTTATGGATGACTTAGGACAGGAATCAAACTATAACAGGAATTTACCCATAAATGAGACGAGAATCAGCACTCGTTAATAAAACTCGATGATCAATATCAATATCAATATTCATAACAAGTGTGTCCAATGAAACAAAATAAATTCTATACCAAAAAGGCGATAGTTAACAAAAAGGCAAGGAGAGATACCGCAGTAAAATTCTAAATAATAAAGCATTGATTCTACAGAACATCCGCAACGAAGAAATGCACTCACTTATTCAGGTGAAAACCATACTTTCAAAACGAAATTTCACTTTAATTAATAAGCAGGCGCAACCACACTCGGAAAATTCAAGTTTGATGCTACAGATCTACAGCTCTACATGGGAATACACGTCCTTCGCGTGTAAATTATTGCTCCCCGAAACAGAATACGCATGAAAAGCCAATAATTTATGCCTATTAATTATATTAAATATAATAAGCAGATTAGGAATGAATAATCTATAGGGACGAGTGAACAAGAAATTTCGAGAGTCTAGCGAATATTCAGTATTACAACAGCGTCCAACGGATCCGGATAACAGATGCATCCGGTCACGTAGTTTTTGCATAAAACCCCCTTTTTGGTCGCCGAGAAAACGGAGGAAAATCGGAGAATCAACTCATCGACATCAGACTAAATAAATCATCATTCGGAAAAGAAGAATTTAAAAAAACAAAAAAAAAAAAAACCTTAGAGCGTGAAATCGAAAATACCGACCGCACGGAATCGAAACGGCGGGGCAAGAGAAGAAGCACTTGGGTCAAATAAATCGTACTCGGCTGCGGAAGGGTTCTACTTCTATACGGGTGGTCCTTACGTGGCATGCTGGGACACGAAGTTGAGCCAATGAAAGACGGACGCGTGTTCCATCTGTCAGCTGACGTGGATCATTGCTGCGCACCGACAGCTTCTTTGGCTTTGACCAGATTACTCGGTTCGGACGCTTTCTTTCTTTCTTTCTTTTGTTTTTTTCTTTTTTCTTTTCCCTTTTTTTTACTAGTAACTAACTGAGTAGACAAATTGCCCTTCTTTAATAATAGAAAAAATGTATTTCCCCTTCTTCCAATAATTGTTTTTTTTAATGTAAATAATTCTAATTGTGGAGCTTTCTAGTAAAGAGATTTCGGTTTTCAAAATATGAATTCTATTGCAACATAAGGTAAATCACAATTATGTTAAATTAAATAAGAAAATGTAGTAATCCATACATAATTATCAGGCATTTAAATTTATTTTATGTTGAAGTTATTCATAAAAATAAATTTTATGAATATATTTTTAATTTTATTAAATTTTTAAATAAAAATTTAAATTCTTAATTTTTAATATAATAACTATCAATCGTTTGGTGGTAGAAGGCTAACCCAATTGTAATGATAAAAAAAAATAATAAAACAATCAACATACGATGGATGAAAAAAAATAACAAATGATAGAATTTAGCAGGGATTTAAAATAATCAAAGGTGGAAGTTTGTAGCTTTTCGCTCCGAAAGCTATGAATGCTCCAATTTATGTCACTTTCCTCACACACATTTTAGCTTGATCCTAACCCATGATAGAAGTTTTGTAGTCCAAGACTAGTCAATGCTGCAGAAGACGAAACTGCATATATGTAACAGAGCAATGATCAATAGTCAAGACTGCGTCTATTACTAGCAGAAGCACATATGTCAAAAAACCAATGATCGATCATCTTGACTGGATTTACTGCTGGTGGAACAAAGTGATAAGATCACAAGAAAATAAGGATAATACAGCTTGTGGTGGTCGTTCTCGACCCCAAAATCCTGAATGTACAACAATGGGGGTGGAAATAAAGTTTCCTCTGAGACCACTTTCATGATATCTGCAATATAACGAGCAATGTTACCAGTACTGAGCACCAAACAAGAAAAGCCTTATACCCCGGTCCAATGCATCTTCTTATCTCATAGAACACATCCGATTTGCAGAAACCAAATGGGTGCAGAGTGAGAGAGGAATGCTGAATACCCTTTATACTTGTGCCCCACCAGTTATTGCATCCAATCAAACGGGAGCTTGTACGACAAGGGTACATTCATCTAATCAATCCGTTCCAGATTGTACTGGACCATTGCCTCAAGACCGGATCGAAATGCACCCCGAGGAAGGCATTGAAGATTCTGAATTGCAAGATCAGCTTTCGCTTTTGCTAATTTTTGTGCCCTTTCAATACCCCCACTTTTCTTAACCACCTCGATGGCTACATCGAGAGAACCATCCTCACAAAACTCAGACTCAATGATTTCTCTCAGTTTATCTGATGTCTCTAGGGCAAATATTACTGGTGCGGTCAAGTTCCCTTTTGCCAGGTCACTTGCAGCTGGCTTCCCCAGCTGCTCCGCTGACTGAGTGAAGTCCAGTATGTCATCAACCACTTGGAAGGATAGACCAAGATTCTTACCATATTCATACATTTGTCTAACAATACTGGTGTCCACGCCACTAAAAATAGCAGCTCCTTTGGTACTAGCTGCAATTAAAGATGCTGTTTTATAATAGCTCTTGATCAGATACTCCTCTAGCTGAACATTGCAGTCAAATAGACTAGATGACTGCTTTATTTCACCACTTGCAAAGTCCTTAATAACCTGCCATGGTGACCCACAGAAATTGTAATCATTTTAGTTCACAGTACCATCTTTTTATGGATTAAAAAGATGATATAAGGTGTAGAGGTGCAGACCTGGCTTATAAGCTTAATGACTTCAATGTTCTCCAGATTTGCTAAGTACCATGAGGACTGAGCGAACATAAAATCCCCAGCCAGTACAGCTACCCTAGTGCCATACAGTTGATGAACAGTTTCCTTACCTGAAAATTTGTCCATCATCTTAAATATGGTAGACACTCTAAGCAATAAAAAAAGAAGGGCAAGACTGAATGAGAATGAAAAGCATGCCACCCGAAAAAATAGAGACAGCTAACTTAAAAGGGGTCAGAAACTCATTACATTCATTTCCAAGGCATTGTCGTCTGATTTATACTACTACTATAAATAAGAGTTCTCATAAAGGAGGCTTCATTATTGATTTGTTTGACATTGAGCAGATATAAATAAGAGTACAACCAAATATCTAGCAGATATAGACATTGAGCTCTCTCCCGAGTATCCAACTACTTGACTCTAAGATAAATGTAACCAACCATGAAAGCTGGGGAAGGACCCACTTCTTGTATGTCTTAAATAAAATTCACATAGCAGGGATGCAAAGTTGCATGTCTCTTTACATATAGCATGGCCACAATTAACAGGATGTTAACAGAACAGGCTTCCATCAAAAATAAAGGACCAAAATTTTGCATCCATTTGCAATTCAAATAGGTTCAATTCATTGAAACTTTTCTCCCTCTCATTACAGACCATATGCTTCCTGTTTGTCAACCATATACCAGAATACTCAGCTGTTCATGCTTGTCCACATAAAAGGGAAAACTCCAAATTAAAACTTTTTCAGGTAGTTTTATAGCCAACCTCCCAAATGCTATTAGAGTGAGAAGAAAACAAAAAGAAACCAAATAAAAAGCTGTGGATGACCTTTAAGATGAAATGTTATAAATCAGTAAGCTAATTCATTCCACTGATGGCAATGCCATGGTCCTTATGGAATTTTCCAACTGATGGGTGTCTTACAGTAAAGACAATATCTATGGTAAGGTGTTGGTGCACAAAACTTGTGTTAGTTTATAAATTCCAGGCACTTGGTTACTTTTGCATAAACAATATTAGTGCATTGTAAAGTAGCACCAGTATGAAATTCCAAGTTGCTCACCCATAAAAACCCACAGTCCTACCTCTTCGCATATTACTATCATCCAGTACATCATCATGGATTAAACTTGCAGTATGGATCATCTCAATGATCTCGGCTAATCGCCGATGCTTCATTGTAAGCTCCCTGCAACAAGTGAAAACAACATCAATCTTCTCTTCCAAACCTTGAGAGTCTAAGTAAGAACGCTGCATAAAACTTACTTCAGCCCCATTATTTCAGCCGTTGCTCTTGATACTAAAAATACTAAAGCAGGACGCATTCTCTTGCCACCAGCACTAAATATCTGCTCTGCTGCAGACATTAAAACTGGGTTTTCTGCACCAACAATCTACCAAAGCATTTCCAACACATGAACTTCAAATCCAAATTTTCCGCTATAAGCAACACAGAGGAGAAACTGGAAACTAGAGCACAAATCTAGCACCCACTCAAGCACTTTCTAAGCCAATTTATGCTAACCAAGAAAAGAGCAAAGCTGGATTATCTCCACCTAAAACTTAGTCTTAGACGAGACTCTATATGACATTTACTTGGGAACAATATTGAGAAAAACAGGTATAAAAAAATTGCCATTGTTTTAACATTCTGAGAGCTCACAGATGTCTAGTATCACGATGAGAACCAAAACAGATACATGTCAAACAGTACCAGATGATTCAAAACAAGGAAGTATTTGAAGTGAGGCAGAGTGTGTGTGAGTGAGAGAGAGAGTGAGTGTGTGTGTGTGTGTGTGTGTGTGTGTGAGAGAGAGAGAGAGAGAGAGAGAATCTATTGACATGTTTCCGTAGGTCAGCTAATATTATTTTTCACACATTTTATCCTAGAAGCCCAGTTTGTCCTCATCAACTTGGTATAGAGCTTTACCAATTGGAAATGCAGAATAAAAAACTCATATTTTGGGCATGGAGAACAGGAGATCATTGGGGACTTCACCAATGACCTGGTGATTATGCTTTAACTGACAGAAATCATCCAAAACCTATGAAGCTAGTAGAATCAAAATACTTTCCAAACCAACTGAATGTCTCAGAACTCTCAAAATATTAGCATCTGAATGTTTCAATTTGAAACTGCTTTTCTGTTTCTTCAACCTTAAGTTTCCATCAAGTTGAGTGCCCATCAGATGATGATTAACTTAAAACTAAGAAGGTTTTTCCCCACATAATTTCTATGCCTTGGACTTTTGTCATTAAACTTCCACTTCAGCTGTTACCTCCTGGCAGTGGAACTTAGCACCCTTGTGCACAGAGATGAAAAGTACCTCACCTGCCACTTCTATCTGAATATATACCATCAGTGAAGTGCCATCTACATTCCCCATGAGTCTAAGATCACTAAGACAAACTTCCTTAGATTGACACTTTGCTGATCAACTATTTACCATTAACCATTTAAAGGAGCAATATCACATCCTTATATGTATATCTATATACAAACATACATAAAAATGGGTGAATGTAGCCAACTTTTTCTCAAGCCCCAGGAGGACATCATTAATGTGAATTATGGGAACTTCTAATATGCAAAAGTACAGTTAGCTAAAATGAAAACTAGCACTCAATGACAATTCACAATAGCAACAGCCATAGGCAATATTGAAAATGAGCACTCACCGACTGGAGATTCTGGTTGAGAGTTTGAAGATCATCAGCAACCGCTTCAAACAAATTTTTCAGTGAAGTTGGGACTTCACGCTCTTTCTTGAGATCCAACACTTGTGCAGAATTTTGTGCAACTCCTGATTCGACGGCAAATGAAAAATAAATTGTCGACACTCCAAGTATTTCAACATGGAATTGTTACATTAATGGCTGGATGAGAACCTATGATGTTGGCACAAAGATGATAAATTTCATTGTATGCCAATAAATCATTTGAGCCTTGAAATTACCATTGAGAAGAGTCTGGGGGGTCCTCGTGGAAGAAACTCGACAGCGAGTGATACGGCCACAACAAACCA
This sequence comes from Bruguiera gymnorhiza, assembly GCA_020883675.1. Taxonomy (NCBI): domain Eukaryota; kingdom Viridiplantae; phylum Streptophyta; class Magnoliopsida; order Malpighiales; family Rhizophoraceae; genus Bruguiera; species Bruguiera gymnorhiza. The sequence continues at coordinate 1,046,278 of JAIRCJ010000016.1, read as the reverse complement.
ATCTCCGAGCCCCAAAATCTGTATCACAACTCCTACAGGCCGGCTTTGCATAACTTCTCGCCATACATCTATCTACCGAAGCATTGGAGGAGCTCCCAGAGGGCAACAAGTCAAGCAGAGTCCTTCCAAAATCTAGACTGTGGCACGTCATTGACATCATTTCACCAACACCCGGAAAGCAAAAACTAACAGAAAATCGAATGCCCAGATGGCTAATCTAGTTCAACTCCCCCATAAAGAAGCAGCCAACAAGAAAGTTAAGTGAAAAGGGACGAGGATAAATGTAGAAAGAACTCAAAAAGTGGCCAAACTGGGTACTCAGTTTGGCGTTTTTTTCGGTTGTTTTTTGTTCCTTTCATAGAGAACACACTAGCAGCAGTCGGCATTGAGTGGATCCCAGAAGTCCACATGGGACGGTGCTTTTTCTCTGGCTCTTGTCAGCCCGAGCGAGTTGAAGGTCTCGTGATATTTTATGACATGGTTTGCGGCTTTTTGTGTTGTGGCTGGCGATGTTGGAGGAGGAGTTATTTACATTATCATGTTTCATTTTATTTTATGTGAGGCAATCGTGATTATTAATTATGATCCGGCCCCGTTGACTGTTGGGTGTTCCCCAAAATAGAAAAAATAAACGGGAGCCACTTATTATGGGTTACGGTGCGCGTGTATATATATATATATATATATATATTTTTTTTTTTCTATTCTATATTAATCTTGAGATGAGTTTTTTTATATGTTTTTAAATAAATGAAAATTTTTATTACAAATATGATATTAAATTTTAAATTAATTAATATTAAAATTAAATAAAAAAGTTTAATAAATTTTATAATAGTGTTTTAATAATAAAGCCTTTACACGGAAATGTTAATAAATAATTACAGTATTTATTTATAAATATTATAATTAATATATATTTTTTAAAAATAATAATCAAAAAATTTTTAAATTTTATTATATATTAACTCACATTATAATTTTAGGTTGGATATATATTTATACTTGTGATTATGAAAATTAAGAGTATATAATTAATAATAATGATAATAATAATAATAATAATATGTGAGTTTATATTTAGAATGCGGTCTAAATTTATGCATAATTTTTTTCTTATCAAATTCAAATTTTAGATAAGGTGAAAATAGTAAATATTTAGTTTTTTTTGTTAGAGAATTTATTAAATTATAAATTATATAGTAAAAATAATTGTTATTATTTAATTTTTAAAATTATAATTTAAAATTTTAAAAAAATGAAGATGAGAATCTTTCCCCACAGATGCTCACTGGACAACTCTGTTGTTTTTTTTTTTGTCTTTTTGTAAAGTTTAGAGTTGAGCTCTTCGCATTACAGCAAGATGATGTTGGGCCGAGGAAGCCGCAGTTTGTGCCAGAATTTGGCACGTACTGGGCTGCTGGTGCATTGGGTTTTCGAACGGGCAGAGGCCGAAGGGATGTCCACGTAGGGGACCCCAGACCAGAACCTCAGCCGACAAATACTTAGGACAAAGCAGGAGCGTTGGTTAATTTATTGCAACTCTCAACTCTATCCCCGCGCTGGTCAATTTCTAAGCAGAGCCACTCCAACTTAACAATGCTCTGTGCAAGTACAGTGTGGTCTAGGCCCTGGAATCTAAATCCCAATCTCAGTTTCACAAGGACATCTGACTTGGTTTGGCCACCCGCCAGAACTCGCTTTTTCTCACCCTTATCCACATTTCCTCTCCATATCTCCCTCCCCAAGAACAACGCTCCTTCTTCTTCTTCTTCTTCTTCAGGTTAGTCTTGCAGACCCCACTCAGATTGCTCCCTTTGCTTTGTTTTGCAATGTTATCTGTTTTGATCAACTTATTGCCATAATTGTGTTCTAGTTTCATACATGCGCATGTGCATGACCCTCTTTGTATTTTGACGTTTTGATGATCCAGAATGTAATTAATGTACAGAAAGTTGCTCTCTTTGTATTATTTTCTTTCGCATGTAAGTGGGATTCATGTACAATAGTATTAAATGGTCGTTTGATCCTGTCTAGTTGTTTTCGACTTTTGTTCATGTTTGCATACGCCAACCCCACAAAAAGATCATCTTGATTTCAGAATGTGGCCCTCTGGTGCCACTGGACAGAGCACTATCTTCTAGAATGAAACCTTGCGGCGAAGATTGCCTATAAATTTCTACAATATGGTGAAATAGAAGAAGTTTCAAGATTAGTTAAGATAATGTTGATATTGTTGCAATCTGCTGGTAGCTGATTTTACAACTAGGTATACACAATTTTCTACAGGGCCTTATATCAATTTTTTGTTTAGACATACACTTGTTTCCGAGGATTTTGATCATGAAATTTGTACTGAGTTCTGAATTGGCTTGAAGTTTGTCACCAGCCAATTGTCAGCCATTGATCAATAGGCATTTTGTTTTTTGCTTCCTCATCTCTCTGGTTTTAACTCCCAACAGTCATATGCCAGTGATAACTCATCAATACCTCATGCAAAACTATGAATAGATAGGAACAACTCAAAACAAATCCGTAGGAAATTCAACTTTTCATTCTGATCACTGCTTACACAAAGAAGCAGCAAACCAGAATATTCGTGGTTGTAGGAATGAAAGTTTTCAAAAAAAGCAGTTGCTTACAAAGTGACAACACTGGTATGTGTGAGTCATTTGCCACCCCAGTTGTATGAAGTAAACAAGTATTATCTTTTCAAGTCTTTGAAATAGATGTAGTGGGGAACATGAACAAATTAGAGAAAAAGCAAGTACTGAAAGTGAATGGATCCCAAGGTTGTCATATTGCTTTAACTCAGGACATATATCTAGGTTTGAATTATCCAAAATTGAAAGTAGGGAACCAGGATTCTGTGTGCTTCTGCTTTTTTTTTTTTTTTTCATTTTCTCCTCACCCATGATTCAATTCTGACAATTGTGGTCATTCTTTTAACTTACATCAGTATTTGGAAGTGCGGGGTATACTGAGGAACCTGCAACTAAAGTCAAATTTCAAACATATTTGAATTTCCCGGGCTTCTCAAATTCATTGACATTGCTTGGAACTGGTCAGTTACTTTGTAACTTCATTAAATCCCTGTTTCATTACAGGAGGTAACTTCAGAGTGAACAATTTTATATAACTTCAGAGGACTAAAACAGTGTGGATATTTATGGGTTGCTGACAGTACTTTTAATGTGTCAAGAAGTATCACATTAAGGATTCTATAATGATATGTTTTCTGAATATTTTGTACCACTGTGATGTTGATGTCCTGGTACAAACATCAGGTTACAGGGAGAAGGTTTTTGCAATCATTGGCGTTAAGGTCTATGCTGCAGGATTATATATCAACCCATCCATCTTAGGTACATTAGATGCTTGGAAAGGACAATCAGCTGTTGAGATCCAAGGCAATTCAGCTTTATTCAACTTGGTTCTTCAGGGTAATAAATGTGTTGCAAGTTTACTGGCTTTGAAGAATAACAGTAGATGATTTTTCTGATATAGGTTTGCTTAAGTGCAGCTCCTTACGAAAAATCATTACAGATTGCTCTGGTGAGAGAGGTGGAGGGTAAAACTTTCTGGGATGCCTTAGATGATGCCATCTCCCCAAGAATTAAGGTGCCCACTCTGGCTGATGAGTCAGCTCTAACCACATTTCGCAGCATCTTCCAAGGCAGATCCCTTCAAAAAGGAACTTTCATATGTTTGACATGGTTGGATCACTCCAAGATGCTAGTAAGTGCCAAATCGCTGTTGCATACATAAATCCAATCCGTGTCTCAGTTGTGTGATAGAAGAGCATGTGACATTTGCTTCAATTGCTTTTGCCTTGGGTCATGCTTTCAGGTTTCAATCTCGTCTGCTCAGACACCAGATTGTGTGGATGCAAGAATTGAGTCAGCAAATGTCACCTTTGCCCTTTTTGACACATTTTTCGGAGGTGATCCAGTTTCACCCTCACTGAAAGGCTCTGTTGCCAATGGGCTGGCAACAATGCTCAGGTGAATATCTGGAGTTGGTTTCTTGAAAGTTTATTTAACCTCCACCGTAAGTTCTTGATTAGCTGAGATCCTGCAAATCTTGCTGTCTGTTTAACTAGTAGAAATTCTTAAACTTTTCCTCATAATTGTTTGTCTGTATAAATTGTGCAACAGAAGAATATCTTCAAAAATGCATGAGTATCAGCTAATGGTAAGCAAATTGTGGTATCATGACAAGTGTAATATGTTCGTGCTTCCTCACTCCATATTGGGTCATTCAAATCCACAGTTGGGGCACTTGCTATTGTAGTGAAAGTGTCATTCTACTGGCGCTGATCTTTAACTTAAGTGCGTGGGGATCTGCATACCTGCTGACCAACTACAAATTCAGGCATTATTAGCAAATCCGGAACTTTTCAGGCGTGCCCTTCTAGATATCTCGCCAAAGCATACTTGGCCATCTTATTCCACAAGAACTTGCTAATAACTACCAAGGACAGGAACTAGACTTGCTTTGATTGTTTTTCAAGTACTGAACCAAAGTTTTCATCTTTGGTTCATAAAGGACCAACCATTATGCAAGGTTAAGGATCTTCTGCAACCTTTGGTGATTTTACATGCTCAAGCATCTTAACAATCTCAGCCATTGTAGGCCTCTTAGAGGGCTCTGGTTCAAGGCACATAAATGCAATTTTAAACACATTGTTGATCTCATGAATTGGACAACACTTTAATCTACTGTCAAGTACATACTCCTCTCTCTTGTCTTCTACAACTGCCTTCACCTGTTCCAATCATCCACATTGGTAATTAAGTACTGCAAAATTGTTATTTTCCCAGTTCAATTGCCTGGTAGCAACTTGTCAAAAGAGAAAAATAGAACTATAGATGTTCTGCAAAACTGTTGGACAACTTTCTGGTGAGAAGAATAATGAAGCAGATAGAGTTGTTCTTGGTTTCAGCAGTTAAATTCCTAGGACCAAATGATTGGCAGAAAAATTTTTCATTCATTCAAAAGAGAAAAAAAAAAATCGACAGAATGTTGGAGACTTACCCATGTCACAAGCTTGGTTCCTTGCTCCAAGAATGTTTCATCTGCTGGCTTCTTTCCAGTTAAAAGTTCTAGCAGGACAACCCCAAAGCTGTATACATCCCCTTTTGCAGTTGCTTTCCCTGTATCAAAGTACTCTGCAGGAACACAACTAATACATATTAGTATTGAAACACCAGAAAAGGAGGGAGAGGGAAAGATCATGACTTTGAAGGTATCTAGTGGTTTGGTACCAGGAGCTAAGTAACCGAAAGTTCCTGCCATGACAGTTGAAACATGGGTCTTATCAGGTTCCATCAATGTGGCCAATCCGAAATCAGAAACTCGAGCTTCCATGTTTTGGTCCAGCAATATATTGCTGGACTTGATATCTCTATGGATTATGTGGGGGATGCAGTCATGGTGTAGGTAAGATAATCCTCTTGCAGCGCCTAGCGCTATCTTGTATCTTGATGGCCAGTCCAAAACTTCCTTGTCCATCGATCTTCCTGCATTTTGAGAACCAAAGAAAACGAAGAACTGAGTTCATGAAAATACAGGTAGACTTGGTTCATTAATAGATTCATTAAGGAAAGGTATGCGTGCAGATTTAGAGGCTATGTATGCAGACCATGCAGAAATGCATCCAAACTTCCATTAGGCATCAGCTCATAAATGAGAAGATTATAGTGAGGGGCAGTGTAATATCCATGAAGGGTGACGACATTCCGGTGCTTTATATCCCCCATTGCCTCCAATTCTCGTTCGAACCCTCGATCTCTATCTGCACTTCCCCGGTTCAGTCTTTTGACAGCAAACGCGGTGGATTCGTTTATCTTCAATCTGTAAACAGTGCCGTATCCCCCATATCCAATGATGTCCCTGTTGCACAGTTTCAGAGTCATCTTCAACAACATATCAGATTTAAGATATTGCATCGTTGAGGACTTAAACATAACCATCTTGCCACCTGCAAAATTTTCAGCAAAACGTATCAGTCTTTGTTTCTTCTTTATAGTCCATCCCACGCAAAAGGCCAACAAGATGCCCATGATTATTGGTCACCGCATATACCTGAGAGGCCTTCTTCCCGAACTGAATTCTTCCTTCTCCATCTCTTATAGAGAAGCACTGAAATAATTATCTTAGATGTAATGAAAGCGATGCAGCATATCGTGATGTAAAGTGCTATAATCCGAGCTTTAACCATGTTCTTTATCAGGAACCAAAAAAAAAAAAAAAAGCATAAATTTAGGTAAGTTGATTGCCAAGGTCTAAGTACATTAAATTTAATATACCCAACTAAACACCGAAAATCACTAATTTTTCTGGGAATGCTGCTACCCTACAGTAGTAAGGAATGCTGCTACCCTACAGTAGTAACAGACTAGTGTCATTCCATGGCATATGAAATTTAATTCGAGTCAATTACATGAATCTTTATAACTCGTGCAAAATGGTACCTTGGATTCCGAAGTTCAAGAGATCATTCGACGGGATAGCCGTTGGATTCGGACAGAAAATGATCGGAGAAGCAAAATTAAGAAGGGGGTGAAGATTGAACAGGAAGAAGAAGCTGATTAGAACATTGTTGGATTCATTGAAAACATAGGCACGTACATATACACTATGAAGGTCGGTCGGTCGGTCCCTACATCATAATTAGCCAAAGTTTTCGTCTCGCTCCGCTTTTGTTGACGTTTACACCTGCAACCAAAAGACCGGAGAGAATGAGGAGGGCACTCCCGTGACGCAACTCCTGGTGCATCTTGCCACTTCCTTCCTACACTTATCTGGTGGATGGGACAAATATCGAACTTTATCGTCAACCCTGAACAGTATACCGTGGAATAGAACACATTGAAGTCTCAGATTTACGTAAACTTTTAGGTTGGTGTCTAGAATCTCTAATTTGCCTCAAAAATCAAAACCCCATCTAACATTTTCCCACATAAGAAATCAGATGCAATCGTTGGTCCCCAGGTGATACCGACATGCAGTACAATAGGACTACTATTGTATAATTTTTGGGCGGATGGAATCTCACAATGATCTGCATACAATGCTTGATTAAAAGCTTTTGAATGGATGTCAGCTGCGATGCATTAAATATTTGAATTTTGCCACAACCTTGTCTCTAAATAGTCAGTATGTGCTCATTATTGACTTTTTCTAAAGAAAATCACTGCCTTTTTTTAATGTGTAAAAAAATAATATAGTTTCCTAAATTTATCTTTATAATTTGATTCATATATCAAACAATCTTCTCGGATTATATATATGATTCACCTGCAAATAATAACGTGCGACATACACTTGGGCATGGCAAATGCCAGTAAGTATAGAAGTGAAACTGCCAACCCACCCCAGAGAAGAAGACAGAATAAGATGACTTTATGACTGGATGTTCTAAAGCATATGCAGTTGTCATTGTCGAGAGGGCTCCAGAAAATTGGAAAAACGATTGGAACATCTAAGGAAAGTAGGTTGTCATGAGTACCACGTAAAGAGCCTTCCATGGTTGCATTCATATTCAGTGTCTGGATTTTTACTGTTTTTTTGGTCTATTTCACAATAAATTATATAATAATAAGAATATTCTCTATTTTTATATATTTTTATACCACTAATAAGTTTTAACTCAATAAAATTAGATTTATATTTTAAAATTAAAAATCTCAAATTTGAATTTTAATAGACTTCAATTAAATCAAAAAATATATATATATATATTCTTCTTTTTGTAATAGAATTTTAAATTTTAAATTTTTTTTCTTTTTCTTTGAATTGAAAATTCAATAAAGAAATCCAAAGAAATAAGAAAAAGGTGTCGAGACAAGTGTGAATACCACGAGAAAAGTTGACTGAATGTATGTTTACATGTGTCTGCCCTCACCACAAGTTCATCAATCCATCCATAATTAGGTGCCTGTTGCACTTAAGCTTCTTTTTCAGAATCAGAGTAGACATCATCAACAACAACTTGAAAGTGTTACACAAAAAAACAAAACCACTTTACTTAAAAATCTCAGATTGAACCGAAATTTTAATTAATGGAATGAAATAACACAAAATTAAGTATCAACAAAAAACAGAAAATATTTTAAAAAATTAAAAAACAAAAACATGTTACTTAAAGTCTCAAATTTGAGTAAAATAACTCAAAATTTGAGTAATTGCTAATTTTCACTCATTTTACCAATTTATAGGTATTTTATATAATCTCCTATTTTTGAGTAACTTGGTATTCAAAATTTATATAAAAGTTAAAGAATTAAATATAACTTGAAATTAAGTAATTATTTTATAACAATTCATTTTATTTAATCGAAATTCTTTTTACTCAATTTTAAACTCTTAATAACACATCACTTTAAAATTTTAAAATTTAATAAAAAATAATTTAATAATTTAATAAAATATCTCAAAATTAACTAATTATTCAATAACAACTCATCCTATTTAATTTGAAAACATTTTACTTAATTTTTAAACTTTTAAAAAGATATTTTTAAACACATTATTTAGAATTTCAAACTTAATTAAAAGATTAAGAAATTGAATAAAATAACTCAAAATCAAATTTTAATCAAAACCAGGTGAACATGTGAATTGGCTTGTGATTAATATTCAAGAGCTTAAAGTAAAAATATAAGATTGACACAAAGCCCAAAATACTCAAAAGGACGAAACAAACTTGCCAAGAGTGAGAGAACTTGTTGGGAGTAGAGGCATTCAAGCGGATAAAACTACTCCCCGAAGTTAGGGAGGCAAAGAGAAATCAAAATAGGGAAAATATATACATGAAAATGTAAGGAAAGCTTGAAATTAGAAATATGATCGTTGGGGCTTTTGTTATTTGAAGCTGGATCATCTTCCTCCAGAGATTCTTGGGGTTTTTATTGACCTAGTCTTAACGTCTTCTTCAAGAAACTGAGACCCATGACACTTGATCGCTATTCTTTGATAATTCACTAGTAAGCATTTTATTTGTTTTTATTATTTTCTTTATGACTTTAGCAACTTTGCCTCTGAACTTTTAGTTACTTTGTGACATTTGTAAAGCTATTTTTGCTAGGTGGAACTGATCATAACATATTCAAATTGATATGGTCGATTACATGCATAATAATAAAATACCCCAATGTCCCTTTTATTTGGGTATTATGGATAGTGAAAGGACATGTATTTGTAGAAATAAATGTAATGGCTACATTTTTTTAGCTTTGGTTAAAAGACAGGAATAACCCACTTTTGCACTTGACCATGATAAACATTCTACCATCTCATTAAAGACTTAGCCCCTTTTAAAAATGTTACTATTGGTCTAAGTGTTGTATTTGTCTTTGTCCCCCCCCCCTCCTTTTTCTTTTTTTTTTTTTAAGTTGTAGTCGATCGTAGTAGCTTTCATTCAAGAATATGAGCATTTTGCAATTGGCACACTTGGCATCATCTTTTTGCCGAAGAACTTTGCAATTTCTCTTCCTTCCTTTACTTTCAGAAATTTGGCCACTGATGAGTCCTGAAATGAAGCGATTCTGGGCCGAAGATTGAAGAGTTGAAGTTTGCAAAACCAATAGACTTCGACTGTCAAGGCAGCGACCATGGAAGGAAGCAAAATAAATAGAGACTAGAACTTGAGAAGAAGAAAGCTTACTTGAAAGATTGGTCCAGTGGGCCTTTTATAGGCGCTGAAAGGATCCTGGGTGAGTGTATTTTCAATACTAACGTGACAAGTGATTGGTGTAGGACCACGAGGGCGATCATTCTTTGTGAACTGAGAAGCCTGAGATAGAGAAGACAACCATTGCTGGGTCCGGCCCACGAGGAAGGAGGATCGTCGAGCTCAAGTTCGAACATGCTGGCGAAGACTTAGCGAGCTCGTAGAGTGCCTTGTTGGACCAATTGGTTGGATCTTAGTCCTGTGGTCCAGTTCTTTATCAGCCACCTTTCCCCCGATTTGGACATTCTTGCCCTCATGGCAGTCAATCATTCTTTTTAACACTTGGCACACTGTTTACATAAGCGATACTTAAAAAATAATAATAATAAAATTAATCTACACATAAATTTTCAAATTAACAAGTCATAACAAATTTACTTTAATCTTTGAAATATAAAATTTTAATTATTACAAACTTTTTTTTTTGCAATAAATTTACTATATTACTAAAATTTGTTAATATATTTTTTTAATTCTTGTAAGATATGAAGTTAATGTAATTTTGTCTATACATTAAATTAAACTAGACGTGTCATCTTGACATGATATGATATTCATGTTAATAAAAAATGTTAATAAATTTTAATGATAAATAGTTACATATTAAGGATCGGTTAAATTTTCAAACGCGACAGGTGGGGGATGGGTTTTTATTTTTGACTTGGTAGAATGAATCATAACAGACACGAAGGATTTGTCCGGAAAAAAAAAAAGAAAAGAAGAGAGAGAGAGAGAGAGAGGAGAAGAGAGAGAAAGAAAGAACGCGGAGCACCCGCCATCTACGACTTAAAAAATGAAGTCGTTTGAGAAGAATACAATGGGCGATCCGCAGGTCAACGCAGGCGTAGAGTAAAGAGTCCACTCTTCATCTGGAAGTCTTCATCAAGATGTATGAAGAGGGAGAGAGAAAGAGAGAGAGTCCTTTTGGGGTTGCCTATAATTATTATGTTTTGTTATGGCAAAACCAGCAGGCAAACCACATAGACAGACAGGAGTTGAGGTTAGCTGTCTGGAGGAAGCTCTTGCTTTCTTTTTCTTTGTGTGTGTGTGTGTGTGTGTTTTTTTTTAAACATAAATTAAATTTTGTGCAAAAAAAAAAGAAAAGAAAAAGAGAGCCGAAAGCATGGAATCGAAGGCAACCAGCCTGGGGACCTCTTTGCTTGTGCCTTGCGTTCAAGAATTGGTCAAGGACCCTTTGGCCACCGTGCCACCGAGATACAAACGCCCCGAGCAGGAGCCTCCCGTCACTGCCGATAGTGGTTCGGTGCCTGAGGTTCCAGTTATCGATATGCAAAAGCTACTTGCTCAAAATGCCTCCGATGATTCTGAATTGGCCAAGCTCCATTGTGCTTGTAAAGAATGGGGTTTCTTCCAGGTATTCCCGAAACACCAACCCCTTTTTACCATTCTACAGCTTGTTGGGTCTTCTTCCACGTCAGAATTCCATTCATTCACTGCACAAAAAATTGATGGGGTTTCTCATCTTTTTCATCTGTTTCACTTATGGACCCTGTCTGTCTCAGTTCCTTGATTATCGTCTGGATAATTCCCCTACGATTAGTTTGTGACTTTAGGTTCTGTAAAAATGATTGCAACTCAATTGAAGTCAACGCTACAACAAGAAATAATAACACAAGACAAGGAAGAAAGAAAGGGTGTGGAGAGAAGCAAATGAAGGAAGCAATTATGTTGGTGGGAGCATCGTGAGCTATGGGATGTAGATAACCACATTCTATGTTGGTGACAGATCTGCCGTCCAAATTGGATGTGTAGCAAATTGTTTCCGGGTAAATTGACCATATCTCAGTAGCCGAGGGCACAAGGAGTTTAAGATGAGAGGCCACACTTGTTAGGCTGACATCTTGAAGACCCTAAAGAAAAAATTGACCACACAGTCAGCCACTGTATCCAATAAGTTATGGACACAGGAAAACTTGAGCTAGCGATTGGCTCTTACCACATAAATCGGTCATACCCCATCAGTCAAAAGCTGGTGAACCTTAAGAAGTCGGCCAGCTGCGAGAGAAAATCAGCTGTGTTCAATCGACCTACTTGAGCAAAGGAGGCCGATCAATCCAAGATATCCTTGAGCATTGTAATAGAATTTTGATTGGGCATTTGACTAGCGCTAACGGATAAGGGGTCCAGCTTAGCAAACATGGAGACCAACGCAACAGCTGACAAACACAGCTCAGTGGATTTAATTGCAGTTGGCAAGAATTGTGGATCAAGTGACATGCATCCTAGCATTTTAGGAAGAAGCGAAGAATTGTAGAGGCCTATAAATAACATCTGATCCCTCCAAAGAAGTGTACCCTACTCCCAACACCCCAGAGGCTCCCTGTCTTTCTAATTTTCTTAATTTTAGCTTAATAGCTTGTAGGCCTGGCCCAATGTCACCTCCCTGCTTTGCATGCTTGAGAGTCTGACCCATGCTATGCCCATGGATCTACAACAATGCAAACCATGTGGGCAACATGTGTTATGTGGTTTGTGAATTGTAAGTGAGAAAACAGATTCAAGTGTGCTGTTTTTTTGTTGTAGCTTCTTGCATTTAGGAAATGGATAATAAGGCCAAAGCTTGACATCTTCCTTATGTGTGGGTATCCTTCGGTACTTGATAGACTGAGGCTCCTCTCATGCTCATTTTGATGGATGATGGATTCTATAATTGAATAGATAGAGCAGATGTTTTGGTATCTGATATGAAAAGTAACCTGATAGAAGCCGTTCAGATTATGATGCCTGAATTATTGCTTGAATTTATGTTGCCCCTTTAACGATTTCTGTAGATATGTCTAAAAATGTTACTGCCATGAAGAATCAGGATTACCTAAGCAACATAACTAACTTGTCAGTTTTTTTTATTGTATTTCTGTTAAATGATTGCAGGTTATAAACCATGGAGTAAGCTCTGTATTGCTGGAGAAAATTAAGACAGAAATTCAGGATTTCTTCAACCTACCATTGGAGGAGAAGAAAAGATTCTGGCAATGTCCGGGAGAATTAGAGGGATTTGGACAAGCCTTTGTTGTGTCTGAGGATCAAAAGCTTGACTGGGGTGATATTTTCTTCATGGTAACTCAGCCAGTTGATTTGAGGAAGCCTCACTTGTTTCCAAAGTTCCCTCTTCCTTTTAGGTTGGCTCTTTCTCCTTGTTTGTCTGCATGAATTTGTGTTTCAACATTTAAAGTGCTGGTAGTCATATTTAAGTCAGTTCTATTTCTGAGGAAATTTTCTATTTGTATAGGGAGACCTTGAACAGCTACTCATTTGAAGTGAAAGGTCTAGCTGCAATCATCGTTGAAGAATTGGGAAAAGCTCTAAACATTGGAACAGAGGAAATTAAAGAGTTCACTGATGGCATCAGGCAATCAATGAGGATGAACTATTACCCACCGTGTCCTCAACCAGAGCAGGTCATTGGCCTCACTCCTCATTCAGATGCCACAGGTCTTACAATCCTCCTACAGGTTAATGAAGTTGAAGGTCTACAGATAAGGAAAGATGGCAAATGGGTTCCGGTTAGGCCCCTCCCAGACGCCTTTGTTGTCAATATTGGTGACATTTTGGAGGTAACAAATGATTTAAATTCAAAGCGATAATTAACTGCACAACGTTGATAAAATGCAAACTTCAGGAACAATTTTTGGGCTACATTCTAGATTCTGTTAAAGGTAACTTGACTTGCTTCCTGAGAAGCTTTCATAGAACGAATGTATACTAGCTGGGGACTAAGTGGCTTTACCAAATGACATACCTACAAATAGTCTACTGTAAATCATAACATTTTTACATCCATGAAAGAAAGCACAAACAAGGGAAGAAACTAATGCAGTTCTCGTAAACTCACATGGCAGATCTTCACAAATGGTGCATACCGTAGCATTGAGCATCGCGCAACCGTAAATGCGGGCAAGGAAAGACTCTCAATTGCCTCATTCCATTCCCCAAGATATGATGGTGAAATAGGTCCAGCACGTAGCTTGATCACTGAACAAACGCCAGCATTGTTTCAAAGATTGACAGTTCAAGAATACTTCAAGGGTCTATTTTCTCGCGAGCTCCGCGGGAAATCCTACCTCGATACCTTAAGGATGCAACAGGATGAAGCCTTGAAATAGTTGCTTATGTTTCAGAGTGTTGTAATTAATGCATGGTTATGTTGAGGAACTCCATTTGGAACTCTGTGAAAGAGGACAACCAGAATAATGTTCGGAAATCTGCAGTATAAGCCAACAGTTCTATGATACATTACATTAGCTTACTCAATCTGATTTATCGTGCTTATGGAATGAAAAAAAATCCAGTTTCTTGCCATGGTTGTCATCTTCATCATCATCCTCCTGGTGTTCATCGTTAAATATGGCTATTTTACTTTGACAAATCATTTCTTTTAATCGTTGGTCTTTCTGTCCTTGACTTGGACAGCCTCTCTCTCTCTCCGTTACTTGTAAACACATTGTTAAATTAATTAACATGAGTGGCCTTGTTATTTAAAGTATGACCCAATATAAAAGGTCTAATATGGTGGTCGGTTGGACATAATGACAATTTGGGTCACTGGGTTTAAAATCCTTCCACTCTCCCTATTTAAAAATAATTGTTACAGGAAAAAAATAACGATTACGGGTAGCATAATTGTTATCGGAAAAGAGAGATAATTTCCTAATTGATAAATAAACGTTATGGAAGGAAAAGGTAATATTTTAATTAAAATATTAATTCCCTAATTAATAATTTAATTAGGATATTAATTCCTAATTAACGATAACAATTATGGAAGGGGAATAAACGTAATTGTTAAGCTTTCCTTGGAGTCGCTCAACCATTAAAAGAATTAGAAAAGGAAAGGCGCAATCTTCTCAGACACCGATCGGTAAAGAGATTTTCACCTCCGAGAAGGAACTGACATGGACAACGGTACGTCGATTCCTTACAATTCATTTGCTAGTATTCGCTTAAAAGAAAGATCCTGCACTGTGGAAATAGAATTTTTGGAAAAGAGAAATTCTAGAAAAGTTCTAACAATTGGTATCAAAGCCAGGTTTTTGCGAATACTGCGTTGTTTTGTTTTCCCTTTTGCGCCGGTGGTAACCGGCGCACGAAAGAAAGCGGTCGGCGCAGCCGGGATCCAAATCGATCCGGGTACGGCGAAAGGAACCCCGGTGAGCGCTGTGTTTCTGCGCGTCGCCGGGGAAGCCACACCGGCGAGGCGCGACCCGACCGAGGCCGAAAGGGCCACCGGTGAGGCGCGTCCCAACCGAGGCCGAAAGGGCCACCGGCGAGGCGCGTCCCAACCGAGGCCGAAAGGGCCACCGACAAGGCGCGACCCCACCGAGGCCGAAAGGGCCACCGGCGAAGCGCGACCCCACCGAGGCTGAAAGGGCCGCCGGCAAGCACGATCCGACCGAGGCCGAAAGGGCCACCGACGAATGCGAGGCGACCGGGGCCGAAGGGGTCACCGGCGAGCGCGATCCGACCGGGGCCGAAAGGGCCACCGGCAAGCGCGATCCGACCGGGGCCGAAGGGACACCGGCCGAAGCCCGACCCGAACGAGGCCGGGGGCCACCGGCGAGCGCATCTGGCCGGGACCCGATCGGCCTGCTGGGCACGGCAGAGGCCCGGCTGAGCCTGGATCCGAGCGGCGCCGGCAAGTTTGGCCGACGTGGAAGGAGCTCCGACCCGGAATCCTGCGCTGCCGGAGACTGCTGGCTGGAATAGTGCGCCGGCCACTGGACCCCGTGTCGCTTGTAGTTGTCGTTTGTATCGCAAGTATTTATCGGCGTAAGGCATAAGCCGACTACGGGAAAAATGCGTTGCCAGTGTATTGGCCTGTGTCAACTCCCACAGAATGGAAAATTAAAATTTTTTGAAAGCTTGTTAGTCACCAAAGTGGCCTAGTTTAAAAAAAAAAAAATTTGAATGACCGTAAATTACAAATTGTTCATTTTGATGCTAATAAAGGGTTGTACATGAACAATTGTAGTTATTAATTATAAAGGTAGGAGATCATCCAAAGATGGATCATTGCCTATAATTAATAACACTAAAGGCGATTGATTGATATACTGAGTAAACATGATTGCATATCCAAAGATAACATTCATGTTTCACTCTAGTATGAGTGATTGATTTATTAAAGTATATCTAATTAGCATCATTATTGATTAAAGTCATGTATTTGAGGATCACCCAAAGGTGGACTTAAATACATAGTCAAAGTTTGTAATGTATGTATCTGAATCCATCAAAGTTTGCTCAAAGTATTAATGTGTAAATTTGGATCATGTTTGCAGCCTTCAACAACGTTTTCGCCCTAGGCAATGCAATGATCAAATTCAATGGGCTGAACTATGCAGAATGGTCTGAGCATATTCAGTTTCATTTGGGCGTTTTGGGCTTAGACCTAGCGATCATCACGGATAAAAGGCCTGCAGCCATTACAGAGACCAGTACAGAATCCGATAAGTCTTTTCATGAGGCTTGGGTACGGTCTAATAGGCTGAGTCTGAATTTGATGCGAATGACGATGACTGAAAATGTCAAGCCATCGATGCCTAAGACCGAATATGCAAGGGAATTTATGGTGAGAATTAAAGAATATTCTCAGTCAGACATAGCTGACAAATCCATCGTAGGAACCCTAATGAGTGAGCTGACGACCAAGAAATTTGATTGGTCACAGCCCATTCATGATCATGTGACTAGTATGGCTAACCTAGCAGCAAAATTAAGAACGATGGGAATGGATGTGAGTGAATCCTTTTTGGTTCAATTCATCATCAACTCACTGCCTCCTGAATTTGGCCAGTTCCAAGTGAATTATAACACTATTAAAGAGAAATGGAACTTTCAAGAAATTAAGGTCATGCTGGTTCAGGAAGAAGGGAGATTAAAGAAGATGAGGGATCACTTCATTCATCTCACTGTTCGCAATGAGGCTAGCAGTAGTAAGTCTAAACCATATCGGAAGGGTAAGAAGAAGGACAAGGCCTCTATAAAAGTCACTGGAGGTCAGATCCAAAAGGATCAGAAATGCTTCTTCTGTAAAAGGATGGGTCACTTCAAGAAGGATTGCCCAAAAAGGAAAGCTTGGTTCGAAAAGAAAGGTATGTACTGTATATCAGTATGTTTTGAATCAAACGTAATTGAAGTACCCAACAATACTTGGTGGTTAGACTCTGGAGCAACTACTCATGTGTCACATATTATGCAGGGATTCCTTTCAATCCAGCCCATAAGAGGAACTGAGAAGTTCCTTTACATGGGAAACAGAATGAAGGCTCGAATAGCGGGAATTGGGACGTACAGATTTGGACACTAAGTGTCACCTGGATCTAGAAAAGTGTCTCTATGTTCCTGAATGTGCTAGGAATTTGATTTCTGTTGCAAAGTTGGATGAAGAAGGATTTAATTTCAAGATTGGAAACGGTGCATTTTCATTGTATAGACATTCGTACTATTATGGATCTGGTAGTTTGGTAGATGATTTGTACCGTCTTAATCTTGATGCTATGTATGCTGATTCTCTATTTCTTGTTGAGCATAGTATAGGTAACAAACGTAATATGCATAATGATAGTTCTGCTTTCTTATGGCATCAAAGATTGGGTCATATATCCAAAGAAAGGATATTGAGGTTAGTGAAAAGTAATATCCTACCTCAATTGGATTTTGCTGATTGGGAAGTGTGTGTTGATTGTATAAAAGGAAAACAAACAAGACACACATCAAAGAACCCAGCCATGAGAAGTAGTGAGCCTTTAGAATTAATACACACCAATATATGTGGCCCTTTCGATATTCCCACGTGGGGTGGTGAGAAATATTTCATCACATTTATAGATGACTACTCACGGTACTGTTACTTATATCTACTGCATGAGAAGTCCCAGTCAGTAAACACCCTGGAGGTGTTTATTAACGAAGTGGAAAGGCAGTTAGATAGAAAAGTAAAAGTGATTAAGTCAGACAGGGGTGGTGAATACTATGAAAAATTCAATGAAAGTGGACAATGTCCTGGTCCATTTGCAAAATTTCTTCAAAGTCGAGGCATATGTGCACAGTACACAATGCCTGGTACACCACAACAGAATGGTGTAACGGAAAGGCGGAATCGCACACTTATGGATATGGTTAGGAGTATGTTGAGTTACAGTACTGTACCTCTATCCTTGTGGATGCATGCATTAAGGACCGCTGCATATCTGCTGAACAGGGTTCCTAGTAAGGCTGTCCCTAAGACTCCCTACGAGTTATGGACAGGTAGGAAACCCAGTTTAAGACACCTTCATGTTTGGGGTTGTTCAGCAGAAGTAAGGATATATAATCCACATGAAGGAAAGCTTGATGCAAGAACCATTAGTGGTCACTTCATTGGCTATCCTAAAAAGTCTAAAGGGTACAGGTTCTACTGCCCTAACCATAGTACTAGAATAGTTGAGTCTGGTAATGCTCGGTTCATTGAAAATGGTCAGCTCAGTGGGAGTGGGGAATCACGAAAGGTGGATATTACAAAATTGCAAAATGAAAGATCCACAGTGAGTACTCCTACTCAAGTTGGTATCCCCACACCCAGTGTTTCTACTCAAGTTGTTGTTCCTTTTGTTGCATCACAGTCACGTGACATGCAAGGACAACAAATTGATACACGAAACACGCAAAGTGAGCACATAAGAGATGAACCAAGTGACAATGTACAAATTTCGAATGAACAAGCAATGCCACAAGATATGGCATTACGGAGGTCTATAAGACAGAAAAGGCCAGCTGTATCGAATGATTATGTGGTTTACTTGCTTGAGCATGAATCGGAATTAAGCATTGATAAAGATCCAGTCTCATTTAAACAAGTCATGGATTGTAATGATTCTGAAAAGTGGTTGAATGCCATGAAGGAAGAGTTGGAATCGATGGATGTAAATCAAGTCTGGGAACTAGTAGAGTTGCCTGAAGGATCAAAACGAGTTGGCTGTAAGTGGGTCTTCAAGACCAAGTGAAACTCAAAAGGCAACATCGAAAGGTACAAAGCCAGACTTGTTGCCAAAGGTTACACTCAAAAGGATGGCATTGACTATAAGGAGACTTTCTCTCCAGTGTCTAAGAAAGACTCCTTAAGAATCATTATGGCTTTGGTGGCTCAATATGACTTGGAGCTCCACCAAATGGATGTAAAGACCGCCTTTCTGAATGGAGACTTAGAAGAGGAAGTGTATATGGACCAACCTGAAGGTTTCATATCCACAGGGCAGGAAAATTTGGTGTGTAAATTAAAGAAATCGATATATGGACTGAAACAAGCTTCCCGACAATGGTATATTAAGTTTAATGATACCATTACGTCATATGGTTTTGTAGAGAACACCGTTGATCGGTGTATCTATATGAAGGTCAGTGGGAGCAAGTTCATTATATTAGTCCTATATGTCGATGACATCCTATTGGCTGCTAATGACATGAGTTTGTTACATGATGTTAAGAAATTTCTCTCTGAAACTTTTGAAATGAAAGATATGAATGAGGCATCCTATGTGATAGGAATAGAGATATTTCGTGATAGATCACAAGGATTGTTGGGATTGTCTCAGAAAGGCTATATCAATAAAGTATTAGAGAGATTTAGAATGGAAAATTGCTCTACAGGAATAGTTCCAATTCAGAAAGGGGACAAGTTCAGTGAACTGCAATGTCCAAAGAATGATTTGGAACGAAAATCAATGGAATCCATTCCCTATGCATCATTGGTTGGAAGTTTGATGTATGCTCAAACATGCACTCGGCCAGACATTAGTTTCGCTGTTGGAATGCTGGGCCGATATCAAAGTAATCCTGGAATAGATCATTGGAAAGCTGGAAAGAAAGTACTTAGGTACTTACAAGGCACCAAGAATCATATGCTTACTTATAAAAGATCAAGTCATCTTGAGATAGTAGGCTACTCGGATTCAGATTATGCTGGATGTGTAGACTCGAGGAAATCTACATTTGGTTACGTGTTCCTCCTAGCTGGAGGAGCAATTTCCTGGAAAAGTGGGAAGCAGTCTGTCATTGCTACTTCCACTATGGAAGCTGAATTTGTAGCATGCTTTGAGGCTACTGTTCATGCATTATGGTCGCGGAATTTTATTTTAAGGCTTGGTTTGGTCGACAGTATAGAAAAGCCGTTAAGAATTTATTGTGATAATTCCGCAGTTGTTTTCTTCTCTAAGAATGATAGGTATTCTAAAGGTGCGAAACATATGGATTTGAAATATCTATCTGTTAAAGAAGAAATGCAAAACCGTAGAGTGTCTATTGAGCACATTGGTACTGAATTGATGATAGCGGACCCATTAACTAAAGGTTTGTCACCGAAAACATTTACTGGACATGTTGAAGGGATGGGCATTTTGGATAGGTCTGCATTCTCTTGAAAGCCAATATTATGTATTGCTCATATTATTGTAACACTCGTGAATTCAATTAAAGTCATGGTTTTGTTTACGCTCTGTTATCTCCATTTGGTTGTATACAATTACAGTTGTGAGATAACTAGTGGCATGTTCGGAAATGACAATTAAAGTTTCAACGTTCCTCAGTTAGGTTATTATGAATTATAATGATCATGTGATACATGGAAGGAATCATGTCGCCAAAGGACATGTGACCGCCATGATCCAATCATTTTGATTCAATAAAGTATTGTGGTTTGATGATCCTTAAGGATTGTGCGCACTTATTTGTTGTTGATTCATCAAATCATAACAAGAGCCAAGTGGGAGATTGTTAAATTAATTAACATGAGTGGCCCTTGTTATTTAAAGTATGACCCAATATAAAAGGTCCAATATGATAGTTGGTTGGACATAATGGCAATTTGGGTCACTGGGTTTAAAATCCCTCTACTCTCCCTATTTAAAGATAATTGTTACAGGAAAAAGATAACGATTACGGGTAGCATAATTGTTATCGGAAAAGAGGGATAATTTCCTAGTTGATAAATAAACGTTACGGAAGGAAAAGGTAATATTTTAATTAGGATATTAATTCCCTAATTAATGTTTTAATTAGGATATTAATTCCCTAATTAATGATTTAATTAGGATATTAATTCCTAATTAACGATAACAATTATGGAAGGGAAATAAACGTAATTGTTAAGCTTTCCCTGGAGTCGCTCAACCATTAAAAGAATCAGAAAAGGAAAGGCGCAATCTTCTCAGACACCGATCGGTAAAGAGATCTTCACCTCCGAGAAGGAACCGACATGGACAACGGTATGTCGATTCTTTACAATTCATTTGCTAGTATTCGCTTAAAAAAAAGATCATGCATTGTGGAAATAGAATTTTTGGAAAAGAGAAATTCTAGAAAAGTTCTAACACACACTTCTTTCAGCCATTTATCATTTCCATTTATGGCTTCAATGTCTCCTTGCAGAAAATCCTGTTATATTTGGTACTTTTAGTTCAATTATCTTCAACAAATTAATTAATTATTTTGGATGTCATTGATAATTTTTTTAATTTAATTCACACTTTTTTATCAAAAGTTCTAATATTAATAATAATATGTGATATTTTTATTTTTATTTATTAAAAAATTCAAGAAATAATAAATTATATAATAATTTTTTTATTATTATTATATATATATATATGAATTAATTTAATATTTTATTTATGTATAAATGTTAATAATTTTTAAGTTTAGGTTACAAAATTCTTTTAAATAATTTTTGATATATCATTTTACATAAATTATTATGAATTTTATTTTTTTAAAAGGAAAATTTTCTTTTCATGATTTAGAGAAAAGATTGTTAGTTTCCTAGATTATAATGCAAATTATAAAATCCGATAAGTTACAAATTAGAAAATATTTTCCTTAAAAAAAAAAAAAAGCATGCTTCTATTGTATTTGTATTTGTATAATAATCTATAATGAATTTTTAAAGATAAAAGTTTATTTTTATTTCGAGCGGCCCCACCAGGAAAAGGTAGGCCATTCCCCCAGAAACCCTACCCTTAATTGAGTGGGAGAAAGGAGAAAAATTGCCATCTGAAATGAATTGACGACTCTGCTCAAAACCCTAAATTGGATTGTTTCGTCTCCTTCGATCTCTATCTGACGGACAACAAACAAGGTATGCGTCCCTTGAATCTCTGTGGTTAGATCTAAAATGCTTAGGGCTTTGGTTTTTGGTAGAATTTTTGTAAAAACGATTTTAAATTCAATAATTGAAACATTGTGGCCGCCGTCGTCTGATTCAGTTATTAGGTTTGGTTTAACGGAGTAGTCCGGCTCCGGCTCTATATATGGCGTATGCCCAGCAGCAGCAACAGCAGCAGCAGCAGCTGAGACAACAACAACCAGTGAGTATGCAGCCGCCGCCGCCGCCTCAGCAACAGCAGCAGCAGCAGCAGCAGTTCGGATTTCATTCGCAGCAGTATCAAAACCAGCCGATGCAGTACCCTCCTTTCATGCCCGCGATGCAGCAATTCCCTTACCCTCACCCGTTGCAGCAGCAGCAGCAGCAACAGCCGCCTCCTCCTCCTCCTCCTCCTCAGCAGCTCCACCCACATCTGCTTCATCCGCAGCAACAACCTCCACCTCCTCATTTCCTTCCACATTTGCACCCTCACCTCCATCCTTCTGCTTTCCATGGCCAGTACGAATCTGCTCCACCGTCACCTCCCGCTCCTCCTCCGTCTGATCCCGAGCTTCAAAAGCGGATCGATAAACTTGTTGAGTATGCCACCAAGAATGGCCCTGAATTCGAACATATGATCCGCAAAAAGCAGCAGGATAATCCTGCTTATGCATTTCTTTTTGGTGGTGAAGGTCATGCCTATTACCGTTACAAGCTTTGGCTATCCACAAGTCCCCCAGGCGCCCCTGGCCACTTTAATCCTCCTTTTGCACCCTCTTCCGTGCGGATGATGCCTCCCCCTCCAAACCCTCTGATGAATACTGCAGTTGCAGCTTCGGCATCTATGCCGATGATCAGTGCTCCTCCAGTACACCAACCTCCCTTCACGCCTTTCTATGATCCGCAGCAGCATCACCATCAGCACTCTCAACCTTTTGGGCCTCATGCTCAACCAGATTTTGATCAGTCATCCAATTCCTTCAAAGGTCCTTCTGGCCTGCTTCCTCCAGATGTTGCATTGGAGCTGACTAATGTGCTTAATAGTCTCAACGGCACCAAGGAGTCTATTAAAGGAGCCAAGACTTGGTTCATGCAGAGATCTCCATTTGCACTAGCTCTGGCTGAGGCACTAAGGGACAGGATTTTTGGTCTGGATGATTCTGAGAGGCAATTGCATATCATCTATCTAGCCAATGACATTCTTTTTGACAGGTGCGTTTTTAATTTTGAGCTAATTGCTGTTTTCTTCCTGCCAAAAACTGGTTGCAACTCATTATTTAGATAAATCAAGATGATCTAGCCAAAGAAAATACATAGCCACAAACAAAATATAGTTAAAAACTTGACCAAAGCAGTTGAAAAGTCAGAAATATCGTTGGATCATTTAATTAAAGACAGCCCTGCACTCACTTGTTGCTCCCACTATTGAATGCTACGATTCTATCACTTAAAGCCTTATGAGGAAACACAATGATGCATGGCAAGATGTGTCTTGTTGCACATGTATTCTCCCTTATATAACTAATTGTGTTGCTTAAGCTGTTAAAGATGATTGGTGCAAGAAAGACGATTGGCTGCTAAGAAAATAATGGGAAACAGTTTTTTGAATCCATATTAAGTGGAAAGTGAGTGAAAAGAAATTATTCCTTTGTCATATCCATTTTCCTTTTGCTTTCTGTTTTATTGATTTGAATAAGTTATACCCCAGCAACCCCCCTCCTCCAATTCCTTTCTAAAACAAAAGAAAAAGACTGGTATTTAGTTGGTTTCTTTTTTTTTCCTTGGGTGATAATCTAATTTGCAAAAGAATGAATCCATATTAAGTGGAAAGTGAGTGAAGGCAAATTATTCCTTTGTCATATCCATTGTCCTTTTTCTTTCTGTTTTATTGGTTTGAATAAGTTATACCCAACTGCCCTCCTTCAATCCCTCTCTAAAACAAAAGAAAAGGACTGGTATTTAGTCTTTTTTTTTCCTTGGGTGATAATCTAATTTGCAAAAGAAGGCATGTATTCTTTATCTTTTCTTTTGAGAATGAGCCTAATTATTTGCTTGGTAGCTAGACAGACAATGAGAGTAAATATGAGCAGTCATATGCAATCAGTTATGTGCCAATCAATCTTTTGGAGCCTCTTTACTTGAAGCTGTTTCATGATGAGTGTGGAAATTAGAGGAAAATAAGGGAGAATGGAGGGAAGAAGGGAGGAAAGTAGAGAAGGAGAATTACAGATGATAGAAGCAAGAAGGAGACTGGAAACACTTAAAGCTGGAAAAAAACAACATGACAGCTTTGTTTGATTCAATTGAAGAACCAGTCTGTCAAATACCTAAATGTCCTGTGTAAATGCAAACATAAAATAAATGTTAAATAAAAAATTGAAAATAAGATAACTTCCATATTTACTAATGAAAGTAAACTGCTAAACAAATGGTAAAATTGCGTAACATTCGAATGGAAGTCCACTAAGCTTTTGAATCACATGGAATTTTGAAGTTTTAGAGAAAGCATATTCTTTTGTAAATATTTAAAAGTTAGTTTCTGAATCCAAAAAATTAGATTCCTGTTGAAGGTCTCAATTTTCATACTTCAAACAAGTAGATCCTAAGGTAGGTCATACCACACAGAAACATTACCGATTCACTAGAAGATGTTAGAGGAAATGCTTTGTAAGAAAATGGCAGCCTAAAGAGATCATATGCACTCACAAGTTTGTAGAAGTATAATCACTTGCATTCACTATTTTACATTTTTTCCCAATTTCTGATGGAAAGACACTGGCTCACTATGAACATCCTCCAAAGTTGTCAATTTGTCACCCTTTGCATTTATACAGATTCCTGCAGCATGTTTATTTACCATCTTTAAATTTGCTTTGCGTTACTGATAGTGATTTTGTTTTTTCCTTGGGCTCATTGATACAATTGTGTATGAGGTTGTAGAACTGAATTGGAGTTGGATTTCTTCGTCCTTTTTTTTTTTTTGTGTTGAGCAATTGATCTTTCTTCAAAAATGTTTGAGAATAAGTTTATAATTGTCTGTGCATTTATAGCTTCATTTGCCTTTATGCTGTGATCCGTGATGACTACAAAAGTTCATGTAACACAAATACATAAATATTGAGGGAAAGGGAAGAAAATCTTCATATGGTTATCTGTCTGCCTTCAATTCTTTTGTGGAAAGATTGAGACTCTCCATATTTCACCTTAATGACACATTGTATTCTGCAATTTAGCATATAATGGGATGGAAGAACAGTAAAAGCTTACTGTTTTTTGCTGGCCAACATGGTCCATTTTTCATGACAACAACAATAATAACAAAACCTTAATCTCAAATTTGATTGGGATTAGCTATATGAATACTTTCTTGTCATTACATTTTATTATAAATTATTTTTGGTGTGAGATTTAATTGTTTTAAATCCTTTCTAACTAAAGATTTCCAAATCAACTGAGTTGTTCTCTCCCTCTATGCACATCATCCAATCGGTGCTAAACCTATTTGATACAAATATCTCATTTTTTATTCAATCTTTCCTAGAGTGACCACAAATCCATTTAAGTATTCCCATCTGCATTAAACTAATTTTCTTGGACATGTTTCTTCACAACCCAACACATATTACCACACAACATTGCTGGCCTAATTGTTGTTTGCTAGATTTAACCCTTCACTTTAATGGGAATTTTGTGTCCGTACAAAAATCCATCTCCATTTTATCCATCCAACCCTATGACATGAAGTTTCCATGGAAAACCATAAATGTTCTTTATTTGCTTAGTTGAATCTTGGTATTGTATTTGATTTTAATTTTTTTTTTATGCGCATTGCTTGCTCTGATTAGCGTGTATCTTTTACTATTTATACAGTTTGCAGAGGAGGATGGATCCCCATAACCTTGATGACGAGGCCATTGCATTTAAGCCGTTTTTAGGCTCCATGCTTGCAAGAGTTTACCACAACCCTCAAAATAAGGATGAAAATCAATCACGGTTGCAGAAAATTCTACAGTTCTGGGCTTCAAAGGAGGTTTATGATCAAGACACTATTTATTCACTTGAGGGTGAAATGGTTGGTGGACAACCAACCGATTCTTTTTCAGGGGCTCCAAAGGAATTATCTACTGCTTCAGCAGAGTCAATGGCTCCAGGTTGCCATGCACAATCTTTCTTTTTGGAGATTTAAGGGGTGCTCCTAGAGCCATAGGGTGGCTGTTAAGAGCCCCTGTGTCTTCTGACGAAATAAAGATGTTGCCACTGGATTTCTTTTTTTTTTTCCAGTTATTTGTATTTACTTTTCCTATCCAATCTATTGTCTAACCAGTAAAGCATATTCTTCTTACCTTTCCGCAGGCTTTCCACATCAAACAATAAAACTTAATGCTCCGCACTGGCAGCCTGATAGACAAAGTATATCAGATCAGGAACATCCTGATAAACAACCGATCACAGCCATGGCACCATCCATTAGAAACCAACAATTTATTCCAAGTTCTGTCCCTTCTGGTGGTTTTCCAGGTACCATGTCTTTAAATTCTTCTGTTCCACAAGTAGATCAACAGCCTGCAGCACATTCATTGCAAGCAGCCCCTGCTAGCACTGCTGAAAAGTTGCCTCCATATCCATTGTTTCCGCCTGGTCTTATTCCTGGGATGGTCAGAAAGATGCAAATTGGCAGTGGGGTACCCTACTCCCCTCTGAGCCCATTGGACATCCCAACATTTATACCTCCATCCGATGTATCCCAGTCAGAAATTCTGGAGAGAGTCTCGAAGTTCTTTAAAGAGATTGGGGAGGTTAACCCATCCGAGGGACCAGTGAAGTCCCATCCAAAAGATGAAGATGATGAGTATGAGAGAGAGCCGCCTGTTCGTAAGGGAGGAGCTTGCATCCCTCCCCCCCTAACTTGCAGGTTGACCCAGAGACTGGGACTTATGCTGATGGGAGTGTAGAAAGGAGGCCTGGATCGACTGGCACAGAAAGGTTGGGACTTGGTTCAACTGCCGATCCTAATGAGGCAAGCCAGTATGACGATGTTTATGCATCTTATAGGAAACAGAGAAGCTCCACCTATCATTTGTCCATGAGTGCAAGAGCTGTCACAAGGTAGTCTCTTTTGTCTCACAATTTTATTGTAACTGGAGAATGAAGGGTGTGGAGGCAGATGTTCACAATACACATTCCTACAAAATTTGTCGGAATTGTCAACTGGGATATATTGGAGTATGAAACTTGATAAGTTGTATCCTAGTTTGATCGTTTTACTTTGGGTGACTCACTGCCGATCATTGAGGAAACATGAATGCGTTGTTCCTTTGACCATCCTGCGCAGCAGAACCGGGTAATTATTCCATGGCAAAATAGGGTTACCTTCTGGTGGCATAATTTTTGGTTGACTTTTGAGTATCATAACTTGGGTTTTAAACTTTTGATTAAAAGGAAATTTAAATTTTTGATTAAAAGGAAAACGGAAGCTCAACTTTTGGCAAAAGAGAGTTGCTCATTGATATGGTTAAACCCTTCAAATAACATGATATTTGAGAAAGCTAAACCGAGTAGTTGAAAATTTAACATATTCATTGCACTAAGTTACTTGTTTTAATGTACTCTTGTCACAGATTTTCTCCCTCTACTCTTCGCTCTGGTGTCAATTTTTTTTCCTCGTTTTCTTTTTTGTGGTTTCTCAATGATCCACACCATAACTTGGGCATACAGTGTCTAATATTGCACCTTGATTGGGGTCGAAGTTCGTGTATTCACGGTTAAGAGAGAAGTCTAGCGAACGAGAGAGAGAGAGAGAGAGAGAGAGAGAGTTGACACTTTAGCCGGGATGAAGAGAGAGAGAGAGGCGCTGTAACGGGGAGAGAATGTGAGAGAAATTGACTATTTCTCTAAACTATCAATTGTTATAATTATAAAAATGTTTTAATTCCAAAATAATCTTAACTTATTATTGAGGTAACCATTACACGTGTCAATATTTTGGATCTTTATGCAGTCGGTCAGAGGTTTTTCTTTTTACAGCGTAGAAAAAGCCCTAAATGCGATTCAATTAGAGATAAAATGTGAAAGGGCTCACCATGCATCTCTTGAAGTCGCGTCGCTTATTATTATTATTATTATTAATTTTTTTTAATGAACGAACGACTACTCCCACCGAAATATATATTAAAATGCACGAGAAGACACAGCAGCTAGAACCAATAATTTAACAAAAAAAAAAAAGAAAAAAAGAAAGAAAGTAGTTGCCAAACTGGTAGGTGGATTGATCCCCTACATTTTGGATATGATCATTATTTAATTCCAACCCACCTTTTTATTTTATTTAGACGATGATGCCATTAATTTTTGATAACTTATTACAATATTGTAACGCAGCGATCCCCTATCATATCCTCAGATAATCAAGGTAAGATTTTCCATCAAGCTTACGAGCGAATAGGCCCTTGAAATACTCTTCAACCCCAATACTTTTAAACATTGCCGGTGTTTCATTGGTGGTTAGGCTGGATGCTGGCCTTATTTGGACTCCATATCTTGGGGCATAAAACGTTGCAACTGAGAGTCTCTCTTTCTCAGAGTTCACCGTCGCCCTATGCTCAATGCTGCGGTATGTTCCATTGGTTATCATCTGCACGTTGAATAGTGGAAACCAGTACTTAACGAATACAAATGGTCAGGAATAAAAACCCTCTAGAGTAATAAAGTAGAATAAAAGGAATCGATCAATATAACTTATGTTTTATGATGATGCAAGTCTGAATAAGCACGTAATCTATTTCTAAACGTCATTCAACGTTTCAAGTTTTAAGCTATTGGGTTGCTTAGTTTCTTGACGCGATGATTGTCGCTGGGATGACGTATGCTTTGTTTATGCTGCATTAGTTATGTTATGCGCCTTAAAAGTTGCCACGTTGTTTTGACCATTTGATGCTATAATTACCTGTAGAATATCTCCAATGTTGACAACAAAGGCATTTGGGAGGGCCCTAACAGAGATCCACTCTCCATCTTTCTTGATTTGCAGGCCTTCTATTTCATTGACTTGTAGGAGAATTGTGAGACCTGAGGCATCTGAATGCGGAGTGAGGCCAATGACTTTCTCCGGTTGAGGGCACGGAGGGTAGAAGTTCAACCTCATCGCTTGATGTCCGTCTTCGAAGAACTCTTCCATTTCTCCTGCCTCCATGTTCAATGCTTTGGCCATCTGTGCCAGGATGGCCATGGCCAGACTTTTCACCTCTAGTGAATAAGTATCCAGAGTGTCTCTACAAGAAGGAAAAGATTCACTTTGATACAGAGAAGTAGGGGCATGTTTGGCATTAATTATTGATTGTGGTTGATATGTGTAGATACATATGCACAAACATGGCATTCACGAACATGCAAAAAAGCATAATGGAGAGAGGGAGAGGGTTGCCTGATAGGTAGAGGGAGCAATGGAAACAAGTGGGGTTTTCTTGCATCAACTGGCTGGGTTACCATGAAGAAAAGGTCACCCCAATCCAGTTTTTGATTCTCAGATACAACAAATGCTTGTCCAAAGCCTTCTACTTCTCCTGGATATTGCCAAAATTTTTTCTTCTCTTCCATTGGGAGGTTGAAGAAGTCTTGGACCTCCGTCTTCATCTTCTCTATCAGTGAGGTGCTCACTTGATGGTTTACCAACTGCAAAAATTGAGGATACCATACTTATTATTATGACATCTAATGCAGTTTCCATTTATTCCTCTGCAAAAGACTGTGTCTTAAATTTGGATTTTCATGTTTTTTTTTTTATAAAATTTGAAAATGATAATAAAATAAAGTAAAAGATAGACGGTGACTTGTGACATGTCTAGTACCATATCAACATCAATACCAAAATCTAGCAGTTAAATTACATAAATTTTTAATTTCCAGTATTAAACTCAAACTTTTATTACTGTGAACAAAAAAAAAAAACCATCGATACTAATTACATGCACTTAAGGGTATAATAATTGTGTTTAATACAATTGGGTGTATCCAATTAACCGTTTAATAATGCTTGTATGCAAGCATACCAAAAAAAAAATAGATGTTATCTACCCAAGCTTATAAAATTAAACCATAAAGACCTTGATAAATAACTATAACGATCATATACTACTTTACTTGCATCTGTCTAGCGTTCATGCAATAGAGACATTTTATTTTATGGTAAGAGTGATATCAAAGTTTCAGATTTCACGTATATCAAATTTGGTCATTCAAGAAGAAAGTGAAGCGCCATAAGTAAAGAGAAAGGAAATTAAATAAACAAAAAAGAAGGGGGAAGCTGAGGAAGGAATGCAGAGATGGGATGAACCTGGAAGAAACCCCATTCCTTGCAAGCAAAGTGGAGCTTGGCCAATTCAGGGGCAGCCGATTCTTGACAAAGTAGCCTCTGCATGTCAATAACTGGGACTTCATGCACTGAAGCCTTACAATCATTGGCTGCAGCTGTGGACAGGTCTTGGCCAGCACAGATGTATCTGGGTGGAACAGCAGCGATATGACCCTTGGCCAATTCCTGAACAGAGGGCACAGGAAGAGAGCTTCCAAGGTTGAACGCCTTTGGTTCCATTTTTGCTGAACTGGACGGTTTTGGTTGTGATCGACTGTGAGAGGACAGTTCTGCAACAATTGTTCTGCCAGGTGAGCAATATATACGTGGCAGCAGCCATGCATGGGCCACCGCACCCCCCCGCTATTTTTCAACCCATCATCCAATTCTATAGCGTTAGTCACATATAATTAAAATACAAATTGAACAAGCAACCATTTAATTTTAAAATTAGAAATCAATTTAATGTAATATTTTAATATTTAATATATAATTACAATTAATGGCAACTATTAAAGTTATATATTTAATAATTATAATAATATAATGTGAATTTAAATATACGACTTTTTTGGCCTAAGTTCTTCCAGAAACAATGCATCCCCGCTCAATAAATCAATATGGGTGGGCGTTTGAATGGACATTTAGATGTCGGGGGAACCATGTAATCGAAACGTGAGAAAATTCATAAATTAAACAAAAACGAAACATTTGGAGCTCGAATGCATTAAAAGAAAGAAAGAAAAATAAAAAAAAAGCCAGGAAAAATACACTTATGGACGTGGAAATCTGCACTACGTGGAAACCTCCTAACCACGAAATTTTCCCCTCAGCCAAATTCCTAAGGGTTTGTTGACAAATGTTTCATTTGGCATTATTTTGATTCCAACCCCCATCAAATTGAGAAAATAGAGTTGGGCCACGGAATTTTGTTCACGTCAATATTTTTTTTTAATTTTTTATTTATTAATAAGTCTATTAAATGGTAAATTATATGATAAAAAATATATTTTATTATTTTTACAAATTCATTCATAAAATTATAATTCAAGACTTTCAAATAAAATTTTAAATTTTCAAATAATAAATATCTTTAAAGATTATATCATCAAATACTCCCAGCGAGTAGAATTTTCAACATCTAATCCTTTCCCCAAATAGAAGTGTCCATGTTTGTTTACTTGGCCATTTATACAGTGCACATATGCCCGTCCATAAGTGTCAAGTGTCAATGTGAGGGTGCGAGTGGGAGTTGGTTCCCCCATCAGCATTGAAAGTGATCTTCCACTAACAGCACCTGGAATTTTCTACTCCTTGAATCAAATGTGAGGCTATGATGAAAATTTTTCGTGCGGAACAACCTTCGGAAATCGGAGAACAATTGCAGTTAAGAGTCTTACAACGCCGTATTGCAAACAGCGCACCACTCGTTACCTTCCCACCGAAAATGTCAAACTTTTGCTGCGCATCCTAACGCTTCCTTGCCCGGAAAGTACTTACAGAGAAGTCAATTAATGGCAAAACGTAAGAGAACAAACAACGTTTTGAGCTAGTCCAAGAACCACTTCCATTCACATCTTTTCGTCCCTCAAGTCGGAAACTAACAAAAAGGTTTACAACATTACAGAAAATGCATGCTTAATTGCATGTTAGCAGCCTAAGCAAATTGGTTAAACAAACGCACAGTTTTCCAGACTTGCTTTTCAGCTTTTACAGTTGAGTAGAACAGTATGCACTGATAGGAGTCCTCAACGCAGCTCCATAATATGCTGGCTCGTAAACTGAAAGAAACTGCTTTAGCCTTCTGCTTTTAGAATTCCAACTCTTGTTCTTCCAGAGCTGCCACTAACTTAAGTGATTTTTGAAGAAATTTGCCTCCAAAACGCTTATCCAGCTGCTGCAACGCAGGAAGGGCAAACTTCATCAAATATCTCTGTTAAAATTTCAGTCTTGGTTTTCTGCACTTTAAACAACATTCAGTTTATGATGGCTTATGCCCTCGATGTTTGATTTCGTAAAGGGCAACTTTTGGTGTCAAAGGTTATCAGAATCCATCTACTCACGCTTTCGCACCATCTAATCCAAGCTTAATCAGGCAAACAAGTTGAGAAACAAAAACCATGAACGCTGCATACTTAGATTCCATCGATAGAACCCTTCCACGTTGCAATTTACTGGTAAAAGGGTTTTTTTCCTTATAATACTAAAAGTTATAAGTTAAGACTATTTATTGAACTACTTTATTTTATGTGAAAAAATATAAAAAAATTATTAATAAATTTATATTCTTTTTTATAATTATAAAAAAAATTTTATTTTAATTGGTCAAATATTTTGCTGCCTTTTCATTTTGGACCATAACTTTGGATTTTTTTCAATTTCGTGATTATGAGATATTTATTTTATCAAATTTTCCAGGCCGTCAATTCTAATGAACATACGTGTCCCCATAACAAACTCTCCCCCGACAGGTGGGGTTCCCGCTAATGGAGAAGCCCACATCAGGCAATTATTTCACCCCAAAATAAAAAATGTCAACCCCACGTTGCCAAACGGAATTCATAATGAGGCTAGAGCATTCAACAACCAGCACTCTCAACTTTCAAAGCCTACATTAATTGCAGCTTGGTAGCATGGTCCACAAGTCCGACATTACTGAAAAAACACCTTCTGTTCTCATACACCATACTTGTTGAGAATTTTCTATCCTATTAGCAACAGTT
Source organism: Bruguiera gymnorhiza (assembly GCA_020883675.1). NCBI lineage: Eukaryota > Viridiplantae > Streptophyta > Magnoliopsida > Malpighiales > Rhizophoraceae > Bruguiera > Bruguiera gymnorhiza. Next base: position 1,013,339 of record JAIRCJ010000016.1, on the reverse strand, counting down.
CTACAATCTAGTAATTTCTTTACTCGTTCACAATCATGTTCTAAGCACAGGACGAATCGATGGCCAATCAATTACTTCATTTATCCGCAAAGCATCTCAATTAACATAAACACCCAGAAACTTCAAAGGGAATAGCAATCAACAGAGGGATCAAAAATTTTGAAGGATGGAAAGAGGCAAATGAAAGCTCACTTTAAATAGGTCAGATATTGATGCAATATAGCAACTGCACAAAAAGACCTGCATTCAAAATTCTATGTTGCAGTTAAAAAGCCTACAACATCCACAATCTCCCTAGACTTTCCCCCAAAGGAAAAGCGTTGTATAATTGGGGCTTGATTTCAAAGAATCAGAAAAGAGCTATTCTCAAAATTTTACTAACTCGATGTGGAATGAAATCCAACACTTGAATTCAAGTAGCAAATATTTGACGTGAATCAAAGAGCTACTACATCAACTTTGGCATCAGAACCCAGAAGCATCTAGAGTTAGAGGTAAGATCAGTAATCCAATCAGCCAATGACAAGCTTCAATTCGTTAATACCAAACCAAAAAGCATCAATGCTACCAGACTAAAAACTGCAAGATAACTATTCTGACATAAAATAATATCTGAAATTTTCACATGGGAAATATCCTTCAGCATCATACCACCGGACCCATTAGCCTCCTTAGTCCATCTACTTCTCACATTCTTCTCTGGCCACGATCTTGAATTTCCCAGTCTTCTGTTGCTGCCAACAAGAATGAAAGTAATCAAGAAAAACAGCTAAAAATCAAGACTCGAGTTCAAAGTGGAAAGCCAACAATTAGCATGTCTATTTACCTTTCTCCACAACTCAGTGTGGCTTTTGCAGAATCCAGCTACAATAGTTTCCTTCTTTTTCTTTCCCTCTTGATATTCAATGCAAAGATCCCCATCCAATGCACAAGTAACGTGAAAGGCCAGATGACACTTAGACTCAGAGCATTCGACAACACAGCCTTTTCTGCTCTGGCACATATAGCACTCGCCTCCCCACCTTCTTTTAGGAACCTTGGAGCAGTCAATTCCCTCGCGGCCATCTGGGTCCTCAAAGAAGACCTCTGGAACAAAGAGTGCGCAGACAACATGGGCCCATGACTCATTGTTGGTGGGTTTCAAAGCACCATTTTTTGATGGACACAGACAACAAGAAATGGGCATCCTTTGCTCCTGCGATCTGGAATTCAGACACCTAGAACAGAACCAGTCGTCTTCAGGGATACCCTTTGCCAAAGGATTGCCATAGCAGGTGGAATGCACCATTAGATCGCACCCATCACACAACACAATGGGATCTGCTGGATCCCCGTCTGTGCTTTGACAAATAGCACATAGAATCCCATCATCCTCGGCTTCAGCTCCAACTCCAGCCTTTTCTTCCTGTTTCTCTTCGCCTTCAGCTCCACCTTTTTCATCTTGCTCGGTGATTTCAGCGGACTGACCATCTGCACTACTAATAAATGGAATTTTCTTCTCTTTCTTTCCTTCCTTGTCCATTTCAATAGACTGATTTGAACTATCTCCAAATGGGTTTTCTTTAGAATTGCTTATTTCACGGATTTGCGCAATTTCACGCTGATTTGCACCAATTGCGAATGGGGTCTTCTCAACCTCATCATAATCAAGGGAGGGTTTATATTCAAGATTGAGATCCAAAGGCAAGAGAGGCTTACCAGAGAAGGAGGAGAAACAATCAGGCTGAAGAGCCCGTATCCTCTTCTTGGTAGGCAAGCAATATGTACTAGTGATTGCAGTAGCAGTAGCGGCTTTGAGTCTGGGTGTGGGGTCGCCGGACCGAGACTCGTTTCTCTTCTTGGCAGGAAGCTGCAGAGAAATGGGCAAATTCTCTTTGTAGTCTTCTCCCGCGGGACGATCTACGTGTTCTTCTTCTGGCTGATTCTTCTGCTTCTGCAAAAGTCTAAACCTTTTGAGAGGAGGCAATGCTTGATACTTGGCTTCCATTCTCTCTCTCTCTCTCTCTCTCGCTGTGGCTCTCCTGTTTTCGGGTTCTCGCACACAGTACAGAAGGAGAGAGTGTGAGACTGTGAGAGTTTGGTGTTGAAAGAGCGGATTGAAAGGTTCAGAGTTTTTTGGCGGGAAATTTTTTGTTTGGATTTGAAATGGACTTTATGTTTTCGAGAATTTTTTTTTGGTTCCCGCCAAAATTGAATCGCAACATTGTCTTTCCCTTATTTACGTTTTTACTTTTATCTTTTACGTTTTTACTTTTATCTTTTGCGACTTCCAATTAGACAAACCCAGTTGATTATGCTTGTATGCATATTGTTAATTGTCAGCAACATTTTTGTAGTACCAGTATAAACATAATTGGATATAGCTACCTTAAATTAACAATTTCAATCCATAAAAATAACTCATAGAGACTTTCTAGGCAATCTCGTCGAATGAACTCCCTCGCTAGTCCAGTTTTATCATCTCATTGATAGTTCCAAGGATTTGAGTTTTTGCTGGGGTGAGGAATTCAGTTTTTGTGCACTTGATGATCATTTAATATTACTTTTGTTCTTCACTAATCATATATATATATATATATATATATTCATGATTTTTAAAACCACCTAATGAAATGATTCAATAGAATTTGTGAGTAATGCTCATACTTCCAACTATAATTACTCTAAAAAAGAATACAACTCACAAAATGTACAAACATAACTCTAATATTTTAGAAGATCTTAATTACTTCACTAATCTATAAAAGTAGGTCTCTTAAGTCTTCACGTGATCCGTAATATTTTTTTTCACTTTTTTTGCTAACAAAATGAAAAACCGAAACTAGTATCTTATAATATTGTTGAAAAATTATACATCATTAAAAAATAAAAAATCTCAGAATGCACCTTATTGAATATTTTGACAAAAATTTAAATTTAAAGTTTTTAACCCTGCAATGAACAAACTCTTTATTACTACACCACCAACAGTCGGTGGCATGATGGGTGATACTAAGTGTAACATGAGAACATCGTACAGGTTGACCATGACTTGGGTATATCACATTTAGCATTAAAGCCGTCGAGGCACTACCATGAAAGTGTACTCCACGTAAATGTGCGTTCAGAAATCCTCCTCCCTTAGTTCAATTTTTGTTTTTTTCTTTAATTTATTTGTACCTTACAAAGGTGAAATGTAAAAACCTCTTCTGCTATTGCACTGCATACAATTTTAAAATCAAAGCATGAAACAGGGCATTTATGTTGAGAAATACATCAGAAATTTTCTTACAGAAGTTTTATGACGAAGAGCCCTTGCAGTAACTCGCGAGGAAACTAGTATGACAATTCATCCCTGCAGTCCCAACTTGCTTCATGGTTTGATCCTGGGGAATAATACCCAGAAAATATCTCATGTATCCATCCCCGTAAAAGCAAATGGCATTTCCAGCTGATGGTCAGGCCATAGACATCCTTGGTCAAGTGGGCTTCCCTGCAGAACTCAAAGGACGAGATGGGAAGACACATTGAGAGACCGACCAACAAATGTCTGTCAATGCGCGAGAAACAGTGACAGTGAGAAGACTCCTTTGCACTATATTAAATTAAGCACCCAAATGAGTGACCCTTCACAGTGAAACACAGCAGAACTAGTCATGATACGTTGATGAAAAAGTTAGAACATATGGATACCCACAAATGATCCTTCGTTTATGATATGAATACCCCAACTATGAATATTCAATTATTAGCGACTGCAATAATTGGCATGATTGGCAGTATTCAATCTGTCTCAATTTCTCCAATTGAATGACGGAAAAGCATGAAATTTAACAAATGCACGAGTAGGTGAATATTTCTTTTATTCCAAATGGTAAAGGTATGCGAAGGTACCTCATAAAAGAACATTCAGCAATAGAAAAGGCCGCAGCTTGGAATGGCCAAAAGGGAGTATGCCTGAAATACAATATAAGAAAAGGAAACATATCAAACGAGGAGCAAAATAATTTGGAATGCAAATGTCAAACACACACTGACACAAGACAAAAAGTCATGTGTTATGGCACCTCTGACTAAGCACTAACCCACCCTGAAAAAACAAAAGTCTCAACAAATAACAGCATAGGCATAGAAGATTTACCATTCTAAGAGATACCTGTCCACACAGTCATACACTTGCAAAGACCCGGATCCACTTCCAGTCATATAGCAAAAAGTAAAGCATAACACTAGCCAAGGAAGGCCCCAATTAAGCACTAATCCAACATGAACCAGGAGCTCTACAAAAGATAGCATAGATGATTTTTACCACACTAAGATACAGCTAGTTAAACTTACTCATACACATGTACTGCCCCAGGTCCATTTTGAGCCATATTGCTAAAAATAAAGAATAGCACCCAAGGATTTGATTAAGAGTGAAGAGAAGCTGCACTGACTTATGAGATCAGAGACATTAGGCAGGAATTATAATTATAATAATGGTGTATTAGAATAGCCCTCTTTAGCCACAAAGCCAACAAACAGAACTATGCTCTTCCAAAAAAGTTTACTCTTAGTTGGATATGTCAGCTGAGAAACTTCAAAGGCCATGATGAAATCAGAGCACTGTGGCTAGAAAACATAACGTTCATCTTTTCTATCTCTTCATCATCAAGTGAATAATTATACCGTAAGCTTATCAGGATATCCAACAATAAAGTTCTGAGGAGCTTAACATCACCACATCTTGGTTTCCCACACCCACTATAATTTTCTAAATAATGCTATTTCCAATAGCACTTTTCACTCTTCTGCTATGCTTTCACTGATTGAGGTCAATAAATAGCCATCACATGTCTTTTCTTTTAGTTGTCTCCAATTATGCTATGCTGTTTCCAAAAGTTGCCTGCTATGCCTTGAAAGCAAGAAACACTAACTCAAACCTAATTTACTGCTAAATTCAAAGAAACTGAACAACCACATCATCAGCAAAGCATGCTTATTACAAAAATTGAAAAGAATGCAACAATAAATGCTAAAACAGCTCAATAAAGAGATGCAACATCACAAAAAGAAAACAGCTTATGCAACCTCATATCTAGAATCTGAACGTTATCCATCTGCTACAAGGCTGCCTACTAAGCATCAATAACAAACTGAACAACCACTGCCATTGCTCAAGCAAAACAAAACACCAACCTACCATTCTCGTTGCCAAGGTAAAATCAAAAAATTCTTCTCTCTGACAAAAAAAAGAAGAAAAAAAACCTTTGTCCCTGCATATCAATAACAAAGGGACAATACAAAACAAAGTACATTCAACATAGCACACATTTACAGGAAATTGTACACTTACTTGACCCAAAAAATTTTATAATGCAGTTTCACAGTTGAAAGTGATTGGTCAGGTGAAAGGCATACTTCCGCCACAAGTAAATAAACTTCTCTGGAAATTCGGCTGCTGTTCAAAACAGGTTGATAACCATTCAATTCCCTCTCAAAAGGAGCAGAAAATGATATTTCTCTTCAAGCCACCCATCTGTATAATGAATAGAGCCAAAGAAGCACTTTCAATTCCATTCAAGAACTAAATCTTCCACCCTCAGAAATTCAGTCCTATTTTTGTGCTGCTCACATCTACATTTGGTCAAATGCCAACAACAGCAAACAAGTCCTAAGACACAAATTCAATGTAGTGTGGCCACTGGGAATTTAAAAAAAAAAAAGAGTGAGGAGAAGCACTGCTCCTTATATTAGCCTCACATGAGACAGGTGGAGAGAAGAGAGGGGGAGAGAGATCCAGCTAAGTCCAAGCTGAAATTCCCAGTTACTAAGTCCAAGCAAGACATAAAAATTGAATCTAAGCCAAGCCAACCCAGGCACTACATAAATGGGGGAAAAGACCACAAAAGACTAGCTCTTCCTCAGAGAAGTAACAAAATGCAAACAAAAGCCGAGCATTGACTCAGGACCATTGATCTAATACCACCCCAAAGCATAATTAACTACCCCTAGAAAATTGTACAATAACATAAGGTGTAACACAAGAGCCAAAAATTATTTCTACTTACTACAGCTTGCTCAGCCTCATGCTTTGATAGCACAAAGTGATTAAGGAAGATGGGGAGGATGTTTACATCCATAATTATGGATACAGTGAATTATAATTGATCAATGCTAACAAATAAAGTCATCATAACAAGAAATTTAGACGTACCCAAATGCTATGCACACTAAATTGTTCAACTCAAAAGTTTAAACTATAAGTGAGACCTAAAAATAGATTACATATTAAACTTTAACATGTCCCCTCATACAAAAGTCTAACTCTCTTGAACTGGAAGCGTGAACAAACAAGACTTTCTTGGACTCTAGAAATTCACAATTAAATGCGAAGCTAACATAATTTGAACTTATGATCTCTTGGTCATATAAGTTCTAATACCATGTCAAAAAACCATTCAATTTAAAAGCTTAAGTTATAGGAGAGGCTCCATGAAAATCATGAACAGATGGGTAAAGAGTATGAAAACTGCTATCTATATTTAATTCTATCATCCAATTTGAAAACATTTTTTGTCAAAGCCACACGAAACCAAGAAAAAGTACAGCATTTTGGGCCAAAAACGAAAAGGAAATTCTAATCCAAGGGGGAACAAAAAGAGCACAAGGAGAACACAATATAAACATAAAATCCAGAAAAAGACAAGAGTTACAGCTAAATGCTTGCCTGTCTCGAGAAGATTATATTATAAGGCCTTCAGGTTGGCTTAAAATATGGGACCCAATCATAACCACTTGAAAACTTGTGTAGAAATGTAACCGGTATTCATCTTAATCTACAGGTACTTTGCTTCAGGACACGCATGATTCTGTACTAGAAATAAACAATCCATCAAAAATTTGCACTTGTATACTTTCATGATTAGAATCATTAATATGGCAGCCCTATTCATGGAGGCTTATGTTCTCCTCTTCTCCCCACTGAAATTACCCTATCTTGGTCCAATTTAGGTCAGTCAACTCACAGACCAGGCATCTCTTTCTTTTCCCTCTGAAGGCTGGACTCAATCCTTCCATAATTAACAACCATCAAGAATCTTCTAAAAGTAACACTTTTAAAGGTTTAACTCACTGTCTTATAATGTATGAAAGAAAAACTCATTGTCTCATAAATTGAAGCAAATCAGCTGCAAATCTGAGTCACATTTTCCTGTGAATCATCAAAAGGTAATCCAAGAAATGGGCTAGCCGAATGGTAAGGAACAAATGCCTCTGCATACAGGCCTAAGTCAGACACAAGCCTTACCTTATTTTTCTACCAGATGGAAACCCTGCAACGTGAAACTTTCCAGCTTTGTCTTGCAACTCACAATAAAATACAGTGCAACATTTTTTTCATGATTGTCTTGCGGTAAAAATAGGATTAAAATATTTTATTCTTATTTCTGTCACAAAAAGATGATGCTTATTTTAATGAGTTCAACAATATTAGTTAACCAGCAGAGAATGATTGCCTATTCTTAATAACCAACATGCAAAGGGAAGAAACATATAGGTAGCAAGTGAATGTCAACTAGGACCACCAAACACACTAACAAAGAAACATACTAACTCAAGATAACAATGAGAAGTGAGAAATTAGGAAGGGTCCAAAACTAATTCAATATTTACTACAGGTCAAATGAAAGGAAAAAGAAATTGAGACGCATGACTTACAACTAGAACCCTTATCATTTATACGCGTGATGCCAACTGACTTACTCCAGGAAGTAAACGATGTTAGATAGAAAAGATAGAGATACAATCTTAAGGTTCCTGAAATAGCAGAGAGAAATGGAAGGTAGAGATGGAAACAAGGAAAGGAAATAGGAGTTTAGAGGAAAAGAGACAAGAAACAGCAATTTAGACAGAGAGAAAAGAAGCTTAGGGACAAGAAACACAAGGAATTCCTCAGATAATCTATCATAGAAGCTAGTGTACATAATCACACAAAAAAACATTTTTTATAGTCTCCAAGCATACTAGAGACATTTCGCTACTTAAGGCACATAATCACAACAAAACCCTACTTTTGTGGTCTCCGAGCATACTAGAAATATTACTACTTAAAGTCCTAGTCAGATAAATGATCCTACTTGACACCAAAACTTATGATCAAATAACTTATTGGAACTAATTCTGCTTATAACAAACAGGATTCTGATTTTCCCAATAACAAATAAATTGTCGAAATTGTTTTTGAAATCTCCAATTGCTCTTTCTTGTTCTCCATACATTTCTTGGACCCAAACAGTAATATTCATGGGTAGATTAAGCGGATAAAAACTCATAGGTGGAACAGTATCAGCTCAAGGATGATATAAAGCACTATAATCTGCTAGCCAGAAAATGCCTACCATTGGAAAACAAGAAAGTGCAGAGAGAGAGAGAGAGACAGAGAAAACTGAAAGACCAAAAATTAAGAGAAGAAGAATGAAAAAAGTCACTGATGGAAGTACTTTCATTACAAGAAAACTAAAATAGTAATAGCAAAGTGCACGACCAGGGTGACATAACTGTCATTGTTTCCAAGTACAACTTCATTAAACCTTATAGATGACCAACTCTCCAGTGGTAACTATCATGTGATATCTGTGCAAACATATTGCCAAGACTCTAAAAGGTCACAGCCCAAAGTACCATGTGGAACAGCTAGCTTGATTTGGAAATCAGTCTATCTGTGTCCTTGAGTTCGCTGGATGTCATACACAGCCCAGGTTCCAGATCCAGCTCCATAATGAGAAAAGCTTTCAGTGTGAGCTTGTACCTGAAGTTTTACAGGGGAAACAAAAACATGATATTGGTTGTCTTGACTTGATAAATAATAATGCTGCATCACATAACCTGTACAAGTGCTTGCATGACTACATAAACATGCATGCACACATAACTTCTGAAATAGAAACTTCAAGATACAATGAAACATATGTACAACTTACAGGATTCATGCCATAAGCAGCTTGATATGGATATCCTGGATATCCAGCCTCAGGATTGCCATAGTTTGCATTATAAGCTGTACCTGAAGGTAAAACATAATGCAGAGGAGAAATAAGTGCCCAACCTTAGCAATGTTCTAGAGTTTAGACTGAACTTAAAAAACCTCTAACAATTTGCTGATTTTAACCAGTAAATTGCATAATCAAGTTGTTGCAAAGCCAATCTCAACCAATTTATTCACTTCACAGATATAAGTTCAGACTGTGTCTTACACATCAGTAGATACCAATATCCAGAAGCAAAAAGAATAATCTGTGCAACTAGGCGAACCATTTTAGGCTAAATTCCAGAGATGGCATGGCAAAGAAAACGACGAAGCTAGGCTTGGTGGAGGGCAAGATACAGATACAGAGAGAGAGAGAGAGAGAGAGAGAGAGAGAGAGTACAAGAAAGAAGAAATTATCATAGGTTCTAATAATTAAGTAGGAGATGTAGTGGAGGAAAAGAAAACATTCACAATGAAGCTTTCAAACCAACTTCATCTTAGTCTGAGAATATCCTAATTTCCAACAGTCACACACAAGGAAGATTTTCTTTGTCATTCCTAACTGAAAGGCATTTTCAGCATGGCATTACTGGAATGATCCTTGCAAGCAAATCTAACTCTGATAATCTACTTATATTTGTATATTTTCCACTCCCTACCAATTCTTAGTCACATGCTGAATACAACAACGATTATCATACCCAAATAGGCATTGAATTTGATCAAAAAAGCAATATACCTGGATTCACTAGGGCAGCAGCAGCAGCAGGAGGAGGTCTCTTGTCTGTACTAGCTATCTCTGCACGAAGTTTCTCCAGCTCACGAGCCATTGCAATTAGTTTGCTCTGCATTCTTTGACCATGTTCATAATTGTCTGCACAGCCTTTCTTCTCATATTCAATGGCACCTCTATATTCAAGCAAAATGATCACCGCAGATTCAAGTAAAAAAAAAAAAACACACACACACATACACACACAACACAATAATTAAGGATAATGAAAAGGAATACCGGGCACGCTGCAATTCGAGCTTCATGCTCTCAATTTGAGCCTTCAAAACGGGTAATTGTTGTAAATCCGCATTAGACCTAGCCAAGTCTTGATTCATCGCTTGAATCTGGACCGTAAGCTCTTGACGCACATCGCTAAGCTCCTTAATGTCCGCTCGAACGTGACGAAGCTCAGTCCGCATGGCCTCGACACCACGAAGATCGGCCTCCAGCCTCAAACACTTGTCGTGAAGCTCTCTCATCTGAGCATCCTTCTCCGGTTGCAAAGAAGCCGCAAAGTGTGCCTTGTGCTGGAGCTCCTGCTGCGCAACCTCCAGCTCCTGCTTAAGCGCCACATGAGTTGCCGCCAGCCGTTGGTTGTCGGCAAGTAAACCTTGGATTTCTTGGTATTGGGCGGCCAGACGCTCCTCTATTACAGCAAGGTGTCGAGGCGGCAGCCGTCTCGGGTCGATTCTCAGTTCCTCAAGTAGCGCCGGATGTGGCCGCGGAGGTGGCGGCACTGGCCCAAGGCTGCCGCTGCCGACGTGCGCCGCCGGCAGTACGCCATGCGTCGCCGGTTTCATCGGGAGTGGCGGTCCTCGATTTCTCCCGGACATTCTCCTCAAAAGCGAAAATTTCACCGAAAAAAGAACCCCAAAAACTGATTGAAATCTTTATTTCTCTCTGAAGTCTGATCTAATTGAGAACTCTCCATTTCCGTTTTGGTCCTCGTTCAAAACGACGTCATATTAGGTTTTAAAAACAAAAAATAAAAATAAAAAACTCCCATGTTAATTTCTGTTTAAAGTGGGTAAAATCCTCCCTTCCATGAATAAGTATTGACTTAAAATAGAAAATTTTGATTGGAAGAAAAAAAGTAAGAATTTTCCGGTTATTAATCTTTTAATTTTTATTTTTTTTCCTTTTAATATTTGATAATTGCCTTTTGTAATATTGAATTGCACGATTTTGCTTGTGTTTAAGAACTATGGAGATGAATATTACAATTAAATTCTTTCCATGATAATTGATTGATTGTAAAGGTTGTTAAAATATAAATTATAAGATTATTATTATTCATTTATTATGAAATTTACTAAACTATTAAATATATAATAAGATAATTTTTTATTTTTATAAATTTTATATTTTTTCTTTAAAATTAGAATATGAAATTTTGAATATAAAAATCTAAATTTTTAATTACTAATAATAAGATTATTATTAAGGTAACTAATTAATATTAAAATATGATTTTATATTTAAAGTAGATGAATAGAAATATAGATGAAAATTTGATATTACCCTATTAAATTAATAATTATATTGAAAATCTTGGATTAGTTATATAAGAAATAATAATACTCTTAGCTAATAAATCATTTTTTCACATATTAATTGTAATATTAATAATTCTCAATGTGAAAACTTACAAAATTAAATAAAAGAAACAAAACTATTATTTAAGGGACAATTGTTCACTTTTTTATTTTAATTTATCAAAAAAATTTATTAAATTATAAATTATATAATAAAAATAATTTTTATAACTTTATAAATTACATATCTATTTTTTAAAATTAAAATTTAAGACCTCACAAATAAAAATCTAAATATAAATATTTTTATTAGATCAAATATAAACATAAACACCTAAATATAAACATATAGTTCATAAAAAATTAATAAAATAAGTAAATATAAATATGTATATCTATGTCTGATATATACATACTTCTAGAATACATATAACCAAAAATAGGGATAAATATATAAACATATATGATTATATATGATAAATAAAATATCATATAAGGGAATTTAATAATTATTTAATATTTTTTATTAATTTAAATATAAATTTTTAAAATAATATTTTTTTAAATAAACAAAATTTATAAGCGAATCAACTAATAAATTTCAAGTTTAATACTTTTTGTTTTCTTTACAAAGATTAAAATTAATAAATAATTTTGAATTAAATTTATATATAAAATATTTATTTTTTTGTGAAGTTCAATAAAAACAACTAATCCAAAAAAGATAATGATAGTGGCAGGTCTATCGAGTAAGGTCAGCATAAAATAATACATATTTTTTAAAATTGTATATATAATATATTATTTTATTTATTTTTTATTTTTTTGAGAAAAACCACAACGGGCATGATGGAGACTATCAAAAGTGCATGAATAGGCATAAACCTAGTAACTGACTAAGATCCTTTGGTGCCTCTTTTCTTACATCTACCTAGAGTTTCACTTCTTGTGTCCGTTGTACTCTCTCTCTCCCTCTCTCTCTCTCTCTCTCTCTCTCTCTCAGGCGCACGCGGTTATTGATGACGGAGTTATAGCCGACGTTGTATACCCCGTGAGGTGTCTTTATTAACGTTGAATAGGTGAGAGATGCTCCCAACGGCTGTAACAGAGCTGATGGAGCACTCGAGGCCAAAGGGTATATACGTAGGTAGCCATGACCACTGACGATGAACTTGATGATCGATGAGTTTAACCGGCGGTGGTGCCTCACATGAAACTCGCCAAATAAGCAAATTTGGCCAAGCAATGCATGCCAGTGCTCTCAGTCGTAACAACTATTGACAACAATATGGCAGCAAGCACATCACTTCTCCGATACGAATCAACCTCCAACAATACAATTATGGAAGCACTGTGGAACATAGAGGACAAATGGAAGCTAACAACCCAATATGCAATTCTCATACTTCTCTGCACTGCATTAGCTGTCATTGCCCTGTGCGCCGCAGCAATGTTGAAAAGGAAGGCGCAAAGAAAGCACGTGGTGGTGGCGGACCAAGACCACCCAGCTGCAGGTACTAGTAGTCGTAGTAGCAGTAATAGAGATGGTGGTGGTAGTGCTCATAACTGGATGACCATTAGGAGAGTGTTGATGGGGTCGGCTCGTTGGAGTGAAGCAAGCAAGTGGGATGGTGGCGGCAGTACCACTGTTGGGAGTTGGGGGTCCCCAGAAACGCTGGCACTAGGGCCGCCACCGCGGCTTCTTGGCCTAGAGCTAGAAGCGAGCGAGTCTAGTAGGCAGCAGCAAAGTCACAACTCGGCGTCACCGGTGTGGCGCAGGCCAATACTTATGGGGGAAAAATGTGAGCTTCCGAGGTTTAGTGGGCTGATTCTCTACGACGAAAGAGGCCGCCTACTTGATCATTCCCTGACCTCATCACAAAAGGAGCATTCGCACATCCACAAGGTGATTACATTTCATATATTCCTATTACTATTTGCGTCGCTAATCATTTCTTCTTCTTATTATTATTATTTTATAGATGCTTGCCTCGTCGTTTCAAAAACTTCAAATATTGTTTCTCTCATTGAAACATGTTAACCTGATTACCTTAAAGAGGCTATCACAAAACTTTGTGGAACACATGAAAGAATTGGGTTCTTTTGACAGGGCTCAAATGTCAAATATGGTGGTTCATTTATGTTCTGAATTTAGTTTAAGTTCATTTTGGATAGGAAAAGCCAGGTGCCGGTCTCATAACTACGCTGAGGGACTTGCTGTAATTCTTTTTCACGGAAGTGGAATCGCCTTTTGTTCTAGCGCCATAGTTTTGTCGAAACAGTGCGGCCACCTGAAGCAATGTATCCCGGCATGATTCTGTAATAAGAAGCAACATAAACACTTTCCATGACAGTCATATGATCTTTCTTCGATATGGCTTGGCTTCAATTAGCCTATCTTTTTTCACTTTCTGGCAAGAACTGTTTACACTCTATGCCACAGGGAAGCACATCATTTTACCTGGCTAATCAGATGGTACTTTGGATACATGTGTGTGCTGCTTTGGACTCGCGATAGGTTTTGATTTCCGCTGAGACTTAAGGCAGACATCAACCCTTCTAGTTGTGCATCCCATTTCTGAAGATAACACTATGGTCCTAAAGACCAGGACCAGGAAAGCACGAGTTCATATAAAGCTTATAACTACGCAGTCCAATACCAGCAACAACAGAGCAGGCATCCGCACACTCATGCCTTAATTGCCGTGTTGACAACATACTAATTTTCCAATTATAAGTACAGCAGTCATCAAATTGATCAATGGAAACAAAAGAAATGCATTCTTTCAAATACACCAAGAAAATTTGGATAATGACACCAGCTAGATTATTCAGATATTGATAGAAAGCTAGGCAACAGGTGCTTGGGTTGAAACAAGAAGTAGCGAAGCACCAGTTTATTGGAAAAAGCTTTCTGAATGTCTGCTCATTAGATCGAGATAACAACTGAACCAATAGTTATCTCACTGCAAACAATACATGTACAATATTTGCCAACCCACACACAGTAGACAACGTAAGAAAAAATATCTCAGTCGAACAAAGCAATTGAATTGAGGCTAAATTTGCAACCTACCCTCATTGGCAAGTAGCCTGCTCATGAATGTGGCATTATTAATGGTTCACTGCCGTCTGCTGTGGATCTCCTCTTATAATAAAAATATAACACCAATTGTACAATTCCCAAAATAGTACCTATGCCATTAGGAACCTGAAATTTTGAAGAACATAATCATATTTATTGGTGGTAAAATATACATGCACCATGTCTACAAATCAAACGGAGTTAGAGACTAGAAACAAGTGCATAAACAGGCAAGTGCACGAGTCTACATTATAATTAACCCCCTATAAATGATTTATATCTATCAACACCGTAATGGCAATTAGCATTAAAATTTAAAATGTTAAACAAAGTACAAAAGATAAAAGAAGATGAAATATATGGAAAAAAAAAAAAGTTGCAATAAGAAGCTTACATAGACGAAGGCATCAAAATTCAAGATTCCGTACAGCAAGAAGGAGGTGCTCATCAGGAAAGTGGAGAGGGAGAGAAAAAAAGGCATGAACTCAACACTCTTTGTTCTGATAACCAAATTCTGGAAAAAGATATTGAGAACAATATAAACACCTTTAGGCATTAAGCTATTCAAGGAAGTTGTGCAAGAAAGGAATATATTAATGCTGTTGCTTTGATCAACTCACAATTATAAGCAATGGAGAAGCAAACATTGATACAAGAGAAACACAACTCAATAAGCCAACAAAGATCCTCCGTATTTCTCTATTGGCAATTTTCAGGCTCCCTATTACAATGATTGCAAATAGGCCAGAAATTACCAACAGCAATCCCAACATTCTCACCTGCAGAACCCCAAAACGATTAACATTTTAGAACATAAAAGGCAAACAAGAGCTTAACCAAACTCAGAGGAATAAATTGGAAGGATAAGTGACCTTCTTGGCTTTCTCGACATATACTATGAAGATGATTAGGTAGGCTAACTGAAAAACTGCACCCAATGAATTGACAGTCATAATCATTACATTATCAATGGACACAAGGGGTGTTCCATACCACATGGATATCAAACAGTTCAAGAGTGCATATATGTACGGTGATGCAGAGAACTGTTCTGTTGATCGGTTTCTGATAATTCTCCGAAAGGTGGGACTGAAAATGCAGAAAACAAAGAATCAAGTGAGAGTGTGGACCAACACTAATTTTTATCTATTTCCATGTTATAAATTCATGCCATATGATAATAGGTAACCAGAAGTACAACTTACATGGGTGACACAAACAGCCCAAAAGCAAATATGTTCCCTGTAATCAACAAACATTGGCATCAGAACAAAATACCTGAAATATTATTGCCAGATTATTAGTTTCTGGCATAGGAAATAACCACTTCATAAATTATGTTCTGTTTTCACAATATTGTTCCAAGTATTCGGTGCTCTTGCATACCAAAATCCTTAACTCAGAATGTAAAATTCAGATTGCATGAAACCTTATTGTTCTCATTGATTGAAATCAAAATATACACAGATGTAGGAATAAATATAAAATTTGCTAAATATACACCTAATAACAAAAAGATTACAAAGATCATACAGATTGTCAAAAATTATGCCAATTATTGAGATGATCGTATCACTAAGATTGTAGGAATGTCAAAAATTAGAGATATCTCAAAGATCACAAAATTTACTCCCAGTCCCAATTAAGTGGAGTTGCTATTTAATGCATAAAATTTATGATCTGATATAAGACGAGAATATGAATAGAATCATATGGCTTTTCTCTCCTCCTCCTGTCTGGACACATTTTGTCTGTTTTCTTTAGCAATAGAACTTGCTATTCGGAATCTCAATTTCATTTCAGGAAAGCTCTCAGGTCTGAACAAATTGGGAAACAACTAGTTCCCATTTGTGGCCGTTAGCTATAAAAACAATGCAACCAATTTTAAGCCAAATGAAGTTTCAAAAATTTTCAGAACCACAAAGGGAGGAATTGCACAGTTTTACCGAAAAGGTATGCCCCCTTAGAAAGTTTTAATCTGAAGCTCGAAAGCAATGTAAAAATTGCCAGCTGATCCAAAATTTAAGTTTTGATCACTGAAATTCACAAGAAAGTCATTTGATCCTCAAACTTCAAGAAAACTTCTTGGGGAAATTCAGCTCACAGTCTTTGCATCTCCAAGTGATGATGCAAAAAGGGCTTGTTTAACAAAGCAAACTCCTAAGCTCCTCTGCCACCCATGTTTCAAGCAATCCAACAGAATCAGCAACGTCCTTGCAAGAAATCTATTCATGGGTTTCCTTGTACATGAAATATGAATGACTATAGACACGCAAAGCTCGGACCCAAAAACCAAGACGAATGAATTCTCTTGTTTCCAAGAACCAACAAGTACATTGAGAAAGAAAAACTGAAACCCAGAAGAGCAGGCCCTCCAAAAACCAAGAAAAACAACAAAGGAAGAATTGATTGAGAGAGGAGGGAGAAGAAGAAGAAGAAGTACCAGCGATTCCAGCTGCATTCTTCCAAACGGTCAACGGACGATTTGAGCTCAAATCAACCATTTAAATTCAATCCTTTCAACACCCACTTTCTCTTTTTAAGTCTTAACACAAAACCAAACCCAAACCCACCATTAACTTCAGTTCATACAAGATCAACCACCCCACAAGTCTAGTTTAGTCTCTTGCGTCTCCCAACTCAAAAAAATAATAATAATAATAAAAAAATCAATCCAGTCGACACTTGTCTCTGTGAGAGCTTACGTTTTTTTCTCTTTTTAGTCCATTTTGTCCGCTCTCCTTTCTCATCCTTTCTCCGACAGTCCGGACAACTAACGGCCTAAACTGCAATTATAAGTAGAGATGGCCACGGCTGTTCCTATTCCCGTTAGTTCTGATAGGCGAGTCCCGGAATTGCCTTCGTGGTTGAAGATTTTAAATTCGAATTTCCGTCGACGTAAATTAAAACAAAAACAAAAATTTATATGATATTATTCGATTTTCATCCCACTAATTATTATTCTCAATATGAATATTTCACGTCCAAAAAAGAATTAATATTTGAGATTGAGAGAGAGGGGATGGGAGCTTCATAGTGGCATATTTTGGCGTGATTTTCATAGACATACTTTGCCTTGGACTTTTTAAAGACGTTGTTATTGGCTGGCTGTAATAAAGACCTACAAAAAATAAAAAATAAAAATAAAAACATAAGGTTTAAAAATTAAAAAAAAAAAAAAACCGTGCTTATTTGAATAGGAGGTTTTCCTTTTTACATTTATGGGCTTTTTTGTTTCTTTCAATAAGTAATAGAGATACTATTTTTTATTCGAAATTAAAAAAAAGTAAAAAGAAAAATACTCCAATTTGATACCATATAAGTAACATTTTGTACTACATAATACAGTTATATAAAATTTTGAAAAAAATTATATAAAAATTATATAATATTAAATATTATTTGTGCAATATTAAATATTTTGTTATATAATATAAATGAGGTTATGTGTCAAATTAATTGAATTTTTTCATCATCTTCTAAAAAAAATAGCAACGTATGCATATACATCATCATCAATAATTCTTAAGAACAAAATTGAGTTATCTCTTAATATTTTGAGTCAAATTTTAGTATAAAAAAATCCAAAATATAACTCTATAAAACTTTCTGCATACACAAATTAGATATTAATAAGAGGATAGGGAACTCTTCTAAATTGCTACATCAAGTGGCATAGGGAGCAAAAGTATTTTTTCTTTTTTTTTTAATTTTTTTAATTTTTTTTTTAATTTTTGGGTCGGTCAAAAAGCTTAAACAAAATCTCTGAATCAATTAACAACTAGCAGGAGGTGATACCGAATATGAATACACATATTATCCTGCCATATTTTGACCTTTCCAATTCAATTCCGGCAACCATTCTGTCCTCTTGGTCTCCTAGAGTTGCCCCATCAGCCGACAGCCACACGGACAGTGTGAAACCCGTTTATTTCATTCTTCAGTTTTCCCCGTCTCGGCTGTCTCTCTCTAGCCAAGCCCTGTTGGATCTTCGGAAAGGATAATCATTTCTATATCTGGATTGTTTGATCTTGGCCCGAATTGTATCTGTGAGTCCAATTTCTTGAACTTTGATTCATTTTGTTTAATTGTCAGCATGCGATCTTCAGGTTCGATCCTCGGTTGTTATTGTTGTTGTTGTTGCTTTAACTGATTCTTGATCTGGGTATTTCTCGGTTTCTTTAGATCTGCTTGTGAAGTGAAGAAATTTTTGTAATTTAGAATTTAAAATTTAGATTTGGTTAACCCCATTTTGTGGTTTCATTGGATCGGAATATACTTATGCTCGATCTTTATTTATTTATTTATTTATTTTGCTGAATTTTTTTGATTTGATTCGATTGAAAGTTTATAGATTGTACGAGAACTTTGGAAATCGGGTGGAAATGTTGATGCTTTTTTAAGTTAATTTATTTGGTTACTTATAGCTTGTATTTACGGAGTTGAAAAATTATTTTAAGACATCTAGTTAAACAGAATGATCTTCATTTTATTACCTATTCCTTTTATCCATGCCATTGTTTTCGTGTGTCTCTCCAGATCTCTTGTTCCCTTTTGTTTTTCTGAACTTTTTTTTTCTTTTTACATAAATTGATTGCCACGGCATGAAATAGACCCCCCCAAATTTATCTCTTTTAGATGGAAATGATTGAAAGCTAATATTTAAGTAGTTATATCAAGAGACGTGGTGTGCATACCTGTATGTTACTTGGCTAAAGTAGTTCTGAGATTCGTTTGTTTTATTTGCTACTTGTGTAGAAGCTCTTTCATCATGGCTACATATACGCCACAGAACATACTGATTACTGGGGCTGCTGGCTTTATTGCATCGCATGTTTGTAACCGACTAATCCATAACTACCCGGATTACAAAATTGTTGTCCTTGATAAGCTCGATTACTGTTCAAACTTGAAAAACCTCCTTCCATCGAAATCATCCCCCAACTTCAAGTTTGTTAAGGGGGATATTGGCAGTGCTGACCTGGTCAACTTCCTTCTCATCACTGAATCCATAGACACCATTATGCACTTTGCTGCTCAGACCCACGTGGACAACTCCTTTGGTAACAGCTTTGAATTCACCAAGAACAATATCTATGGCACCCATGTCCTTTTAGAAGCGTGCAAAGTCACTGGCCAGATTAGGAGGTTCATTCATGTGAGCACTGATGAAGTCTACGGGGAAACAGATGAGGATGCTCTTGTAGGAAACCACGAGGCTTCCCAACTCTTGCCAACAAACCCTTATTCTGCAACCAAAGCCGGTGCAGAGATGCTTGTCATGGCATACGGTCGATCGTATGGCTTGCCTGTGATAACTACTCGAGGAAACAATGTCTATGGTCCCGGTCAGTTTCCTGAGAAGCTCATTCCAAAATTTATCCTCTTGGCCATGAGAGGGCAGCCTCTTCCAATCCACGGGGATGGTTCTAATGTGAGGAGTTACTTGTACTGTGAGGACGTTGCCGAGGCTTTTGAAGTGATCCTTCACAAGGGAGAGGTGGGTCATGTTTATAATATTGGGACAAAGAAGGAAAGAAGAGTGATTGATGTTGCCAAAGATATATGCAAGCTTTTCTCAATGGACCCTGAGACTAGCATCAAGTTTGTAGACAACAGACCATTTAATGACCAGAGGTACTTCCTTGATGATCAGAAGCTGAAGAACTTGGGGTGGTCAGAGAGAACTATATGGGAGGAGGGATTGCGGAAGACTATAGAATGGTACACCCAGAATCCCGATTGGTGGGGTGATGTATCTGGTGCTCTGCTTCCTCATCCAAGAATGCTGATGATGCCCGGTGGAAGACACTTTGATGGTTCTGAAGATAACAAATCTGTATCCCATGTTGCAAATAATTCTAACCAGACTCGAATGGTGGTTCCAGTACCTAAAGTAAACAGCAGTGGCTCTCCTCGGAAACCTTCAATTAAGTTCCTGATTTATGGCAGGACAGGGTGGATTGGCGGGCTGCTTGGAAAGTTGTGTGAGAAACAGGGGATTCCATTTGAGTATGGAAAGGGAAGGTTAGAAGGTCGATCTTCACTTTTTGCAGACATACAGAATGTTAGGCCAACCCACGTTCTAAATGCTGCTGGTGTGACTGGTAGACCCAATGTTGATTGGTGTGAATCTCATAAGCCTGAAACCATTCGTGCCAATGTTGCGGGAACCTTGACATTAGCTGATGTATGCAGAGAGCATAACCTTCTGATGGTGAATTTTGCCACGGGCTGCATATTTGAATATGATGCTACTCATCCAGAAGGTTCTGGCATTGGGTTTACCGAGGAAGACAGACCTAATTTTACTGGTTCTTTTTATTCGAAGACTAAAGCCATGGTAATTTTTCTCTCTTCAGAACTGCTCATCTTCATTTTTATTTTTAAATCTGAAAAAGTATTTTTGGCCATGGATATATTTTCTTTTTGACTTCAACCAGGTGGAAGAGCTCTTGAAGGAATACAACAATGTATGCACGCTCAGAGTTAGAATGCCAATATCATCAGACCTAAACAATCCGCGCAACTTCATCACTAAGATCTCCCGGTATAGCAAGGTTGTTAATATACCGAACAGCATGACAATCTTGGATGAACTTCTACCTATTTCAATTGAGATGGCAAAGCGGAACTTAAGGGGTATATGGAATTTCACAAACCCTGGTGTTGTGAGCCATAATGAGATCTTGGAAATGTACAAAGAATATATTGACCCTAATTTTAGGTGGGCCAACTTCACACTAGAGGAGCAGGCCAAAGTGATTGTTGCCCCCAGAAGCAACAATGAGATGGACGCATCCAAGTTAAAGAAAGAGTTCCCTGAATTGCTGCCAATCAAAGAGTCTCTGATCAAGTATGTTTTTGAACCCAACAGAAGGGGCTGAGTATTCTGCATTACATGGGACCAGAGTATACTTGCTGGGGTGTGAGCATTTTTGTTTGAATTATTGTTCATTGTTAGCTTTGTCAAATTGTTCCGACTGTACCAGAAAGCCGGGAGGTTAGTTCGATTAGGTATGCACTTTCCATTTATTTATCGCAAGTCGTATCCCCATATGGTTAACGTTCCTCGTCACATTAAACCTTAAACAGGTTATATCTTTACAAGGTCACCCACACGCTTGCAGTGATTGCTTACAATGTGTTACATTTGTATTGTTGTTCTGTCATCTATGGTTTGGCTTTGAGGATGCTGTCTGCAAGAAGATTTGTAGGATTAACTATTGTAATCCATTCCTTCGATACGTTGGCTAGATAGTATAGAATTAAATGTCTCAGCAATAATTTCAGCAATGTTAGACACCATTTTCTCATAATTAGTGCATGCAAGGCTGGTGGCTTTCTTTTCCTTGTTCATTTGGTTGGGAGGGACAAGGATCCTTAGGCATGCATGGGGGAGTAGGGAGTAAATCTGGCAGCAGGGTAGCTAAGTGCTTAGAAAAGTAGGAATGGATGCGGTATGGGATTTTCAGTAAATGCTCATTAGAGCAAATAATTATCTGTAAAGTTACATGAACGCAGTTACCAAATGTTAGTAGATCAATCAGGTCAATATTTTGTACGTGTGTCTTTGAATTACTACATATTTTTCTATCACTTCAGCATATATTGCAGCATTTATTTTGGTATTAGAGGCAATTCAGCACACATGCAGATTATGAATGGCAATTAGCCATTTGAGACCTAGGCTTAGACTGCCGGGGAACTCAGGCAACACTAGGATATGTAGCAAATAGAAAGGCCGGAGATAATATTTGTTTTTTATAATCGTCCCACCCAAAAAAAAAAAAAAAAAAACCTTAAGTAAAAAGTAATGTGGATAATTTTGTAATGCTATTTTGATTTTATGTTTTTTTTTTCAATAATATTCTATTTTTATACTATTTCTTTTAACCATACCAACTATACTTACTCCAATTTGTAGATGATAAAATAAATGAATTCATTACAATACATTTTCCCAATAGAAATATGATCTGATAATTTAATTAAAATCAAAATCTCGAGTTCTTGAGGATTTGAGCCTTTCCTAATCTGACCAAGCTCTTGCATAATCTGTGAAAATAAAATATTCAACTTTCTTTTTCTCTTATTCTCAATATTTGTATATTTCGTGTTCAAAAAATAATTAACCTTTGCGTTGCCTGTGAGAGACAGAGACAAGAGCTTTATAGTGGCATGGATATCTTCAAATATGTTTTCATGGCTTTCTCCATCGAATTGGCTTGACTTTCGTAGACCTTTTGCCTTGGAGTTTTTAAAGATTTGATTGGCTTCAATAAAAACCGAAGAATGAATGAATAAACAATAAATTATAATTTATTAGTACTAAAACTATTTTTATCATTATTTGAGTTCAAGTCTCAAAGAAAGAAAAATCAATTATTTGAACTTGAGACTTTCTTTTTCACATCCATAATCAATTTCATGTACGTGCATCCACATTTTTTTATGAATTTTTTTCCATTCAGTAAATAATAAAGATGATTTTTTTTAAAATTTTTTTAGAAATAAAAAAGTAAATAAAAAATTAAGAAAAATTCTAAGGCTTAGAAAAATTTTAATAATAAAATAAAAAATTTTAATTATTTAAATATCATCTAACAAACTAATTACAAGGTTTAGTATATAAAAAGAAAAGTCTCATCACATAATTCTACAAAGTCCCTTTTACATTTGAATATAAATAATATTTTTTTGTTAATTATTTCATACTAAATTTTAAATTCGATATACATAATTTTAGAAAAAAATTTAGCAATAAATGAATTATAATTTATTGATAAATATAAATAATATTAATTTTAAATACATACAAAAAGATATTTTAATAATAATAAAATTTTAAATTTTTATTTTTCAAATCTCTTGATTCTTTATCTGATCATATTTTACCTTTTTCAAATTTAATTGAAGCGAAAATCAGGCAGAGGCAACCGACATTATGTCCTTCGTGTCCTAAACTGGATCCGTTGTGCCGACAGCCTGTGAGTGAGAGTGAAACAACAACCCGTGAAGTCAATAGTTAATATGTATTACGATTACGAAAATAAAGAAAGAAAATAAAGGCTAAGCTATTTTCTCTCTCTATCACTACTCCTCTCAAGTCTTTGGTATTTTTTTATGCATTAATTGATATTTTTTTTTTTGTCGTTCTTCGTCATTGTTGTTATCTCTGCTATTTCTTAATAGCCAATCTCACTCTCTGATCTTCAGAAAGGATAGGGTTGTTTGATCTGGGTCTGAATTGAACCTGTAAGTCCAATTTATGGAAACTTTGGTTGCATTTTTGTTATACTTGTCAGCATGCGATCTTGGGTTGTTGTTGTTTGAACCTTTTCTTGATCTGGGTGTTCCTCAGTTTCTTTAGATCTGCATGTAAAGTGAATAAATTTTTGTAATTCAGATTCGGTTAACCCCATTTTGTTGTTGCATTGGGATTCCTTGATGGTTGGTCGTCTTGATTTGATTGAAAGTTTTTAAATTGATATGAGAACTTTGGAAATCAGGTGGAAATATTGGTGCTTTTTAAGTTAATTTGTTTGGTTGCTTGGGAATTGATTAGCTCCAAATAAGTCACTAAGTTTCTGAATCTCTAGCTATATTGTAATCAATCTATTTTCTCTCCTTTTCTTTTCCTGTGGTTTCTCCGCAGCAAATGGAAGCATTGTAATGATCTGTTATTTCATTGCTTATTCCTTTTATCCATGCCAATGTTTTCCTGAGTTTTCCCAGATTCTTTGGTTCCTTTTTTTTTCAGTTTTATTTTATTATATATGTGTGTGTGTGTGTGTGTGTTTTTTTTTTTTTTTCCGTTTTATTTTATTATATATATGTGTGTGTGTGTGTTTTTTTTTTCCCTTTTCACATAAAATGATTGCCATACCTTGCAGTACGCCCTTATATTTATCTCTTTTAGATGGAGATCTGTGAGTGCTACCATTTGATTAGTTTGATTGAGAGATGCAGTGCATACCTTTATGTTCCTTGGTTAAAGTAGTTCTGAGATTCATTGTTGTGTTTCCTGTTGTGTAGAAGATCTTCATCATGGCTACGTATACTCCAAAGAATATCCTGATTACTGGGGCTGCTGGCTTTATTGCATCACATGTTTGTAACCGGCTAATCCATAACTACCCAGATTACAAAATTGTTGTCCTTGATAAGCTCGATTACTGTTCAAACCTGAAAAACCTCCTTCCATCGAAATCATCCCCCAACTTCAAGTTTGTTAAGGGGGATATTGGCAGTGCTGACCTGGTCAACTTCCTTCTCATCACTGAATCCATAGACACCATTATGCACTTTGCTGCTCAGACCCACGTGGACAACTCTTTTGGTAACAGCTTCGAATTCACCAAGAACAATATCTATGGTACCCATGTCCTTTTAGAAGCGTGCAAAGTCACTGGCCAGATTAGGAGGTTCATTCATGTGAGCACTGATGAAGTCTACGGGGAAACAGATGAGGATGCTCTTGTAGGAAACCACGAGGCTTCCCAACTCCTGCCAACAAACCCTTATTCTGCGACAAAAGCCGGTGCAGAGATGCTTGTTATGGCATACGGTAGATCGTACGGCTTGCCTGTGATAACTACCCGGGGAAACAATGTCTATGGTCCCAATCAGTTTCCTGAGAAGCTCATTCCAAAATTTATCCTCTTGGCCATGAGAGGGCAGCCTCTTCCAATCCACGGGGATGGTTCTAATGTGAGGAGTTACTTGTACTGTGAGGACGTGGCCGAGGCTTTTGAAGTGATCCTTCACAAGGGAGAGGTGGGCCATGTTTATAATATTGGGACAAAGAAGGAAAGAAGAGTGATTGATGTTGCCAAAGATATATGCAAGCTTTTGTCCATGGACCCAGAGACAAGCATCAAGTTTGTAGAGAACAGACCATTTAATGACCAGAGGTACTTCCTTGATGATCAAAAGCTGAAGAACTTGGGGTGGTCAGAGAGAACTATATGGGAAGAGGGATTGCAGAAGACTATAGAATGGTACACCCAGAATCCTGATTGGTGGGGTGATGTGTCTGGTGCTCTCCTTCCTCATCCAAGAATGCTGATGATGCCCGGTGGAAGACGCTTTGATGGTTCTGAAGATAACAAATCTGCATCCCATGTTGCAAATAATTCTAACCAGACTCGAATGGTGGTTCCAGTACCTAAAGTAAACAGCAGTGGCTCTCCTCGGAAACCTTCTATTAAGTTCCTGATTTATGGCAGGACAGGGTGGATTGGTGGGCTTCTTGGGAAGTTGTGTGAGAAACAGGGGATTCCATTTGAGTATGGTAAGGGAAGGTTAGAAGATCGATCTTCACTTTTTGCAGACATACAGAATGTTAGGCCAACCCACGTTCTAAATGCTGCTGGTGTGACTGGTAGACCCAATGTTGATTGGTGTGAATCTCATAAGACTGAAACCATTCGTGCCAATGTTGCTGGAACCTTGACATTAGCTGATGTATGCAGAGAGCATAACCTACTGATGGTGAATTTTGCCACGGGCTGCATATTTGAATATGATGCTAATCATCCAGAGGGTTCTGGCATTGGGTTTACTGAGGAAGACAAACCTAATTTTATTGGTTCTTTCTATTCAAAGACCAAAGCCATGGTAATTTTTTTACCCTTTCAGAACTATTCATATTTGTTTGTTTTAATCTGAAACAATATTTTTGACCCTGGATATTTTCTTCAAAATTTTTACCAGGTGGAAGAGCTGTTGAAAGAATATGACAATGTATGCACTCTCAGAGTTAGGATGCCAATATCATCGGACCTGAACAATCCACGCAACTTCATCACTAAGATTTCCCGGTATAACAAGGTTGTTAATATACCAAACAGCATGACTATCTTGGATGAACTTCTACCTATTGCAATTGAGATGGCAAAACGGAACTTAAGGGGTATATGGAATTTCACAAACCCTGGTGTTGTGAGCCATAATGAGATCTTGGAAATGTACAAAGAATATATTGACCCTAATTTTAGGTGGGCCAACTTCACACTAGAGGAGCAAGCCAAGGTGATTGTTGCCCCCAGAAGTAACAATGAGATGGATGCATCCAAGTTGAAGAAAGAGTTCCCTGAATTGCTGTCAATCAAAGAATCCCTGATCAAGTATGTTTTTGAACCCAACAAAAGAGCCTAGGTATTCTGCATTACGTGGGACCAGACTATACTTTGCTAGCGTGTGAGCATTTTTGCTTGAATTATTGTTCATTTCTTCCAATTGTTCTGACTTACCTGAAGGTGATGTAGTAAGTTCGATTAGGTATGCACTCATTTATTTACTGCGTGTTGTTCTTTGCTTGCTTAACGTTCCTTTTCATATTAAACCTTGAACAGGTTATGTCTTTACAAGGTCATCCATATGCTTGCGGTGATTGCTTACATTGTGCTACATTTGTATTGTTGTTCTGTCTTCTAGAAAACTTGTGGGATCGACTTTTGTCATCCATTTGTTCATACTTGGGCTAGATGGTATAATAAAGGGCAAAAGTCTTTAACTCCAACTGAATTATAAAAATGTACTGCACAGAACCAAATGTTTCAGTTATAATTTCAGCATTGTTTGACAGCATTTTCTCGGCAATAGTGCGTGCAACACTGGTGGCTTTCTATTGTTTTTTCATTTTGGCTGCGAGGGACAATGAAATTCAAAATATTAGATTACAAGTGAGGTGACCCTCTGACGCCAAGGTCCATACCAAATTGCATGAGAGACTAGCACCTTATATCTTAGTGTCTTCCACCAAATGCTCCCCCAGCTACAATCATGTTTTTAAATTCTACTTTGGGCAAGAAGGGAAGGGCTTGTTCCTACAAACACCCCACTCCCCCCCCTGAAAAAAAAAAAATCAAATCAAAACTTGTCAAAACCATTAAGAATGGATTATGTATGGTTTGTATTTTATATAAATTGCATTTGAAAGTTTTGACTACAGTTTTGAAAGTTACAATTCGCAAAGGCCAAAGCCACGAGCTGCATTTCTTAGAGCCCTGCTGCTTTCCTGGCTTACTGAATGAGGGTATTTCGACCAAACACAGAATCTCGTGATGGAAAATCTTCTAGGCTTTCTTTCAAGGGAAAATTTACGTGGATGCCAAAACCGATAAATTTAAGTAAATATAAATAAGTTATATATTATATATTAGTTTTTTTTGTATAAACGTAACTGACGCAAATCGATCAACTCATACAACAATAACACTTAAAACTTAAGAGAGTCATATCCTTAGGATGGCAGCATCATCGGATAGCCATGTTTGAGGCCACTAACCTTTGAGTCTTGCGATCTAATATTCCACCACCCAGCACAAGCAGCAGGAAGAAAACACACAACCATTCGTGTTAGTCGAATGACCGGCTGCAGGCATGCCACAGTGCACAAGAACATCATTGTGTTGAGCATGACCAACATTGCCTCAGCCAACAAGGTGATCGGAAGAAGTCTATAAACACCGAGAGAGACAAATTAAAAGGGGCTAGAAATAGTCAAAAAGAAAAAAAGGTTAACTCTGGATAGCCAAGGTTATCGTAAGAATTGGCATAGCCAACCATATTGATTAGTGATGATGCTCTCGACATTTCGTGTCAAATGTACAGTCCATGTACCCATACCATTTTCTTTAGATACCAGAGCTCAGTCGTTTGGCTTCTGAATGAAGAGATGTATAGCAAGATGCAAGAGGATACACTTCTCTCAACTTGATGATAGTATGCCTTGCGAAGATGCACTGGACAGCTTCTTCAGGAAGGCGACGACATCGTCTGATGATCCAAGCAAGTAGCGAGCATTCGTACAAGATCGGCCAACAGCACACGAGAAATAATTATCTCCCTTCAGATCAAGCACGTTCCAAGAAATATTTTCTGGTGACGGCCTTCTCCCACTGCAGTGATTGGTTGTCTTCTTGTCAGAATTTGGTAGTGGCCGTTGCGTCTTAGCTTGAGATGATTTTGGCCCACTTCTACCAGCAGGGATCTTGAAAGCTGGTCGTCGTTCCCCAGATAGTTTCATTCCATCAGTTTGCTTGGTTCTTAGTATGCCCAAGCCATCACTAGGGAGCTCTGGCTCAAAGAATGTGTACACATCTTCATCCTACAGCAATAAAAAGAATCTAACATGAGCAAGACAACCCATTGTACTTGTAGCATCTAGGATTCTAGATCCAGATGTGGTTTCATTTTCACTTCCCAATTGTTCAATAACCATTGCAAGATCATGGAGCTTATAAAGGAGCAACTTTGCATCTTCAGATCTAAGGGACACTGCAAATTGTAGATTCGCACTGGCCAATAGTCAGTCAAAGTGGTCTCATGTAAAAATGTCTATCCTATGATGGGGGGGGGGGAGATGCCTTCGAGGTTTTTGTCCTCATGATGAAATCCCCTAAGATAATTTATATTCAGACAGAAGAGATGGACATGGAATTTGATTTCAAGTTCAGAATGTCATATAAATGTTAAGAGAAGCCTCGTATATCTTGGAAGTGGACTCCACCAAAGCCAAAAAGACATGGCTCAGGAAGCTAAATTCAACAAGTTGGCCACATGGAATACTCGGGAAAGTTCACCAAGCAGCCAACAGAAGATAACGTGTGCCACACACCTAACTTTTGGGTTTTGACAATCTCAATTTTCCACTTCAATTTTAAGTTCATCAGGAAAGTTCTTATTGATTCCTCCATTATTGCAGTGCAGAGTTATTAATGCTAAATCCAGCACTTAAAGCATCATGATCATTGTCTGTCCATCTATACAATTCAAAATGTTGAAAACCAACTTTAGATTTGAGGGCTTCTTACAAGGGTTGCAATTATTTTACTTGAGTAAGAACTTAGAAGTGAGCTGAGTTGTTATAACAGACTTATTCTTTACAGCATACCTTTCCCAGAAAATGCCCAATACACAAGACATAATCAATTGGAGTTGTCATGGATTTATTGTGAACAATTTCTCCGAGTATCCGATCAATAGCAGCGCCCTGCATAAACATCAAGCTATAAATATGGACAATGAAAACCTATAATGTTTAACCGAACAAACAATTAAGGTACATCTGGTATTTTAATAGTAGAAAACAAGTAATTACCTTTGTAACACCAACTGCTCGAACTTCAACAGATCGGCTACCTTGGACCACATCAACAGATGCATTAGAGATTGGGCCTGTCCAGAGATGCTGCAACATGTCCCTTGCTTGTAGTCTTCCAAATTCAACATCTAACAACCACAGTAAAGCAAGGACAGAAGTCAAGGAAAGAAAAAAAAAAAAAAAACATTAATAAAGCTGGAAATCACGCGAAAGAGTTAGTACCTGCATACTTGTAATTCCAGACAAGTGAGGTTTCCCGCTGTTCAAAATGAGATCGGGGTGTTCGTTCTCTGAAGTAATCAAAAACATGCTGAAAACATGCCAAAAGCATCACGTGATTCTTTAGTTGCCAGAACATACACTTAATTATGCATGTAATTTCAATATAAGCACCTTCACACTGTCAAGCCATTCCATGTTCAAGTGTTCTGGCATTGTTGTCATCCATGTTCCCTTTGTATGACGTAGAAACATTCCATGTTCTGCTGCCAACCACATGTCGTACTCCGCAAAATTCTGTATAAGTGAATACACTTGCTAAGAAACATTCATTAACATTCTGAGAAAGGAAAAAAGATCAATGGATGTAGGCAAGATACATCATCTAAGACAGTTCTTCCACTCCCACTTAAAACAACAATGGTGGTTTTTGGATCACTGGAAAGATCTTTCAATGTATCCCTCAATTCTGGATGCAGTTGTAGTTCCATTTCTTTAATTTGATCACCTCTTCTCCCAGGTTTGTCCACTGGTTCAGTCAATGCTGCATTAAACCCCTGCAGTTTGAAAAAACAAAATATTTCAGGAAAGGAAAGAAAAAACAAGGTGCATTCACAGAAACCATCACACATGTCAGATGCTACACAACTTGCTATACTGAAGCTAGTTCCTAATCCCATCTAAATGATGAAAAATAATATTTTCTAGGGGCTCATTATTAAGAAATCCAGAGTTATTGGCCCAGTGAAGAATCTAAAAGCACTTTTTTTTTTTCAGGAAAATAGGGCAGTTTGTGTTAAAGTGTCTTTTAAGTTAGATTTTTGTTTCAGGAATCTGAAACTAGCACATGTTCAATATGACAGTAATCATTTGAACACACAAGGGTGATGCTGATATGAGTCATCTAAAACAGAACTTGTGAAAGTCTACCATTTCCACCTCCACCAAACTTTGCACTCACTGCATTCAGATGCAAGGACCCAGCACCAAGGGTGCAGACTTAAGGGGTCTTGATCTTCCAAAACACATTGATGGATGTTACCATAAGAGTTTATACTAAGTCACTGACTAGTTAATTGGCCTTTTTCTTTGATTGCCCTCATCTTTTGCAACAAATATCAAAATCTTAATAATGAGTAGCCAGCAATGGCCCATTCTTAGCCTAACACCACTTAAGTTTGGAGCACAACAGAGCATACCAGTATGAGCAACCGATTGTTAGACTGTAAAAACCGTGTAATTGCATCCTCTTCTGGAAGCAAAGGTGGGACTTGTTTTGTCCTTAGCTGTGCCTCAACAACTGTATCATTTAGTTCACTGTCAAGGAATCATGAAGCAGATCAAACTTCAGATGGTATATGAAATACAATAATAGTAGCAAGAACAATAACAGATGAAAATATTTGTTCCACTCATTGTTTGCTTTATTCAGTGTTACAAGAATTTTCTATAGAATACCGAAGCATTTACAGCCATCAGCTTCATAATTCAGTACTAAAGTTTCAGATTGAAATTTTGACTTCTAGAAACATTCGTAAGACAATTTGCAGCCTGACCACCTATAGTCAAGAATGTGTATACAGTATTTTGCAGATAAATGGGAATATATTTCCTGAAATTGATATTCTAGCACCTAACCTAAGCAGTTATTGCTAATTATAAAGTCCAGTACTGCATAAACTAACACATCATAGTGAAACAAGCATAAAAAATTCTGGTTGTCCTTGCATGGATTGACTTTTCTATGTCATAAAAAGGTAACTAGTGTCAACATTATCTCAGTGGATGATTACAATTTCTAATATGCATGAATGAGTTATTCCCTCATATGTTTTTAAAAGCTTGTGTAAAATAATTATGCAATGTCTTCTGGAAGTGAGATCCACGTCCATGCCTAGTATGGTGTCTGAGGGTATGAAACTCCTAAAATGCAGGATTTAGGGAGGGACAAATTTGTGCATTCTTACCCCTCCTTTAACAGATGATAATAAAGTTATAATCATATTGCACAAATATGAACTGTGGTTAAGCTGATCCCCTGTTTAGAACAAGATTACCAATGCACTTGGATATTTTCAACCATAGAAATTAATACAAAGTTCACAAACACCCAAAAGCATAGCAGGTTTCAAGCTTGTCAGAAACAATAAACATATTAGAAACCCTAAAATTTTGCATTCGGAATATGATTAACTGAAAAATGGTTATAAAGGCCAAGTACCATGAAAAAAGTTCATATCAATCAAATGGTAAGCATCTCAACTTTCAGTTTAAAGCACGGCTCTGAGCATACCTCACAAAAGTTTCTGCCCATTCTTGAGCTGTGTGGTTTGTCACATGGAAAAAGTTATGTCGATGTCGTTTCTCTCTTTGTTCAGCTGACATAGTCAAAGCCTGGCATATAGAATCAGCAACTTCACTAATGTTCCAAGGATTCACAAGGATTGCACCAGCACCTAGAGACTGTGCTGCACCTGCAAACTGTAATGTCCATAAAGTAAATTAGAGGTCCAAAAGTGAAGAAGATATTCTATTATGGAAAAGCATATCAATCCAACAGTTTTCGATGTTAGTTGTTCAGTCTAGGAAGTCAATTAATTACATTCCCAAAATAATGAATATGTGATTCTCTCAACAAAATTTACCAAGTAAATCAAATATAGACTAATTTCTCTGTCTAGAAGGATTTAAACTGTAGGTAGCGGGGAACAATGGGGTTGTGGTTAATCGGCATTCACTGCAGTTCATGCGGCTGCAATTGGGGATGATGCAATCACAAATGCAGCAGATGGAGTTCCCTTGTGACCAACTTTATCACAATCTTATAACTACAATTGCAGTTGCAGACTGCAATTTAGAACCCTGCTTTCTACTAATAAATAAAAAATGCATACTAGGAAATAAAGAACAAAGCAAATCATGTAATTCTGATGCTTCTAAGATTTAGTAACAAAAAAGAACACTAAGCCCATCAAATGAAGACCTAGAGGAAAATTAGCACAAACACAAGATGATATGAGATTTAGAATACTCCACTTTTATGCGCACACACATGCATACAAAAAAAAAGAAAAAGTTCTGGTTACAAACTTTGAAATTGATAGACTAAAATACCCTTTTATTTTGACACTTTTTTACTTGAATACCATAATTATTTGGTTATTTTTTTTATATTAACTACTGTATGATTAAACCTTCTTTGCTTAATGGATTGGATTTACTTGTACATTAATTTGCATACTTTTCTCATTCTGTGAGATTGTGGGGTTTTATAGTGATTTTCAGTTTGCATCCCTTAGGTAGATATCCACGTCATAGACAAGATCAAGGCGATTAGGGTAACGATATTTGCTTGCACAATTTCTTGAGTCAGTTTATAAAACTGCATTTGCAAGGTGCAGTAAGAATTAGAATATATATATATGTAGATTACATACATAATGATTTTGATATGTGAATGCTTAGTCACTGGTACCTAGGTTTCAGACAAGTTTTGTTCATTGTGTCATTTCGCCTATTTAAGTAGGATAGGCATGATATTTGATGGCAGTAAAGATTTTTTAAGCCCCCACCTCTTTCTTTTTCTTTCTTTTCCCAATAATTCTGGATGCTATCCCCTCCCCTGTTCATCATTTTCTTACATTTTTTTTCTTTTGTGTGCTAACCTACAACAGACAAGATATGCATTTTGATGATTTCTGCTAGCAAATCTCCAATTAACAGATACACTGTAGACCCCATGTTTCTTCTAACCATACTCCTTCAAAGTGTCAAATCTTCCAATTTGAAATACGTTTTTGGGCTTAAGGTGCTGTTAAGCCAGTGGGTTGTTACACTAGGTGAGTAAAAAGGGAAAGGGAGAAACTATGAGTGGTTTTAATAGAATTTCCATGTTCGACTTGATGTTGAGTAAGTAATGTCAGAAAAATCTTAATTCATGTTGCACAAATTTGATTAAGTATTTAGAATTGCTAGTTACTTTTTCCTTAAATTATACAAAGTCCTAAAGGAAATAAAATTTTCTGATGTTAATGCTTGCTTGTTATGCAATCAAAAAGGAATCGCAAATCAATGTCAAATAAAATCAACTGTCCGTTGCTATCAAAACAAATTCAACTATTGTTTATCTGCAGTAAAGTAAAATATAGGCTGGTCTGAACTTCAACAATAGGAAACCTTTTTTCCTTAAGAATTTTTATCATGGTCTAAAACATTCCTAAATTCCACCTTTCTGCTTTCTGGACGTTTTTTATTTTCTCTCCAAAAGTAACTTGCATTTTAATGTCTTGTGAGCCCACATAACTGCAGGCATCGGATTATGGCCCAATGGCACAAAAAAATTTGAAGTAATTTGAGATAAATCAAGAGATAAAGCTTTGATCAGCTAAGATCAACTGAAGATTTCCAAAAGGTTTCACTCTTAACAAATTTTTGAAAAGTACTAAAAATCAAAGGTATAAACATAACCAATTTCTAAATAACGTGTGCTTAACCATAGAATCAGAGAAACTTCCAGCATCCTGTATTTTAAGAAACTGTCAATTACCTCACTGAGAATGAGAACACCTTTCTTAGAATCTTGGCATGCCACAAACTCATAACTAACAAGGTTCATTCCATCCCTCACAGAAGTTACTAGAGCTACATCTGTAAAAGGGATAAAAAGATCATTGCAGGAAGCAGAAAAGCAATTAGTTAGCATTACAAGATTTGTATATCTGTACACAGTATCAAAGAAACCACAAACACAATTTGTATAGCTAAGGTACAGCTTTTCTCACACATCTTAGCAGTATCACATTCCTAGCCAATGGCAGCACCCATACAGATGGCAGTGAAAAAGGGATGTCTTTTCATTTATCATATCCCATTCTAGAAGCACCAATGCCCCATGGCTGTTAAACAAGTAGCCATCTATGTCTCATTTAGTAAGCTAGCATCTCACTTCTCAATTGTGTTTAAAAACTTTAAGTGGCATTACGCATAACCACCAACTTGAGCAGGCACCATTTCAAATTTATTGTTTAGCTTATTTCAACTTGTCAAGCTTCAAAAATTTAGGGAATCAAGATGCATCCTTTTTCCCATTAACCGTAGCACTGAGTGAAAACTTTTGGAAACAAAAAGCCTAAGAGGATCAGATATTATCAAATGGATGAAAATTGGAAAGAGAAGAGCTGTATGATCAGTGTGTTCAAGCAATTAAATATTTGGTATGTATAAGTAGCACATGATTGGGTAAGAACCCTGGAGGATTTGTCTTTTAGAAAGATCGCCCAGAACTAGGACTGGGGAATAGTGACCAAGGTGTTATGCTCTGTTGCAGCTTGGCAATGTTTACGTCTAGAGAGGCACATCAGATTTCTCTGGGATCTACTTACATCTTGCTGCTACTTTGAATAAATTCTCGTCTTGGCTTCTCCATTGGTAACATCTCGAAGAGGCTCGAGAATGTGCAACTTGTTGATGCCCTACATTATTGAAGACATTTATGTTTTTGTTTTCTTTTTTGTTCTTCTTTCCCCCATTCCCAATCAGAGAGGGATGCCTAGTGCGCCTTTCTAATTTCATTTTTCTCTCATCTCCAGAAAATTCATCTTCCATCAAAAGAAAGGAAAACTGAAGCATGCAGAAGTAGAAAAAGCTCCATAACCAGCAAAAGGAAGCAAGAATTGTAATTAGCTGAACGTAGAGGTCTATCATTTTACAGGTATCAATAAATTGAAACAAATTTGTCTGAAAATTCCAGATAAGCCAAACTAAGGAAATAAAGACTAGCAGCCACTGGAACTGCATTTGATAATGACCCCTAATGGCAGTACCCACTGTTCCAAATACCATAAATAAAATTGAAACAGCACTTACTATTGTAGAAACAACAAAAATGTTCTGATCCCAAAAAATGTAGTTCAAAATACAAAATTCAGAGGATGAGAGTACCAGTGACAGCATACAGTGCACATAATGCGTGAAAGTCAAGAGAACGATCCTGTGGACAAAGAACAAACTACTTTAGTAACATTTCATCTTCTCATTATTCTATCTGACAACGTTGGATCATCAGGAAAAGAATAGGAAAGTTTTGGTTATAATGCAAAGTAAAGCTCCTAACGTTGGCCGTATATGCAGCAGCCACCCATTTCAAGGGAGGAGAATCAATGTCCCTCAAGTATTTCTAGCAACTTGCATTTCTCCGTGTTCCTTTCCTCCTATCTAACTCTCGAAGATGTTGACATAAAAAAAGGAACCTCCAATCTTTTCCCACATGGGCAACAGCTTTGAGATGAGTCCACTGTGAAGAGTGCTCACCCTACTTCTAAGGATTGATAGTAAAGAACTTAATGACTGATAGGATGGATCTCTTCAAAGTGGGAATCAAAGATTTCATGGTCCCCTATAGAGGGACAAGGAAGGTAGGCACTCCAGGGGAGCCAGCCCAGCTTGTTTAAGGAAGCTTTGCCTGAGTAGGCACACGGATAAAGCTTTTGGCTCTAGAGAAGCTTAAGGAAAAAATAACAAATTTTGACACACATGCAAAGATGCCTACCACTTTCTCATAGTTTTTTTCTTTTCTTTTCATTTTTCTTTTTGAGTAGAAATTCATAGAAGATTGCCTAAGCATTATGAGACATGTTTTGGGAAACAGTAAGTGCAGTTCATGACAACCATGGGCCCAAAGGAATATGTAGTGTTGTAACTAGAAGGAATCTCCTCTTTTTGTTCCTATTTCTAATTCTCAGTTAATGTGAATTGTGAAACATTATTTTGGGATTTTCTTGTGGGACCAATCTACTTCACTGGCATTCCACATTTCAGTCAACATAGGGTGACGCAGAAATTTCAGAATTGCAATGAACATAAAAGGCAAAAAATAAAAAAGACAAATAAATGGAATTTCAATACTTCATTAATCTCTATTCTAGTATGAACAGTATTATAACTTCCTTCCCAAGCATAGGATCAATATTCGACTATGCTTCAACAAATTCTATATATTCAATCTTAGTGGAATATAATGCATCAAACAGATGAAGATAGAGCAAATGGAAAATCATATGCCCCTGAAAATATCTATTATGAAAAGCTCAGAAGTAAAAATATAATGGGTAACCACAGATATTTATTAAGAAGTCAAAACCATACCAAGTGGAGTATTGGAACAGTAGTCAATGTTCCAAATCTTCCATTAATGCGCCCAACAATTTCATGGACCTGGCTCGTAAGCTTTTGATCTTGAATCCCACCATTTGAAAAAAAGGAAAAAAAAGAAAATCAATTTCATGACTTGCAAAAGAGTTTTATGGAAATAACCAATAAACTACAAAATATGTAGGAAACCTGGTGTAGGTCAGCGCAAGAGAAGTGGAAAAAAGGGGTTAGAAGGGAGAGAATGGGAAAAGTTTAGAGAGAATTACTAGACAAGAAGGGAAGAGAGGCCAAAAGGGAGAGTACCAGAAGCAAGGGGTGAAACACAAACTCAAGCAACTACATACAAACAGGAGAGGCTTCCTCATAGGCACAAACAAAAGAAACACTAAAAGAAAGAAGTTTGAAGCAAAATAAAATTCCACAAAAGGACCATTAATAATAAAACTCTCACTTGGATCTTTTATCATTATCCATCAGAACCACTAAATCCCATTCTCCTCAGGAAAGATGGGGTGCTCATAACACATGCAACTGATAAATGCATGTGAAATAGATTGTATCTACTACAGGATGGCCATAATCAAGAATGAAAAATTGAAGTGCACTCCACATCGCTATCTTCTGTAGCTTCTAGTTTAGGAAAGCAATGACATACGCAATCTGGAAGATTTTGCTAACTAAAGCATGGTAGAAGTGCTTAAGTTTGGAGCTCTATTTTTGGCCAAAAAGGGTTACCAAGATTTGGCCAAAGAAATAGATTAAAAACACATTCATTTGAAGTGAAAACATATGAAAAAGCATTTTATAGGCAATAACACCAAGCACGTCAGGAAACATACACTCAGGAACATCTGTTCTTGTTGGCACGGCAATTTGCAACAAGACAACCTTGTCACGCCAGTAAGAGTTTTCCTCCAGAAACTTTTCAAATGCAAGAATTTTCTGGGGGATCCCCTTAATCATATCAAGGCGATCAACACCTAACATTACCTGTAAATTCAGAAAAGTAAAAGCAGAATATAAGATGACTGAGGGTCTTCAAAATTTTAAATGATCTACAATGAAAATGCTAGATATCTAAGGAATGATGGAAATGGCAAAACATTTGAGATTTGGAGTTTAAATGTCAAGAATAAGTGGAACATAACCATCAATGTGGATGACAACAAAGCTATACATTTAGCTGTTTACAAGTACCCCCCAAAGGCATACAAGTCCAAGAGGTTTAAGATTTACATATAATTTACTTGAAGAACTCCGACAACCATGTGCTAGATAAAACAGTCTTGCAACAGCCTAAGACACAGCAAAGCAAATTATGCATTTATACTGAACCAGCTATTGACAATGCAGTAACTCAAGTTTGCAATACTGCTGCATGTGCAAATTTAACCAAATTCAACCTGTTGGCCTATCCACTATCTTTATTAAGTCAGACTTTGCAATGGAACAAACCAGAGTGCAATGAGTGGGACCTGTTGCATGGCACACAAATGAAAAATCCCAAAACTACCACCTCCTGCAACAAGAAGACATTGGCAAATTTTCATTCTCAATGATGCAAGTTTCTTATCCATTTTCACCACCATAGAATATGGAATAATGGGTTATTTCACAACAGTAATCCCATCAACCTTATAATATGTGCCATGGAGTTGTTGTAACTTATGCCTGATATGTATTGCTCTTTCTCAATCACACCTGATATATTAGATCTTAAGTAATGTGTTACTGGATATAGAATTCTCAGTCTCGGTTTCTACAACAATGAAGCAGCTATACAATTTCCCAAAACAACATTAGAAGGATAAATGGCTTGCACTACAGCACCAACCCAAACAGGAACATAAGTCAATCCTTAATAGTCATCAGATATTATTTGTCAGAAGGAACATACATATTCACATTCATAAATGGTGAAAGAAGCCTTTCACTACAAAGATTCTTTAAATTTTTAGGCAGAAAAAAGTTCATGAGAATAAAATATAAAATGTTAAGAAAAACGTCAATTTAAGCTAGAAAAATAATAATAATAATAATAATCATCGTCATAGTAGAAAAAGTAGTAGTAGTAGTAATAGTAATAATAATAGTAGTAGTTGTTGTTGTTGTAGTAAAACAACAATAATATATTTTTGTTTTCTATTTTTTAGTTTTATTTAGCACCAGGCTTAATAGGTCACGTTGTTTAAAATGACTTTTCCTTCATGGAATATGAGTTCATATAATCTATACAAATGGACCTGTAGATTCACTAATAATGGTAGCATAGCAGAAAAATTCAGATGTTCTTTCACAAATTCCTAGAATTGACTAGAAAATACACTTATAGTGATTTGATCACCCTTTTGCTCTCTTTTAAATTTCTAGGGATTAAGAATTTGCTTATCTTACACTGATTATTGAATTAGAGATTCAAGGAACAGAAAGTTCATAGCTCAAAAAATCAACTCGGCACAACAGCTTGCCTCCATACTCAAGTCCATTACCTTTCTGCCTGCAAATCTATCCTTCAATTCTTTGATGTGCTCCTGAACTTGAGGGACCTCAAGAGCTCTTATGAATCGATCCGAATCTATCCCTATAGGAAACTGATGTGAAAAGAAGTCAAAAGAGCATCACAGGTATATACCAATGGCAGCATGTTGCTTGTTTGGGGAAACATGATTAAATTTTTCCATGCTTCATGCAACATCAAAAGGAGTGAATTCAAGAAACAAGACTTGACTACTCAAATCAACATTTTTATTCAAACATACTGCAGCAACTCGAGTCAACCTCCCCTGATCTTCAACTCCTTCAGGTGTGCCCTCTAATCCAAGAATGCGAGTACAAGCACTAACAAAGTGCCTTGCATAGTCATAGGTATGAAATCTGGAAAATAAAATTGAAATTTTCAGTGTTGCAACATACACCAGATAATGATACAAGCAAAGATTAAACAAACAGTGCAAAAGTTTCTGATAATTGAAATGTGCAAGCAGACACAATAAGAGAATATGCAACTCAATTAATAATGGAATTCATCCACGTGGATAATATCCTCAAACATTCACAAGCAACAGTAAAACTGAGAATTTTGTACCCCAAAAAAAAAAAAATTCCAATGTGAAAATTGGTAACCAAAATCAGCCTCCTGATCAACCATTCCAACTCTCAAATGCAAATAAGAGCCATACTTCTGCATTAGCGTTTACAAAAACTTAAAAGTGAAATTTACTTTTCTAAACACAAAGTTGCAACTAGTCTATGAAAATCGAAAGAAACAAAGGCATCACCTTTGAATAATATTCAGAATCTATGCTTCAACTAAAGTTTTTTCTAACCACATCATAAAGCAGCAAAAGAATGCAAACTAAGATGAATTTTAGTTGACAGTGAATTAAAATGCAAATTCCAGAAAACACATAAGCATCTGCTTTCTCTGCTGTGTGGAAAGCTTCATCAATTTCCAAAGCCTAAGCTGTGATGCAACCTTCACTCATGTCCTCAAATTTGAATGAAGGACACTTACAAATAATCCAACCAAGAATAATCACAGACAAGAAGATTGTCCTAATCTCAGAAGACAGATTGAACAAGAGGTTCTTTTCAATGGTGGATTCTACACAAGCTCTTTAAATTTGACTAAATTACATTTTCCATTTCTCAGTGGCAACTTTTAATAGATTAAATGGAATACAAGATGATCTAAAAGCATTGGAGCTCACCCAACTAAGTCAGCAGCAAGAACTGAACGAAGTAGCTCCGATCGAGATGGCAGGGTTCTATGGATTTCAGATGAAGGAAATGGTGTATGAAGGAACCAGCCAACTTTCATATTTTTGTTGTGTTCCTTCAGGCATTCAGGGAGGAACATCAGATGGTAATCATGGCACCAGACAACGTCACCCTCCTCATAGTACTCATTCACCACATCAGCAAACATTTCATTAGCCTTCTTATATGCTGCAAACTGAGACTGAAAACTTCTGGTTGTGGCAAGGCGATCTTCCTGTGGAAGCCCGAGGTAGTGAAAGAGAGGCCACAGTATGTTGTTGCAGTAGCCATTGTAATATTGATGAACTATCTCTTCATCAAGGAATACTGGTATGCATCTCTAAAATAAATGAAGGGGAGAAGAGATTAGCAGGCCTAGAAAATAGAAATGTGTCTTATAGAAAAAAATGTACACATAAAAGCTCTCAATGTCAAGATAACTGAAGAATTGACAAATTAAAAGAACAATAAATCTCAAAAGGATTCCAATTTCTCAAATGTTCAGGAGCAACATACCTTCTCAGCCAAAGCTTTAGTCAAAGCCTTCTGGCCAACCTCGTCTGGCACATTGACACCAGCCCAACCAATCCATCTTGCCTCAAACTCTTTAACACCTTTGATAACATCATCCAAAATCCATCAGGTCCTTCATTGTAAGATGAACAAGAAAATGTTCAACTGTAACATAATGCAGCAGAATGGAAGACATGAAAACAGGAGATATATACTCCTAGAAAATCCAGATGACAAATTCCAAGCAGAAAAGCACAACTTGGTTAAATAAAGGCGTTAGTTAGCCAGTCAGTGTCATCTCAGTGAATCATCTTTTAGCCTTCCTTCCTGTTGAGTGCCATAATTTCTTAGCAAACGGTAAGGTGAACAAACATCACACAAAGAATATCTAAGTGACTCACCTAGAAGAGCACTGACCAGGCCTCCAGCACTTATCTCCAAAGACCATGAATCTTCTCCTCTTCTAACTGCAGACACAGGTAATCTGTTAGCAACCACCAACAGCCGTTGCTGTAAAGGTCTCCCATCCTGCTTATCACATCCCTCGGAATTTGCCCTTACAGCTGCAGCCGCGGCAGCTTCCAAGTATTGTTCAATGTAAGAATTATTTGAGTTGTGACCCTCCCTCGATGGAAAACCATGTTCGTAGGGTTCAGTCCCCCTATGGTTATCAGCCAACTCACTTGAAAGTGAAGCCCTGCTGCTTTTCCTTAGCTCTCTCTCTCTCAAGAGCCTTTCAACGCGACCTGGGTAATGGGTAGAACTACCGTTGTACTGATTTCCAGGCATACGCTCACTCTAGTACCCAACCTCCAATTACCAAATGTATGGACTTCTGGTATTCTTAAACAAATTTATGCCCTGCATTGTGTTCAGAGAATGCGACACGATTCTTCAATAAGCACTATGAGCCACACAATGCTCTTAATCTTCCAAATTGGTACTAGCAACCAATAAAGTATATACACATAGGCACTGACAAATTTTGAAAAAGAAAAAGAGCAAAACATATTTCTACAGAAGTAGATAACTTAATCACTAGTGAATTTGAAAGGCATGATCACCTTTAGCATATCCATCCCAGAAGAGAAAAGGATAACATAAAGAATAGAATCCACAGAACTGCAAGAGGCAATAAAAAACAAATGGGGTCTACACAAAATCCCTGTCACTCCAGCCCACAATTTGAAGAACCCACGTTCCCAATTGTTTCTCGCATATCAAAAACAGCATTACCAACTTCATCCATTTCCACGAGAAAAAAGAAAAAATAGATAAAAGAAGAGAATTGACAGATTGCCAAAGAGCAAAGCTGCAGAACTTAACACACATTGCATGAAAAGAACATACTATAACTAGGACTTAAAAAAAAAAAAAAATCGACTTGGACTAAAATCAAGTAGCCAAAGAGCGTTTGAAAGTCCTGTTCTTTGTCTACCCACCAGTACCAAAAGCAAGAACAAGAAGAACTCATCAATAACCCACTTACAAAAAGAGGCGGCTCACAAGAATGGGCTTGACCACCAGCAGTACTCGCATGAACATAAAGCAAGACCCAATCTTTGTGCTAGAAAACAACTCATTTTCCACTGAATTTTGTTTTTTTGGGAGATGGGTCTATCTATCCTGGACTTCAAAAAGGCTAAAGAAAAATTAAAAAAAAAAAAAAGTTGAAAAAGGAAGCGGAAGGACAATCCTCGTGCGTATAAGACTAAGATGATGCGGTACATAAAGCCACAAGGCCATGCAGGTGGACTCAGAAAGATTTTGTTCTTTTAAATATGGAAAATAATTTATTTTACCTGACAATGGCCCCAAAACTGAAATTTTATTTAGGATTTGACTACAGGGCAAAGGAGCCAGAGATTTGCAGTTTATTTCACCATTTCTATGTTATGTTTTGAAAAATTTAATAATTTTTTTTACCAAATTATATCATATCATCACATATTTATTATATTATTATTATTAAATTTTGTTATATTTATTATATATATATAAATTTTGAAATAGCAATTACATCGATATTTTTTATAGCAACACGTCAAAATATTGAAATTAGATGGATCCTATTTTAAAGACACTGCAAAATTTTAAAAGAGGATCTAATAATTATTAGAATTTTATTACAAAGCAAAAAAAAAAACAAAAATAAAAAATATATAAATTTATCATAATTATTAATTATAATTTATATATTTTTCATACATAAATGATAAAAAATTGTAATGAATATATACGTAATTTTATAATTATTTTAAGTAAATTTGTTATATATATTTTTATAATAATAATAATAATAATAAGGGAAAAAATAGGGTAAAGATTTTTTTTTTTTTTTATTCTTCGATGACCCACCAAAATGCATTGGAATACGGTCCTTGTCCTCTTTCATTTATTTTTTCTAATTAATATCATTTTAGCTGGCATCCTTTTTTGAAAATTAATGCATGCTCGCTTTGGTTGTGGGCGTGTTGGCCTGTTCTTGGTATTTTATCATTTTTGTTTTCAACTCAAAACAATACTGATATGTTAATATTTGCGGACAATAATTAAATATTACACACAAAGTTTGTCCCATTTATGGTATGTATGTGATT
The DNA here is from genome assembly GCA_020883675.1 of Bruguiera gymnorhiza. Classification (NCBI taxonomy): domain Eukaryota; kingdom Viridiplantae; phylum Streptophyta; class Magnoliopsida; order Malpighiales; family Rhizophoraceae; genus Bruguiera; species Bruguiera gymnorhiza. The sequence continues at coordinate 969,603 of JAIRCJ010000016.1, read as the reverse complement.
ACTTGTTCTGTTTACCAGCATAGAAATGGAAATTAAGAATAATAGGCATTTTTCTCTTTTTCTTTTTCTTTTTTTTTTCTCATCCAAATATCATCTTTTTCTCTACGACATTTCCTTAATGTTATTTTCTCCCTGCACTCTATTTTCTTTACTCTTTTCTGATAGAATTGCATGATTACTGTTTCTTGTTGCGCTCTTATTTTTCCTATAAATTTTCACACTCTACCTCTTGACTTTTCTTTTTTCTTTTATTTTTTTTCCTTCATTTTACGTAAACTTAGTCAAGCTCAACTCTTGTCTATTTCTAAAGGTCGGATAAAATTTGTAACTACCGAGTATTTTCATGCAACTCCTTGAAGCTAATAGCTATATACAGTCATGGCAATGCACAGTATAGAAATATCCCCAACAACAACAAAAAAAAAAAGGAAAAATCTCTTTAAATTTGAATTAAAATAGATGCATTGGGAAGCGGAAAAGTAGGTGATAAAAGAAGCATATTACACGGCTTTTCATCGAAGCACGAGGGCGTATAAAGGCCAAAGGAAACCGAGCAACCCCCAGATATCGACAGAAAGGACAGTCCTGCACCTTTGGTTATCTGCTCTGCTAAGTGAAGGGCAAGTGGATTTCCATTTTTTTTTTCTTTTTCTTCTTTTTTTTTTTTTCTCATTATTGGACCGAAAGGGCAAGTGGATTTCATTTTCACATTATTGCTGTGGCCAGAAGCATATCCCATATGCGATTCTAGTGGAAGAGCCCCCCCCCGTGAGTTTGCTGTTGGCATACAGACGCAAAGGAGGCCCTGGTTGTCAAAATTTTCTGACCTACGCTGCTTTACCTGCTTAGGGTTATTCCTGTGTTACTGACCTAGATTGGTGTTCTTGTGTTGCCTATTGTTGCGTATTATTGTCAAACAACCATTCAATCTTTTCGGGGTTGATTGGCTTTGAACGTCTTTTCAGAAGTTAATTCACCTTTTTGTCTGAATTTCTCATTGTTGTTATAATGTTTTGAGCTTAATCAGTTTAACCCAGTTCTAGTGGGGTCTAATACATGTATTTGGCCCGTTCAACTCAATTTTGTTTTCTCATGCACTAGTTGGACCCATAACTTATAAAGAAGATGCTTTAAGAATATAAAAATCCTTATTAATAAATTGAAAAGTTTTATATAATTTATAATATTTATATATTTTTTTATTTATAACTTTTATAAATTATGATTTCGTAATTACTTATAATTAATATTACTAAGTATTTATTTTACTACTAGTAAATTAAAACAGATATATATATATATATAATAAAATTATTGTTTAAAATCGTTATTAAATTACGAAATTTTGAAATAATAGTAATTTTTGATGTCATATTAATAATATAAATTTTTTTTTAGTTTTTTTTTTAATTTTGATAATGGATGCCCTAAAAAAAGAGATATTTTATTTTTTAAATTTAATCTTTATATATATATATATATATATAAAGAATTACCAATACCTCACAATTCAAAAGGGTAAGAAAAGGAAATATCAAAAGAGGTTCATTCAACCATTGCATTCAAAAGAAAAACAAAACTTGTTTTAAGAATGTTAAGGAGGAATAAAAAACATGTTATGTTAATAGGTGTTTAATCTAATTTGCAAGTTAATAGGTGTTTAATTAATGAATTAAGATACATACTATCTTGAGTAGTTTAATCCAAATAACAAGAGTTTTTACTTATCAATTACTAGAAAGCATTAAGATGCATATTCATTGACACTAGATGAGTTGTTATTTGAAGAGTTGTATCAACAATGAGTACCAATAAAAAATCTTTATCTAGCATCAAACAGCAAACACTACATAAGCTTTCACCTCTAGTGAAAGAGGCAGATGTTGTTAATTACTGTCAAAATGTTTTAAATCCCACAGAAAAATATGTTTATAGAGAATCGTTTTCAGGCATACACTTCATAAGCTTTACAAACAATAATATTGAGGTGATTCATTAACAACAACAACAACAACAACAAAATAAAAAATAATTTATGAGTAGGATTTTTTGGTGTGATATATGACTAAAATTTGAACAACTATAATTTTACTATATGGTCTTAATATTGAAAGAAAAAAAGAAAGCACATGTATTCAACTGATCACTAGACTGTCATTGAACAAGCAATCCCGTATTGAAGTAGATCTTTACCTTCCGAGCGAGTGAAAGAAATCAAGGCCCTTGAATCTTTGTTTTCTCCTCTTCTCTGCCTGATGATGCTGGTTTTCAATCAATCATCAATCTCAAAGCAGCACAGGGAGAGAAATGGCAGTGTGCTGGCGGTACACTAAAGAGAAGAGGGGACTCGTTAATTGATGTAAAGAAACAACAAAAGGGGGGGGGGGGATTTTATTCTGGAAGAGACATACCACCGCCAATCAGCCATGCTTTTTATGGGGTAACCACAATAGAGAGAGTCACTTTGGGGGATGAGTGTGAATGGAGTTGTCACTTTTTTGTATATATGCTTTGTTAATTTTTGGCCAACCATGCCAAGGGAATTTGTTTCTTCCCCTTTCCTACTTCTTTCTCCTGATTTTCCCATTAAATTCTTTAAAAATGTTAGAGAGACGCAAAAAAAAAAAAACAAAAAACAAAAAAGATACAAATATAAATATAAGCACACAAATATATAATTAGAATTAACATATTTTTTTATGCATAATAATCAGTCAATGATAATAATTATTGAATAATTTGGATACATTTCTAATCTTTCACGTCTTCGTCCCGAATCAGCTTTGTTTTATACAAATACAAAAAGTAAATGATACCTCTTACTTTGATTAATTCTTTTATAATAACTTCTTCTTTTTTTTTTTTTTTGCCCATTTAAAAACCGACTATTCAGTGAGCTGTATAACGGGGACATTTCTTCCTTTTTCGGTAAAGTTCACATCTTTCCTCCATATTTTCTTTTTAACTAGTTATGTTAATATTAAGAAATCAATTACTTTGATTGCTTTTTATTTATTTATTATCTTTTAATTTTTAACTAAATATATAGACGCAGAAATATATTACATTACAAATTCCTCACTCTAATTTTCGAAACTAGCTTTTTTCTTTTTCTTCTTCTTCTTCTTTTTTAGTACTCTCTGAATTCATATATGTTTTGATTAAACAGCCCGGAAATTATCTCTCTAATTGATGCAAATGCATTCCTTTTCCGGCGGCATATCTCTTGCATAAAGTATATTTTTCTTTTTTCTCTAATCAATCTCTAGTTTGACAATTTATTAAAACTTTTGTCCCTTCCCGCTAATAAATTAATTAAAGATGAAAGAAGAATACAAGTGAAAGTAGTGGCTCTAAGTGAAATCTGTACTCGAAATATTTTTTTAAAGAAAGAAAAAAAAAGGTTATTCTCTCGAACTCAATTGAGACCTTTTCTTTTTATTATTAATTGTGAAAATGGAGGCCAGGGAGACGATGATTACTTCTTTATACGAGCTGACATGTTGTGCACCCTCTCAATGCTTTTTGTTCCTTTTCTTCTCGACCGTACCATATAATTGGCACTGTTTGTGACTTTGCATAAAGCCCCATGTCCGTTCACTTTTGTTCCGCGTTCCAATTTCATTCACAACAATGAATTTTATTATATCTATATGCTCCCTGAATAAGTAATTAGTATTATTATTTTATTTTTTTGTTCATGAAGAGAAATTCCTTTCAGTTAATTGTTCATCTAATTTATACAATTTTAAGTTTGTCTTTATTATTAGGTTAATTATGGATGATTAGCTAATTTACCAAAAAAAAAATAATAATTCAAATCAAATAAGGATACATGTGCTTGAAATAAACACTTATTTACACTAAACTGAGATTTGGGTCTTAAATAAACTTCAATTAGATGAAAGGGTAGAGAGAGAAAAAGATGGCTCGTTGAGAGGCCTGGTGGGGGAGAGAGAGAGAGAGAGAGTGTGTGTGTGTGTGTGTGTGTGTGGGAGAGAGTGTGCCATGGATGTGGCTTTGTGAGCCACCTGGTCAAGTTAACATAGAGTTAATGGTCAAGGTAACAAAGCACCAACATTGACAACTTTTGTAAAATTACTGACCTTAATGGAATGATTAAAAAGTTTTTTTTTTTTTTAATTCAGATTAACAAAATCACATAAAGTACTCAGTAATTACTACTGACTCGTATATGAATCCTATATTCTATTATTATCTAAGAGAAACCAAAAAGAAAAATTTTAAAATTTCATCGAGAGAGATTGGGATGAAGATTATGTGAAAAGACACAAACTAGATTGGACCCACTGAAGGGGACAGGATGGGAAATAAAACAACGGACTTTGATTTGAAGAGATCCCGTCGCATGCACGTAGCAATCCATTAGGCTTTTCTTTTATTCCATTCATTTCATTCTCCTTTATTTCTTTTCGTGTTTAATTTTTTTTAAAAAAATATTTCGACTATTAAATTTATAATTTTAATAATAATATATTTAAAATTTAATACGGTATATTTAATATAAATATTTATTCTATATTTAAAAATAAATAATAATAATAACAACAAATTAAAATTAAAATTAATAAAAAATTATATTAAATTATCAATTAAACTATCAATTCAAATAATAATTTATTCAATTTATAAATAGTCAACATTATAATAATCATCATTTCATAATGTCTTTTTCTAAAAGCCACACAAACTTTAGGCGACCTTATCTAGTGAAAGCAGCTGTCAGATTCTCCTACTAATTTAGTCCAGCCGCGTGACAACACGATAAAGTGCAAAATGACACTAAACCTACATAAAGTTGAGTTATGTGATGTTAGGAAATGGTCCGCGTCGAATAAGTATATTCGAGACGGATTCAATAGAGAGAGAGAGAATGCGAGAGAAACAGAGAGTGCAGAGAGAGAGAGAGAGATATTAATTTGATGCATAGATACAGAAAATTGACATTCAAAAATTAAAAAAAAAAAAAGAAAAAAAAGTAAAGAATTATTACCGCTTAAATTGAAACTTCACTTAACGAGAGAAACTATTAATCTATTTTCTAAACATTACAAGGATATATAAATGATTGGAATTAAAATTATATTACAAGGGAGTTTGTGTCGAGATTCCAATGTTTTTTTTTTTTCCCTATCATTTTCATACCAAATGCAGTGTTATCAAATCCCGACATTCATTTTAAATCTCACATTGAGACAATTATTCATTTCAAACCTATGATGTTGACAATAACTGGACTAAAAACAAAACATAATTTTGACAACAATCTTTCCCTTTCTACTTCAAATACCCTTTTTTTTTTTAAAAAAAATAAAAATTCTTGATGATTACTAATCTACAATTATTTGGTGTCTATGTAAATCCTAACTTTATACAATTTTCTTAGGTAGAGCTTTGGTCTGTCTTCTTGAAGACTACTAGAGTCGACCATTGTTGGAAAGTCACGTTACTAGTTGTTGATTACAAACGTTGACTGCTAGAAAAATAATGACGCATTTAGATGGATATACCACGGATTGTTATAATGCATTTCCTGTTGGAGAAAGGGTAAAGCTTCCTACCGACTACCATGGCATTGTTTATGGCAGAATTAACAATACAAGTGCATTAATTGAGGTACTAATTAATCAGACAATTCTCAAGCTGCTCTTCCATGCAACAATAAATTGAAACCCCCCAAGAGACGACTGAGAAATGGAAAGATGGAATAGACAACCAAACAAAAGAAAACCTTCTTCGTTCTTTTTTGTTTGTATGGTGTGTATATAAAGGTAGGCTGAGTGGACACTCACTCGAGTGGCTCCGAGTAGATTCTCACCCGTGGACAGTATGACACCCCCTATGAGAGCGTGACCACTTTACAGAAGAAGGCAAGAGAATCTCCAATTTCATGGCTATTTTACAGACGCACAAAAGTAGACGTTGGATGTGGAGCACAAATCTACACTCAACCCAATAAGAATTGTCCACGGCATGTTATCTCCTTTTTGCCCTTTTCGTTTTTGTCCATTAAAAACCCTAACAACTTATCCCCTCGTTGATACTCTAATAATTAAAAGATTTGTTCATACCATGAGGATTAGGAGTTCAATTCTCGTCAAGACATCTGTTAAGGTTAAATGTTCTACACACACACAGTTTCAGAAAGTAACTAATGACTTTTGTTATGTACCATAAAATTTACCATTGCGTGGATTCTTTGGTGAAACTATAGAACACAACCTAACAAAATAAATAAATAAAAACCCTAACAACCTGCACCGTGCGAGGTACCGCATAGCCGCAAAATTGTTGCTTAGCTAAGGTGATGATTTTAGTACTTCTATTTTTCCATGAGCTCTCTTTTTTAAATAATAGGTGAAATTTAAACTAAGACTTAATGCATGTAAATGCACTATTAATTCATATCCATGCAATCCACACTTATAACCATTATTTGGAGAAATTATAAGATAGATTAGGTTGACCATATACCTATACAGCATATAAAATGTGAATTCCTCGTTGTATCTAGCCTTTTAAAATTTAGTTCCATGATATGTTTGGAATGGTTTAGTTTAGACACTACATAAAATAAATCAGATTCTCATCGAGTGGTTGGTTTATATAGTCATAATCAAACAATAAGAGTCTTTTGAAAGGACCAAGAGCAAAGTGCAGTTCTCTCGACATAAAAAGAATTAAAAAAAAAAAAACTCAAACATAAAAAACGGAATGCGGACAATTCATTTATTACTTATTATTAGATGGAAATTTGTATAATGGTGGGGCATTGGCATGAGTGTTTCCTTCTGATTCTCTGCAACGCATGGAGATACTCAAGGTGTAGTGGGAGAATATGATTCTTCTGTCCAGAATCCCCATCTTGTGGGCTCCTTTGAGATGACACCTTGTTTGTTCTAAGTTGCGTGAATAGAAAATAGTACCATTGTTCTCAAGGGACAAGCCAGTGAGGATCTGAGATGCTAATCCGAGAGAGTGTATAGGTTTATAAAAATAAAAATAATCATTCTTATTATATAATAATAAAACGCGGTAGGCCCAATACCGAGTAAATACATATTCTCTGAAGTATGTGTTTTGGGTTCTTTCCACAACGTTCAATTTGGGTCGTGGGTATATAATCAAGGAATTTGACTGCTTATGGGGTTAGCGAAAGGGTTATTTGAAAACATGATAAACACAACAAGAGGGATTTCGTTTATGGGTATTGTGAAATTTCAAATGACTGAGTAGTCAATTAGTAATTAATTAACTAATTAAGTAATGACTTAATTAAACAATAATTATACTAATTAGCATAATTAATCAGTTATTACAATAATTAGTCTGAGAATTAAACAATAATGATAATTAAATTTGTTAATTTTAGAGTTACCTACTACACGCAATTATCAAATGCAGATTTAGTTGAGAAAATAATAAGCAAGGTTAATTATCTCGATGATAATTATAGTTTATTATAAAATTACCAACAAAAAAAGAAAAAAAAAACTATAAAGCAACTGAATAGATAGTGAAACATCTCAAATGATAATTATTAACTTTATGATTAATCACCGAATTTGTTAATCACGCAGGATGTTGATTACAATTATACTCATTTTGGAGCTCGAACCCGAAGTTTGTTATGTTGGAGGCAACACTGACACCCATAAAGTAATCACAAGTCAACAAGACCCAGACTTTGTTTCTGCTGAAGGGAATGACACTGATGATGAACTGGACGATGATGATCTAATAACGGATGATGAGGACTATGTGGATCAAGTAGGAAAACGAAAGGGTTTAAGAATATGAGAGCATTTGGACGTGAGGCTTACCCGGAACCACCTCTGGTAAGGGGTCAAAGGACTGCCAGCATTCCCAATAATGATGTTGATGAAAATGCTAATGAAGTTGGATGGGTCAGTGAGCATGAGAATCTTGATGTTGAAGTTAACACTCAAGTTAGCATTGAGAACGATGACATAGAAATTCAAACCAAGAGAATGAGGAGAAGTAAAAGTACGAAGTCTTTGAGCCTACTTGTGAGCACAGAAACATTGAATTTACCAGTATGTTGAGGTTTGAGGGTCCTATATAATTTAAGGAGTGCATTCAAAGACGTGTTATTATCAATGGCTATGCCATCACATGGAAGAAAATTACTTACCAAAAAATGGAGGTCGTGTGTACCCAAAGCTGGGCATGGAGGATTCAATGCTGTATGCTGCCACTTCTAATTTTTGCGAAATGAAGTCAACTGGAATTGACATGTATTCTTATTGTTTCGTTGTGTAGGATTTGTGTGATGCAGTAGGAGAGTTGGTGTCACTTGCTAAACATAGGAACTACGAGCGTTATATCTATGCAAACTGTTAAAACTAGCATCTATACTCAATCACAAAAATAAAAATACATGACAGCGAAAACATCGACTGTATCCTTTTTGAAGCCTTTCAAATGTGCATTTTCTTGCGACAAGATCTTTTTTTTTTCTTTTTCCCTCTCTTTAGCTCAACCACTTCATATGAATTTTTCGATTTCATCACCTATCATTTGGATTTCATTCTTTTTTCGCCTCAATCTCAACTTGCAAAATCTTAATCAAGCTTGAATGCATGTTGTTTCGCTCGTCAATACTATCAGCTCTAACTTCTAAGTTCTTGCTTCTGCTTCGAAGTGAACTTATCACTCCCTTATAAATTTCTCCTACTTATGGGTAATACCATCTTAAAGATTTGCAGTCCTCATGCTTCTAAAAGCAACAAGTCAAAAATTGTCATCTTGTTATTACTCCATGAGGCGTACATTTTGGCTGGCACATCGGGGTTGCATAGGAGGTGATCTCTTCTCATGCTTGAGGTTTTGATGATGATAACCCACTGGAAATATCGACACTTCTGCTTGGCTCCATCATTCGAAGCTTATAATCCAATGCTTAAGAGAGGTGCGTCTACAAACTTTTCAACGAAATCCCTCTTGTTTCAAGCTCGCCAATTCCATTTGAGTATTTGAGAGAGGTGTGTCTCTTTGATTCTTCTAGCTCTCTCCCTCTTAATTGAAGCTGTTCATAATTAGGGTTTCGTTCTATAGGATTAAGGCTTTTTGATTTTACTTATTATTGTTTTTAAAATTTTCTATTCTTATTTTAACATTTTTAATTACATTAGCAGTATAATTATTTTTACTCCAAAATGACTATAAGTAATAATTAGTAAGAGTAGAAACCACAATTTTTTTAGGTCTCAAGCCATTCTGTGTTACTAATATTTTTAACTCATAGATTATCACATTTTATTTATTCTACTACTTGCTTTGACAACCATTTTCATGAAATTTTATCAAAATCATAATTAACCATGAATTTAATATTTCATGATTTTATTTTTCCATTTCTAAATATATACTGCAAATGTCTTTAAGTCTCCCTAACAAGTAGCAACTTCATTGAAACAATAGGCAAAGGATTTAGTTGCAACCAATTGAAGTTGAGAGATCCGATTGCAACTATGTGTAGAGTTTAGTGAAAAATCATGTTAATTGTCTGTACTAATGTGTAAATGGCTGACATGCAGCAGTCGCCATCTGTTTAGTAATTAAATTACAACAAATCAAAGTAAGATGATCAATTTATGCCTTAGTGAAGAGTTCAAGGATTAACGGTATGTTACGCCAAACTAAAACAATCTACCAAGTCATTACATTGGTTCAGTTCTTTTTCTTTTTTTAAACAACATTTCCAATGTGTTACCACATACTATTAAATTACATCAATTACACTTAGCTATGTTCTATCATACATCATCAGCCTCATACCTACTCATTTGTTAACTCTCCTATCCCCAATTTAGCTGAAAAATAATAATAATAATAATGATTCAACCATGTCGAGCATAATTGTGCACTTACGAGTTCTTTAACGCCCTTTTTGACAATTTCTTAGCGACACAGCAACTTTCTGTAAAAGACACTTTTAGACTCATTGAATTATGGACATTTTAAGCTTCTTCAGTGAAAAGCCGTAATCAACTAGCAATCAAAACATTCTATAATTATGGACATTACGAGGAAATTCTCTACTACACCTTTACTAATTGAAAGAAGAGCTAATCATCCAAAACAGAAACCATGACATTAGTGAAGAACGAGGAGGGATCCATCAACCTTGCATCACAACATCATGAGATATCAAATCAGAAAATGGGGATATGTACAATTAGCCACACATTTAAAACACAATAAGAAGCTAAACGTAGCACATACCATGGAGAGTTAAGGTGCTTCAACGTAACCAGCTAGTGAAGAGGATGGATTGTGGTCGGCTACAATTGTATCATAGATTAGAAGTTGCAGGGAAAGTATGGATAGCCAAATATTAAAACAAGATAAAAGGATAATGCACATACCTTCTGATTCCACTTGCAACCAATCCCGTGTGCATATGAGAGCCTGTCGGGTATCTGGACTTAGTGAGCTATGATAACTATCAAGAACTCTACCTCCGAGACTGAACCCTAATTCTGGCGCAGCATTTGACATTGGAGTCCCAAGGACATCACGAGCCATCATAGACAATACAGGGTACCTTGGTGTGTGGACTTTCCACCAGTTTAAAATGTCAAAGTCACTGCTGTTTCGAGGAAAAACTGGTTCATCTAAATACTTGTCCAGATCAGATATAGCTGTTTGAGTTTGAGAAGTCTCGTGAAGGAATTTGTCAAAGCCCTTTAACCTATCCCTGCAATCAGCACTAGTACTAGGCAAACTACTGCCAGGCAATGCCGAACCTTGATCCACCATCCTTGAGCAGATAGAGTATGCATTAAAAAGTTCCTTAACACCATCAGAAACTTCCTTTATTCGATCCAGGGCAGTACTACCATAAATCTGGGAATAGTAATACTCCACCAACTTCAGCTTGAATCGTGGATCTATGACAGCTGCTACTGCCAATGCCAAACTACACTTGGTCCAATAATCATCAAACTTAGCTTTCATCTTTGATGCCATGGAACTAAGGAAATTGTCAGGACTCTTGCACAATTCAATTAATTTGATGTGGACATGACAAATTTCTGAAAAGTATATATTTGCAGTTGGACTTTTTTTCCCAGAAAAAGTATTAGTGATCTCAACGAAAAGCCTTAAATGATCTTTTATTGACTCTGCCCATTTCCATTCGGTATCAGTTAAAACTGATGTGTAGGCTGGATCATGCTCTTGCAAGAGACAAAATACGCCCTTGTACTCTAATGCAGTTTCAAGCATGGTGTATGTCGAGTTCCATCGGACTGAGGAGTCAAGAACCAAGTTCTTTTGACCATTGATTCCAACTTGCTGGGCGATCTCATTGAACTTCCCTTGAGTTACCTGCGAACTTTTAACATATCTAACACTTCCTCGAATCTTTTGGGTCACATCTTGAAGTGCCTCTATGGCATCTTGAGCAATCAAATTTAGAACATGAGCAGCAGAGCGTACATCAAATAGTTGACCGTTACCGAATAGAGGCCTGCTTTGAGCTATTTGATCCTTGATTCTGAGGACAATATTATTGTCTGTAGAAGAATCATCAAATGTCATAGCAAACAACTTACATTCAATGTCCCACTCCATCAGACACTTAATGATCACTTCTGCAAGCATATCCTCAGTATGAGAAGAATCTAATGTCACGAAGTTCAGAATCTTCTTCTGTAATTTCCAATTCTCGTCAACGTAGTGTGCTATCAAACACAAGAATTCATCATTTTCCAGGGAGGACCACATTTCAACAGCAAGGTTTACTCTTCCATGGAACTCATTTATCATCTCATAAACTTTCTGTTTCTCTTTCATGTAGATTTCAATACAGGAGAGTTCAATTGAGCTACTTGGTACAACCTCGAACAAAGGCTGAAGATTCCTGACAAATATCTTGAAACCAATATGCTCAACCATGGCTAATGGATAACTGTGCAATATTATCATGCGTGCAAGATCAAGCTGACTCCGCTCTTGATCATACCTACTGCTTCCAATACCAATAACTTCATCTCTTCTTGGCCCCTGATCATACTTTATAATCGTGGGCTTAATATATTCATCTTTTCTTTGTCCTTCATCATAGCTGACATTAACATTTGTAAGGCTAAGGGGGGTTTCCCTTTTCCTTCTCTTTGCTGCAAGTAGCTGTGAAACATCATAGTTTGATCTCTTCAAACATCGCATCAGGTGATTTCTGAGATGTGTTGTTCCACTATTACTTGATCCACTGAGTTTCTTGTTACAATGTACACAAACAGCATAACATATGTCAGCCTTTCGAACTCTTTCAAAGTGATTCCATACAATGGACGTCAACCTCTTCGGCTTTTTGATAGCTGAGTCAGTCGATACTTCCATTGCATATATTCAATGGAGCACCACTCTGAATATTACAAAAATCAAGAGAGAAAAAAAATGACAATTTGCAATTCGATATAAAAATGTGTGCTGCTAGCAATTTCTGCAATGTTAATTACACTGAGGTCATAAAATCTTCGCATATCAATCACAGTTACCAAATATTACTCAGCAAAATAAGATCATAAAAAACCGAAGAGGCCAGGACACAGCCACTAAATACCAAGTGCATTCCATATCGAAACTTGCTTCAATAAACCAAACAGTCTTATAGCCTTAGCCAAGTATTGTAGATATAGGACTTGTAATAGTTGAGAATTTTCTAGTCTAATGTTATCTAAAATATTTACAAATCATCTTTTTCTTATCGACTGAAATTTACAAAGCATACGATTCTCTCACATTTCCTTTGTATTCCTCTTTTCTAGCAATCACACGCGAAACCGGATAAAACCAAAGCAAAAGTGAACAACTGTGAATCTGGCGGGTCTAAACACTCCACAAGATGCAACCCTCTAACAAAATTAGCTGCACACAAAACAGCAAAAAAGAAACAAAACAAGAAAATGATTGAAATTCAACTCAAACCTCCTCCACAGATTCAAAGCATAATCCAACTTCGTGCACCTAAATTAATAAGCCATTCATATTTCTCACCCATAAAAAAAATGAAAATTTGAAAAAAAAAAAAAAGCAGAAAATATCATTTCAAGATCCAGAATTCAGACTACTATTAATAATCATCAAATCATATACCAATTACATGGACTACTAATTACCTAGAAGCTTACTTTTTGTGCCTGTCTGTCGAACTGCGAATAGTCCGACAATCGGATCCGGAAGTTCGGTCTAGAGATGACCAGAAAGCCTGAGGACGAGACGATCCGACGCCCAGGTTTGTTTTGGAGGAGAAATTGGGTAAGACCCGAAAAGATGATAAGGAACCCACTTCACCTTTTTCCGGGTCAAAATATAATAATGCTATTTATTGTCAAATTTGGTAATTGTTACACTTTTTTTTTTTTTTGAAACATAAGTACCAACTAACGCAGAGAAAATAAAAAAGAACAAAATAAAAAGGGAAAATCCTCTTGGGCAATACTTGTAGCGAACTTGGGTCCGACTTAAAATGGGTTGGGTTTCATAGGTTTTTGGCAAGAAGTGGGTCAGTCTAAGTATCCGGGTCGTCAAATCGGTTTAAGCCTTTTGAGTTGGGTTCGTTCACCTCTCGAATTTTGTGGTACATTAAAGCGCAAATTACATAGAATAGTAACACGAGTTATCACAAATTTGTACCCAATATATACTTCAATTTTTTTTTTAATGTCAATCACCGATTGGTGTAGTCTAATAGTGTGAAATATTCATTCGTATTAGGTAGTCTTCTTTTTTTTTTTTTGTTTTTTTTCAAGGGATTACAGGTCCAACCAAAGTCACGAGGCGCCTACATATGTTAGTGTTAGCAAATGCACCACGAATGCGACAGTTGCAACAGTTCATCACAAGTAGCACCATGGCAGCAAAGTTTAATCCGGTTTACAGTTTCACGTTGTAGCTCCATCAGTCTACCCTCCCGCAACCCTGTCAACATTTCTTTTTGTACATCAGAAGCGAACGAATTAAAAGAAAGGGTCCCTTAAACGAGAAAAGTATCCAGCATGACTAGTCTTGCAAAATGCACATGACCATCAAGTTTTAGCTCACAGCCTGAGAGAAAAGAATTTGCAGAAAAGAAAAAATTTAGTATTCTTGCGGCAAAGGAATCTACTAAACCTAACTTTCTACTTACGTGAACATTTGGGGACGGCTACGAGACAGCTGAGGCCGCTTTATTGGGGAGAGAATCAAGTTCCTTAATGTCATGGAGGGGTTCGCAGCTCCAGCTCCAAAAGCAGCATGAGCAGCAGTTCTTCTGTTCCCAGCATCAAGATGGATAGATGTTGGCTTTGCCGGTGAGCCGCTAGAGATGTCAAAGGGACCAGAATTAGAACTGTTCTGCCTTGCTGGCCATTCATCTTTCCTAGAACCTGGAGTTGGTGGAGTGAAGACCGACCAATCTGCAGCAAATAAGTCAACTGGTTTTGGAGATGTTTAAGCAAAAAATGTGAAATTCAATAGCCATAGGGTCTAGCATTTTTGGCAAGCAAACATTTATAATTCTTTCCAAGCCTAAGAAAACTTCTCAGGTCTCGTATCCAGCAAGCGGGCCCATATGCTGTCATTTTATTATGTCAGAAAAAGAATTACCTTTTCGGATAGGGCCTCTGTTATCCATCATGTTAGCTGCTGGATTGGAGAACAAATCTGAGTCATTTCTAAAGAAATTGCTTGCCGGTTGGATGGCTGACCGTTTCACTGACTCATACTCACTTCTCAGTTGATCATACATTTCATCGAGTTTCCTCTTCTGCCTGGAATTTGAGCACAGAAGTGATCTATAAGCTTCTAAATCATGGAACCAAAAGTTCTAGACACAGTAGAATAGACTAACCTGGATTTCTCAGAAAATTTTTCCTGGAGCTCTTGCTTATCCTTGGACAAGCTTTCCATCTCTTGTTCCATCATTTGACACCTCTTGGCCATTTTTTGATATGCGGTATGCACCTGCTCCAATTTTTCTGTAAACTTTTCTTGCATGGCCTCACATTTCTGCCGGCACTGAGCTACAATTCTGTTCATCTTGTATTGCATCTCCAATTCCTTTTGCCCAATATAAAACATCACACTTCTGTATGCACTCTTCATCACTAACTTCAGTTAAGAAAGGGCATCATATTGTCCCTTGACAATTTTGTTACCAAATTGACAGGAATCCTTGTATTTATAATTTGTTTTCCCTCTCAAATTAAAAAGAGAAGTTGGAATTACGACAAACCAATCTTTAAGTTTGTATTCCCTAATCCTCCCCTATTTACAGCTGATGAACTTTTGGAAAAATAGATAGAAAAAAAATGATGAGAAACATTGGAAATGATGAAATCACGAACATAAAAAAGTAAAGGATACATATCTGTGGAGACACCCCCGCCATGACCATCTGCAATAACAGTAACAAAGTGGCAAAAAAGAAAAAAGGAAAAGGAAAAAAAGAAAACAAAGAGAACTAGAAATTAGCAACACCTTGCTGGCTTAGCATATTATGGATCATTGTAAGGATTTTCACTAAGGCGAAGTAATTATCATATAAGCAGGCCGTTTCAACTAGTCTGCATTGGGTACTTGCTTACATTTATCCATTCATCGTTTGGATTGACATCAACAGGTTTCATAAGGCTGACAAGTGGAAAATGAACATTAGTTAAACTCAAAATCAGCAGAACAACATAAGCAAGAAAAACCAGCAAAAGCCGTAGCAAATACTCCCTTTTGTTAATGATGCATAATAACAGCCATAAGCATATTCAAAAGAAACATGTAGATGATCAACAAAGGAGTCTAACTAGGCACACAAAGCAAGGGTATCCTAACCCAACAGAGAAGAAATGATATCTTTCATGCCACTAGTTTCAAAGGCAATTCAATTTCCCGAATGTGCTACTTTTCTATTCTAAATATCTATGCTGGTAATTCTAACGCAATACGAAAGAAAAAGAAAAGCCTAATTTCTGACATAATACAAACTTCAGAAGAAAGTTTTACAAAAGAACTTAACTCGCCTCTTTGAGAGCACCTGATCGCAAATTGGACAAGCCGCGTCATTGCTAAGGATCTTACTGGCATCGTCCGTACCTATTCACATTGTTTAAAGGATTTCACGCATTACATTTACAAGAAGGAACAAAAATCTACGAAAAGGCAGAAATATTCTGAGCTTGGATGCATACATAACAGATGGCCACAAGTAGTGGAAACGGCTCGGCCTTCCAGTTCTCGCCAGCACGCATTGCATCTCATTTCAGCCTTCAGTCTGAGACTTCAATCCCATAACACATCTGGCCAAAAATAATTTCAAAAGAAAAGAAAAGCATTCAAAAAGTAAAACCTAAGATTTCTGCATCCAAACCTAATTTTCTAGAAGTTCGTTCGCCGCTAATTTTCTCATGCAATTACCTACCGATGCTGCTAAAATAAATCCCTAAGTTCGTTCGATTCCGTCGTTTGAGACATCTTCTCGCCAACCAAACAGGAGAGAGAAGAGAGCACAACGCACGCAAAGAAGAAACAACAGGCCGCGCAGACAATGAACGAATGGAAACGGAAAACGTAAAAAGCAAAAAATCAAATTCACAATCAATCGTAAAGGATAATCTTCTTGCCGAGAGAGAGAGAGAGAAAATCGAATGGTATCGAACCAGAGAGAAATGGCGGGAAGCAATTGATTTTGGAAATTCGTTGGGGTTTTTCTTTTTTTTTTAAATGACGGCCGGGCAGGTACCCTCTCTCCTCTCTCTCTCTCTCTCTCTCTCTCTCTCTCATGATATATTTATTATGCACAATTTCTCATCTCAATATATAGTAATAATAACATTTAAGGTCAAAAGTTTAATTAATAATTAATAATATTATCTGAGTCATAATTTCATTAATATTTTATTATATTTTAAAATAAATTTATGTATTTGAATATTTAATAATAAAATTTAAATTTATTAATTAAATATAAAAAATTATTCAAATTAATAATGTTTAATTAATAAATTTTTATAATAAAAATTAAATAAAACACTAATAGATAACCATCGACATCAGTCCATAAGTATAACAATCACCTTTTTTTATTGTCTTATATTTGTTAAAAATAATAAATCACTTAAAATTATTCTTATTTGAATTTTAAATATATATATATATATATATATATATATATTAAAAAAGTTATGAAAAGAATTATGAGAGCAAAAATAATTTTTTATTAATTATTCAAAAAAATTAAAAATAAGTATAAAATAAATAAATAAAATATATATATATATTTTTTTTCTTGTTAAAATATTATAAAAAATTGGCATTTATATAATGAGAATTATACTTTGTATATAAATCTATATTTTTTTAGGTACATCAAAGTGGGAAAGTAACTTTTCATAAATAAAAAAAATAACAATGTGTTTTACCCAATTGAGAAAAAATATTACGTGACATGCTTTTATAAACTTTAAATTTTACTTCCCACCACTTATAAAAATAAAATAATGCGTCGCTCTTGATGCTCAAGGATTAAATGGAGAGAGTGTCGTGATCGGCTTGGCTGTTCCCCTTTAAAGAGGAATCTCTTCAAATCTATAGATACAAATATGGCAGTGGACGTCAACCTCGTACTGTGCACCTGTACAGCAAGAATAAGGTCATTTTGTATTTTTCTCATTAATCCATCGTCAATCTCTATTTCCTTTTTTTTTTTTTTAACTAAATGGGTATGAAAATTTGTATTTTTAGAGCTTTTTTTTTATTTTTCACAATTTTCTCTCTTCATCCATCTTTCGATCAATATACATTTTTTTTTCTCTCACTCATTATTTTCTTTTTTTTATCATTTTTTATCAATCCAATCAAAATATAAATTCATAAATTTTTTAAGTAATCAAATTTTTTTTGTGGTAATGTAAATAGGAAAGTAAGGCACTACTCTATAATTTGATTAAGAGAATTGTGTTTTATTGTAAAAGAATAGATTTTAAGGATAGAAATTTAGTTTTATTAAATGATTTTACGAACTTATTTTTAAGATTATATACAAAAAATTGGTAATAAATTTTCATAAATTTTTATAATTAGATCATAACTATTTTTATATTTTTATTTAAATTTATATTTATATTTTTATAAATCTATTTTTAAATAAAAAATAATTAAAATTATACATTAGTAAAATAAAATAGTAAAAATTGATCATTCCTCACGTAAAAAAGTAAATTTAAAAAATATAAAATTTAAATAAAAATAGAAATTAATTATAAAAATGTATATAATTAAAAAAGACAAATTTATGAATATCTCCGTTTTTAAGTAACAAGCGAAGTATCTCTCCCCTTTGAGCCGGCCGACGAGAAAGAGAGAAACCATCCAACGGCTGAGAGTGAGGAAGGCAGACTGGGTGGATAAAATGAACTGAATCCGAATCCCTTTATTACAGATAACAGTCCAAAAAAGAGAATCTCGGCGACGCACGTCCCAGAACTGCCACGTGGAAAGACAACATTGATAGCCGCCAAAAATATCAACCCATTGTCCAACTCACAATGACCACTTTTATTAATTTCCAAAAAAAAAGAAAAAAGAAAAAAGAAAATCTGCACCCCATTTCTCTGACTAGGAAGTGCTGGCTCCATTTGATCCTCATCTTCTCTCTGCATTTCTAAAGACAGTCAAGAAGTTAAAGTGAAACTCAAAGTTTAAATCTTTGTTGAATTGAAAATGAAAAATAATTTAATTTAATCTTTTATATAAAACAAAAAATTAAAAAATTATAAATTTTATTACTCAATATATATATATATATATAAAAGAAGTATCTCAATCCAAAATCTTATTAGTACGCCACTGGGTATCTGAATTCGGTAGAAACAACCCCAGAAAAAGAGAAAGGTAAAAATTCAATCTTTCTTCTTTTTTTAAGGGTTGGACTGCTTGAGAAGGTTTGGGAAGGACATGCGGAAGTGTTTCTAACTTGAAGATAGAGAGAGAGAGAGAGAGATGAAGATACAGTGCAACGTGTGCGAGGTGGCGGAGGCGAAGGTGCTGTGCTGCGCGGACGAGGCGGCGCTGTGTTGGGGTTGTGATGAAAAGGTACACGCGGCCAACAAGCTTGCTAGCAAGCACCAGCGTGTTCTCCTTTCTTCTTCTTCACCTCACATGCCTAAGTGTGATATTTGCCAGGTTTTCTTCTTCTTCACAATTTACTTTTATATTATTAGTTTTTTTTTTCTCTATTTTGATTCTAATTTCCATACAGTCCCTTTGCTTGCTCTGCTCAATTTGGTGTTTATTCAAATGGGTTCTATCAGAATTTAACAAATGAATTGACTCTCCTAGGAATCATGCATAGGAAGCTTTCTACAACCTAGAAAAAGCGTTTGGAGTATTTCATCATTCTGTAGATACCCCTGCGGATGGATGGCTTATTGATGTTGTGTAGAAATTTCAATGATGTTCCTAGCTCTGCTTCTTCTAAGGACTCTTAAGTTATTGGGAGCATTGATGGTTTTTCATTGTCATGATTTGTGGGCTATCTTACTTTTGCATTTTGTTTTTTTTTCCTAGAAACAAATTCTTGATACCTTCATTAACAATAAAATAAGTACTTCAGCCTTAGAAGGGCTTCCACTAGGCAGTCACCCACTGTTAGCTTGCTCTTGGTGCACCCTTTCCAATTTCGTTCACCAGCCTCTCCCCTAATCAATGGGATTCTAATTTTTCACGTTGCCCAGAAACTTGTTCCATATGATGGTTTTCTGCGTCGCCCAACTATCCATTTAGGAGGGTTTTGACTTTTGATTGGCTTACTAATTGTTAGAAGAACATATGTAGCATGATAGGAAAAGGATGCTTGGATTTAGTATCAGGTTTAGATTTTGATAATTTAATGAATGTGTGGAGGTTTAACTGTGTTGAAGCATAGCTTGGGTCTCAATTATGGTGAGGTACTAGAAATAGAGAAAGTTGTTGATCAAGGAATGAGGCATGGTGAAGGATGTGGTGTTCACGAATTTGAGGATGCTGTTAGAAGCTGTTGGCCTTTGAGCGTTTTGCCCTATCTGCTCAGAATAAGTGGTGATACCTGAAAACGTGTATAAGAAGAAATGGCGTCTATGGTTAACTTGGATTGCAGTTGAACTGAGCATATTGTAGTCATATTGGCAAAAGCCAAAAGTGCTGCAGTTGGAACCAAACCTTATAGGTTTTTTTGTTCCTGTCAAGTTACATTTGTATGTTCACTCAATTAAATCTAATTACAGTTTCACTGCATTCTCTGACATACACATACCTCCCTTCTGTTTGATTGGTTCTTTCATATCTCTTAGTGTAATGTGGGCTGAAGAGAAAATAAGAGTTTTTTTTTTTTTTGAAGAGGGGCAGGGGGGGAGCTTCTTCATTATTGCCATTTGCCTTTCTTATTTGTCCTTTCTAACTAAAGTTTTTGGAATCTTCGTTATAGCTAAACACTTCAGGTGGAATTGCTTGTTTTGAAATCTGAGCTTGTTTGCTGCACATATGTAAATGCTGACATATGTATTATTACACCTATGGTATGACATTATAATCTGATTGAATAAGAAACTGTAATGTCATTTCTTGATCGTTTGGGGATTCTTTTTTTCCTTTTTTTTCTTTTTTTTGGTTTCATCTATACATTGGTCTACTAATTGTTCCAATCCAAGGTAGACCTTACTCTCTTTCTCATAATTCTGCAACCTCTGCTTCCTTCGCCAATCACCCTTCCTCACTTCTTCCTTTAAGAAGGAAATAGTTGTCTTATGGCAGTCTGGCATTAGGCA
Source organism: Bruguiera gymnorhiza (assembly GCA_020883675.1). Classification (NCBI taxonomy): domain Eukaryota; kingdom Viridiplantae; phylum Streptophyta; class Magnoliopsida; order Malpighiales; family Rhizophoraceae; genus Bruguiera; species Bruguiera gymnorhiza. The sequence continues at coordinate 948,778 of JAIRCJ010000016.1, read as the reverse complement.
AATGTTGAATCAGTCCTTGGAACTGAATATTGAGCTTTTTCATTTTTGTTAAAAATGATAAGGAAATAAAAATGGCCAAAGAATAATAGATGCTTATTTTGAATCCCACGGGGGCAAAATTTATGTTCCTTTTTCTTTTTTTCTCTAATTTTCAGTTTCATCACATTAATGCGTCTGTCTGCAAAGAAGCTGGTTAACATATAAATGCTTGGCATACATCCATAAATATTCATACTGCCTAGAAAAGCTATCAACAGCAATAGAAGTACGTCTCAGTTAGTGTAATTGGGATCCATCACTGAAGATAAATATGTAAGCTCTGGAAACAAAGAATTGGAGATGTTTGTGTCATGAATTCAGTCAATTGCATGTTTCCATTCACAAGGCTTAAACTATTCTAGTGGATACAATTCCTGTTAGAACACCCAAGACTGTTGAGAATTCCACCAAGTTGCTTTAATTTTGGGGCTTTTGAGGTCATTTTATATTTTGTGATGACGTTCTGGTATCCTCCTTTTCTTTTCCTTAATATCACAAAACACACAATCTCTTTCTATCTTACAATTTTGGTCTTGCAAAGCACTCTTCCTTCTTGGGAGCAAGGGGAACATTGTAGTTCATTTCTTTCCTCTTTCCTGAATTTTTGCCATCCTAAGAAAAGGGTTAAAACCTAAAAAATTATAGCCTGGATATATCTAGGAAAGGATGTGTATTAGCATCATATACATCATGTGCTTTCACCATTACATCTTGAAAGATTCATGATGAGGATGTGCATTCTGTTCTGGTGATGGAATTATCTTTAAGTTAGCAATTACTGAACGATGAACTGTTAAGCATTAAACATGAACGATCAGGTGTTTAAGGAAAAATTTGTGCATTGATGTATGGACCTTTACATGCATAATTATTTATGAATATGCTGTAATCCAAGTATGCAATTAAAGCTACAACCCCACTGCACTCTTTTTCACGATAGTTTGAAAATGTGAACTTGTCCTAATTGTTACATGAGGAGCAGGCATCCCTGTACCATTGTCTTTTTATTTTACTAGATTTTTCTTGATTTGATAAGCTTGCCCATTGAAGTATCTTTTGTGGACCAGCTAATGAAAGTCTTCTGCTTGTTTTAGGAGGCAGCTGGCCTTTTCTTTTGCTTAGAGGATCGAGCTTTGCTCTGCAGGAAATGTGATGTTGCTATACACACAGCAAATCCCTATGTCTCTGCTCATCAGAGATTTTTGCTTACTGGAGTAAAAGTAGGTCTGGAATCTACTGACCCAGGTGCCTCATCTTCGTCAGGGATGTCACCTTCGGTGGGAAAAACCTCAGAAAAAAAATCCTATCCTGTTGCTAGTAGATGTGGTCCAATTCCACTGGCTAGTCCACAAAATGAAGTTTTACTGCCACATGTTGGTGGGTTTGGGGACCTTGGGCCGGTAAAAATGTCAATCTCTGGTGGTTCAGCAGTTGGCAGCATTCCACAGTGGCATGTAGATGACCTTCTTGGACTAACTGACTTAAACCAAGATTATGGTTATACAGATTACGGATTATCTAAGGTAAGCAGATAGGTTGCATACAAAACTTTTATCTTAAACTTCACAGTAGTTTTTTTTCAAGCTATCTTCTTTGTTTCGTCCCAGGTTTGCTTGATTATGTCCATTGCACTATAGATTAAAAAATTCATCGTTCTGAGGTGGTCACCATCAAATTCAATCTGCATCAATCTTTTGGGCTTGCTACATTAAACAGTTTGGGTACTGTAGTCATCTGTGTCATGAACAGTTGAACTGTCATATCGTATTGCACCTGTAGCTTGTTATGGCAGGGTGAATTACCTTTTCCGCTGGATTGCACTGTACTCTTACTGTTAGGAGTAGCTGACTGGCTTTTGGCTTGAAATTTGCCTTCTTGGGAAAATTTCATTTTCCTCATGCTTCCCCATTCCCAACATGTGAGCTGGAGATGTTTCAAAGAGAAAGCCAGAAGTTCTTAGCAGCCTGACTCACTCATGCTAATGCATTTAATGAAATTGGAAGATTATAATTATGGGTTTCGGGAAAAAGGGAAAAGAAAAAAATAATTAAAAAGCTTGCACATATAAAAATCACTTCCCAGAAAATGTGGATTTTATGACCCCAATCTTGACCCAGTAGTTGCCTGATACTGTAGAAAGGGGAGCATTACCACCAATGTTGCATGAGCAACTGCTGCAACTCTCTCTCCTGTTTAAAATTCCTATTTGTAATGTTTACAAGCAAATATTAATTATGTTGAAGATTGTTGCAAAAAATTTAATGAGAGACAACCTATTGAGTTCTGAGAAATGCATCAGTTTGCCATGTTGCCTAGAAAATCGATAAAGCAATGGGAGATGTATGCAACTTGTTAGTAAATGTAATTCGTTTCTAGATTTGAATACATGTATGCATACTTGTGTGTCTTCTTTTCAGTGATGCATATTCATTATATGTCAGAATTTCTGTTTCAAAATCTTGGATAGCTCACTTGTATTTTAACAGAAGTGGAAAGCTGTAAAGCATTGTTTATACATGTCTGCATGTTTGACTTCTTATCTGTGATGTCTGTTCTTTCCAATCCAAGATTCTGCAGCTTTCAGACTTTGAATTGCCACACATTTAGTAGTCGGTGCACTAGTTTGGGTCTTAACCTTCTAGACGACATCATTCTTACTATTTGCTTCCCTTTTACCATGTTACTGTCAGGCTGATAGTGGCAAGCATGGAGATTCTGACAGCTCTGCAATCTTAAGATCTGGTGAGGAAGAGATAGAAGACGAGTGTTTGGGCCAGGTTCCAGACAGCTCCTGGGCAGTGCCCCAAGTCCATTCTCCACCTACAGCCTCGGGCCTCTATTGGCCAAAAAGCATTCGGTCTCAACATGACAATGCTGCCTTTGTGCCTGATATATTTTTCCCAAACCTGCAAAACCAATACCATAGTAAACAGCATGGTACTGCCAGAAAGCGGCAAAGGATACTTTAGACTTGTCACCGTCACCTTCATACTGAAATTGAAAATCTCAGGTCTAGACACTCATTCTTAGCATATCATGGCAAAAGGTGGCATGGGCAATTCATGTCGTTTCTGCTTTGAATTCTCTCATTCTGCAGTGAGCCCTGAGAGAAAAGAGTGTGTGTAAGGAGCTTTTTATTTGTGCAGGTAGTTAAAATTAAGCTGTGTCAGTCAATTCTTTATTTTGGACCAATTTGAATTATGTATGGCCAAGCAAAGTTGTGTCAATGAATTCAACAATCCTAGAACCTACAACCCTACTAATTTTACTAGCTCTTGTGCAGAATAGGGACAATATTTCCTTGATTTTCCATTGGGACCAAATATTTCTAGTAATGAAGACTGGTATGTTGTGTGCATATATTATCTATCAGTTTTTGGCTGTGTTCAACCTTGCAAACAAGCACTACCTGACCTGAACTAGACGTGGGAAGTCTGTTTATCCAAGATGAGGAAGTGGTGGTAGCGTCATTGAATCAGGTTTGAGTGATGACCTTTTCTGCAAGACAGTCGTGATGGTGCGGCGTTGATGATGCTACTAGACACAGCATTTTCTTGTTAGCTTCTTATTTTGACTCATTATTGATCCTTTCTTAGAAAGCAACAGCATAGCAGCTGGCTGTGCCGATCTTTTTCCAGTGCTCTGAATGGTGGCACCGGTGTACTTAAGAGTGACAAGAAAATGTAGGCTGGTGGCATATGCATAGGATGATGCCTCAGCTGCATGCATCATAACACTTCCGCTTTGACACCTATCATAATGATAATGATGAACGGCTCGTCTAGCCGGGGCCCTGTCTAGAGGGGTGTTTTTCTGTGCCAACACTTCTTGGGAAGCATTAGTTCCTTGTGGAAGTAAAATCTCCCTGGTTGTCAAATGCGGTGTGGTTGAAGGGTCTCTCTGTTTAGCAAGTCCTGCACTCTATTTAGGTCTTCTTTTGCTGCACTGCATCAACCAAAGAAATTCTATTTTCAGTATTATCTCATATAAATAAATCATACAAATAGAAACCAAAGCAAATATTTATAGAACCTACTCTTGCATGATTGTCGGAAGTAAATTTGTGAAGCAAGATAAACACTAATCACTGGAAGTGCTTAAGAATTGTCTAATATAATGTAATAGCTGATCGTACATTTACAAATAGTTGTTGAATATTTGGTGCTAGTTTTATAAGTAAAATATCAGAAATTGAATTTGATGGCCTAGACCAGGAAAGTGCTTGAGATAATAAATGTTGATTTGCATGCACCATCCTTCTCTGCTCCTCCAACTGAGGGCTCAACCCCCTTTTTCTTTTTTTTTTTTTTTTTTTTGTTGTTTCTTTTTTATTTGCTTGGAAAACAAATTGAGGACTCAACTACGTGGGCAGACAGATTGAAAAAGCAAAAGAAAGAACCTCCATATGCTCCTCTCCCAGCCCAACAATGACAGCTGGTATACACTCCCTTTGATCCATAACGTTCTCTCCGTCCGTAGAATCACATGGGATGCGCAGAAAAGGGACACCAAACCTACACAAAAGTATCAAAAGAGAGGATAGTAATAATAATGGAAAGTTAAAAACTTTCTTATTTCTGTCCCCTCAGAGGGCTCTCATCGAATGGTTTCTCCATGTGCATTTATGTTCATTGCCTCTTCTTAACAAAATGTGTTTTGTGATGTAAACCTTTTCTCCAACATTTTCCATTTTCTTTCCTCTAATTTCTAAAGCTTCTATTGTGTGCAAATAATTTCCCATCATTTCATCTTAAAGCTAGAACCACAGTCGGAATAGTTGACCCAACAGGTTTCTGAGTTGAAATCCCTTCAGCCTCGCTACAAGCTCATCCCATCACTTCATGGATGTTGAGCTAGAGCCTCACACGTCGTGCAGCCTTTACTCTTTCGTGCTGCTCATCAAGAAGAGCCAAGATACAACCAGAAAGAAACTAAATGATTGAAGGACCAGAGAGTACTTTGTGGTGTCTTAACATTGGTTTGAAATAAACACATACGAGGTAACCAATCCACTAAGTTGACATTGGTAGAAATCTCATTGTCACTAAGAAAACTCTACATCACTAGTATAATGATTTAATTACGTTCTCCATTCTTTCTCTCAGCTGTTCCAACTTGGAGGAAGGCGGTCAGAGGACATGGAAGGTAGACTGCGAACATTGATGTCAAGGGGAAACAACCTGTATTGAATGTCAAGTTGCCGGAAGATTTTAACAATCTCTTCAAGCAAGAGGGATCTTCTTTCAAACCTCGCTCCCATGTCTTGGTAGTTAATCGTATGAAACGGATATACTCCTATTCGCACGCCCTTCAAGCCTTCCACATCCTTAAGTATAATGAATGGTGAAGGACCCCAGTGCTCGTTTTTGTTCTCAATATAGCTGTGCAGGCAAATGCAAGATAATTTTGAGCCTTCATAGTCTAAAGGCAGTAAATATCCCTAACAAATATTCTATTACTGCCTATCCCGATTTTATCAGAAAAGGCTACTTGACTAACTCAACCAAGAAAGCTTATCAAATCAAGAGTCTTTTACAGACACAAACATTTCCTTTCATGCATGCACAGTGGAACTCACTGAGGTATGCATAGAATGCATAAGACACATGTGAAAATGCATTATTTTTCGTTCATCAAAAGCAAAATCAAAATGCTTTATTTTTTATTTTTTATTTCAGCTCCAAATTTCCTGTGGAAAGACTATACTTGTATTTAGTTTTCTGACCAACAAAGTGAGACTGCAAGTCATTTCAGAATGCCATTTAAAAATGCCCCTTGGGTAATGTGATTATGGCATGATCAGGCCAACCACGCATCAAAGGTTGAACAAAGGATAGGAAAAAAAAAAAGAAGGGAAGTCTTCATCGCTTACCTAGTTATTCTTTGTCTCATGAGTGCAATTTTTTCTGCTGGGGTAGCTACATGAACAAGGAATTCAACTCCATCTATCATATTTGGGCTACGGTAATAGTTACTTATGGCTTTCGTAGCAAGGACACTGTTTGGGATTATAATTTTTAGGTTGTCATATCTTAGGAAAACTGTAGTCAAGATATTCATTTCTTCAACTACCATCTGCAATTTACAAGAAAACAGGTTAAGTCCATGCTAGGCAAAAGCAAAAACTTTCTCTGATAATAAATGCAAAAAGACATGGAATCATGAATAGCTAACATACCTGAACTCCATCAATGTCACAACGATCACCTACATCAAATGGGTGAATCACAAACAAGAAGATAATAGATTCAAATGCTGTTTTGCAACTGTTTCCAAATACAAACACCACAAGTAGGAGTTGAGAGCTTATAAGGACAAGCAGTTTGGTTGTGGCAATTCCTAGTATGAGAAGCCAAACAATCACAATAATTATCCCAACTAGTACGTTCACAATGCGATGCAATCTATCCACTGCTGTTTTCGTGTCATTCAACGTCAAAGCAAGTGCTTTCCGTTCTCTAAAAGCATTAACCTGAAATGATTAAGCACACATTATCATGGTTCCATAAAGGGATAAACAAAATGATCTTTTTGAAATTCCAAAGCTAATGCAAACAGCAGTATTGAATTTACAGGGAAATTAGATAAGGCTAGTATGTATGCATTTGAAGACTTCATTTTGAAGAACTACCATATAGTTTTAAGAGTTATCCTTCACATCCCAATACAAGCCTGCATTAACATTCACTTTGCCGACATATGTAGACAGTATCTTAACTACAGTTATGCCATCATGACATGACCCAGTGATCATTCATTGTTTGGTCAATCCCGTCAATAAGAACCTAAGTCCATGTGGCAAGGTTTAGTACCCAATGAAGTTGCAGACAAATGTTCTTAGGCACACAGGCAAAATCTCCAAGTTGGAGGACCCAACAAAGTTAGATCTTAGGAGGGAATTGGAGCCAGCCTTGCACTTCAACAACTTTGCATGAACTGGATGATGTCCACCTTTGGTTGTAAGGCCTTAACATTTTTTCCAGAACCAAGTAATGGAGCCAAAGTAGGATATGAGACAGCTTAAGATGAATGGGTTATTTCAATTCTAGCCATAATACAATACAAAAACTAAACATTTGTTTGTACATGGAGAAAATGTATGCCAAATGGAACTTACCACCCAGTTCTTTAAGCAAGACTTGCTGATTTTCTTGCTTTCTGATGCCCCTTCAAAGAGACTCATTGTCTTCAAAGCCTCATCTTCTTGCATGAAGCGCATGATGTCCTCTAAGTAGATATACCTGTGAATAATAAGCATTAACAGAATTGTGTAATAAGAATCATCGTTTCGACATAGATGATGCACTCAAGGGACATTGATTTTTATCATAAAATTCTTAAAAAATAAAAAGATTATCAACAAACCCAAGCTTATTTATGTTGCTAATGGGTCCCAATTGTTCACTCATCATAAACTCAGTAATTAATTGTACTACAATCTGCAAAAATATTTTTTCCTAATAATTAATCTGCAAAAACAAAAATAGAACATCATTCCGAATAGAACTGGATGAGACACTATACAGCACCATTCAAATTCACCTTATCATTGAACTATTTAGCTATATCCATTGGGCAATTGGACAATACATCACAAGGTTTCAAACACAATGCCCGTCAAAATTTGAAGACCAATTTCACACAACAGTCAAGACATCGTGTTAACCAACAAAACCATCAGCTGACATGATACAAGAACTAAACAGAAGCAAATAAGTATACATTTGAATAGAAATAAATACTTACAAGCTCAATCAATACAAACTGAAACCAATTAATGAGATAGAACTAGGCACCTACCTGGACCCTGTCCTAGCCACATTTTGAAATATCTTTCTCGCAGCAGCCTTTGCTTCATTTTCACTTCTAATTTTAGTAGACTCGTCTTCACCTTGACCAGAATCAAGGATTTGCTCATCTAGTGTGGAAAGAGTACCATGACGTATTATATTCATCAGCCTCTTCATATTCCAAGCAGAAACATTCTTAGGATTCAATTTCTGCAAATGATCAAGAGTTATCCTGTCATCTGCCTCATTGCCCTCGTTGGAAACAACACCAGAAAGTCTCGGAGTACCTATGCGAGGACTTTTCTGCATCCTACCACTCCCTACAACCTTGGCACTCGGAGATGATCTGCAAGTAGTTGCCTTAAGGCTAGGAGGGAGGGTAAGACCAGCATTTTGCAACTTTTGCAGCTCTGCAGCAATTCTCCCCTCTTCGTCCTCATTCTTTTTTATTTCAATCCATGGAGGTCCCGAAAGTGTTTCGACAACATATTGATTAAACAACGACTCCTGGATCCGGTCAAAATATGTACTCACGTGGAAAGAAGAAGCAAGCACCTTAAGCACCAGAGTTTTCACAAGCCACAACAGTGTACCCACCACCAAACATACCAAGACCTTAGTGACATACCTAAGGGTATGGCTCCTGGTTTCTCTCTCAACTTTCTTGTCAAATAGGAAATGCCAAGCAACCAAAACAAGGCCTAACCACAAGCAATTCTGCACAGCTTTCTTCACTCCATAGACAAAATACAAGAGCCGTTTTCGCAAAAGAAAATTTCTCTCAATGAAGAACACAACGATTCTTATAACCCATCCAGACACTAATCTTCCACAAATTAAAACCAAAACCAGCACTGCCCATTTCCACAACATAAGATCCCACAACAAAATTTTCCTCAATCTCCTAATTGCAAGACTACATACTAAAGCAGCAATAATCACAATCAAACTCAACCATTCAAGCAAAGTCCGTATACCCAGCTTATCTTTCATTAACTTTTCGGGCAAGTCCTCCTCCAAGAACGGGTCGTCTTCTTCTTCATCAGCCACGCCGCTTTTGCCTAACATGGCTGACTTTCCCACGAGTCCAGACTTCAGCTGCCCGGACCTCCCTACCCTTCCCGAAATGTCTGGCCGCTGCTGCTGCGGCGGTGGGTCCATTAATCTGGACTTGTTCCTCTCCTTTGGGAAGCTGGACTTCCTCTTAAACGCGGGGCTGTTCTGAAACGACCCGTCGTTTCGAGAACTGCACTTCAAAATCTCACTATCAGTGCCGTTGTCTTTGCTCGGTGAGCCTTTAAACTGTATCTGCTGCCTTCTCCTCACCGAGTCACTCGATCCGAGTGGTGGGCTCTCTTCGAATGAGACCCGGGTCACTTTGGACGGAGACTCCGTGATCGGAGCCAAGTTCCGGTGAACAGAGACGGTGTCGTTTTGAAGCTCAGCCATCTCCAAATCCATATCCAAGCAAATCTCACCAGAGGCTTGCTGCTTGTGTAAGAACCCACCAATCAGCTTCGACGGCGGATCTTCCGCTGACGAGGTAGATACACCAGCATCAGCAGCATTGATGTTAGCGTGAGGTGCAAGATCGAACCTGTAACTGTCAGTGCCATTATCACTCGGCTGGCTCTGCTTCTCTTTCCTTTCTTTGACAGCAGCAGCAGCATCCGAGAAATCATAGCTCGACCCTCTCCAAATCTTACCGCCCCCAGTGGCACCACCGCCGTCCTTGCCGCCCTCGACGTTGAGAGCCACCACCTCTTTCCCGTCACCAGAACTAACGGCCACGTATCCAAGCTTCTGCTTCTCCTCCTCTTTTTCCATTTTTTTTTTGTTTTTTCTCTTTCTAAGTGGTGAGCGTAGCTAAGAAGGGGATGTGGCTTGTCAGATAGGGACTAAAAGCGTAGAGAAGATTAGAAAAACGCACCGTCAACTCACCCCACCACTGGCGTAGCAATTTTGTTGATAATATATATATATATATATATATATATTTTAAATTTAAATATTTTTATTATGACTACACAAAACATAAATAAATTATTAATTTAAAAAATTTATTTAAATTTAAGTTTTACTTGTTTATTAAAAATATTTTTTTAAAGCGTTTAACTAAAATATTAAAATTTCATAGATTGAATTTTGAATTTTTTTATCAACAAATTATGTCTTGTTAAAAATAAATGAGGTTCAATTTTCAATTTTTTAATAAATTTTTTTAATTTTTTTTCTTTTTCTTTTTTCGGTCTTATTTTTTAATATTTTTAAAAATAAAAATAATTACTTTTACATTATTAGTTAAAAAAAGGAATAAGAAATTAAAAACATACTTTGTCCCTTTTTATTCTCCTTTTAATAATTTTAAAATTTATTTTAAAAAAAGATAAAAAAGAGTGACCATCGTTTCACATAATACTTTTACTTGTTTAAATTTTATAAAATATTTTACGAAAAATAATTTTTTATTTATTTAATTTTTTTGTTAATTTTATATTTTGTATAAAATAAATATTTAAAAATATTTTTTTTGGTTTAAAATAAATGAAACTTTAATAATATTTAATTAATAAATATTTTGATGTAGTTACGTAAACAGAACGACAAATATATTCACAAAAAAGCAACAACAACAACAATTCTACGTGAAAGGCAGTCTCGATTAGTGAGAGACTATAGAGACAGATGGCGATGATTGGGGGGGGGGGGTGTGGGTATTGATTGACGGAGCTATTCGCGGCGCCATAAAAAGAAGAGCGAAAGCGCGGAAAAATTAATATGGAAACTGAGAAGGACCCCCTCCAGAAGAAGAGGCCCCTGCGTTATTCATACTCATAATCACCCACTCTAGAGTTTCTCTAATTTTACGATTACACGAATTACATAACAAAATCAACTGGCTTATTCTTATAAATCCCAGAAATATGAAAGAACGTCGGAGACAGGGAAATGCCAGCAAATACTGAAGAGCAAGAGCCGTGCGGGTGGTAGGTGAGTTCATGCAGTCGGCGATCGATTGCTCTTTATGTTTTATTTTTCATGCATATATCTCATTTAATGGAGTGTTGAGTTCACGTCATGGACACCTTATGCCCCGACAAAACACTCCAATCGCGGCGATGCCGTAGAAAATATACCGTTAAGTTTGATTTCATGGCATATTTGTATTTTTATAAATAAATAAATAAAAAAATATATATATATATATATATAATATTTATATATATACGAGATACAAAATAATTTTATATTATGTAAATAATATTTAATATTATATATATTTTTATTATATAATATTATTTTTATTATTTATATAATATCGAGTAATTGTTAAACAGGGCATTGATGCAACGAGATGCTTCGTATTTTATTGTTTAGGTTGGTTTGTGGGAAGATTCGGACGAAGATGGACATAATGATGACAAAAGAACGGAATGGAGAGTGACACTTTTGAATTTTAAACACGTTTCAGTGGAATTGCGATGTTCTGTGTGTCCTTTCACACGGCCAATGCCAATGATGGACAGCTAGTCAACAACAACCACCACACTCCAATTTCTAGGCACCACTGCGCAACAACAGCCATCACCGCTGGCCCGCACCATTGATGCCCAACGATTTCTACTCTCCAAGTGAAAAATGTTGAATAATTTCTAAATTTAATATCTATTCTTTTTTTTTATATAAATAAAAAACATTGTGATTAATTAAGTTAAGTAGACTCCAACTGGGATTTTCAATTCTTAACACAATGCCATGGATCGAAAATCATTAGTTGTATAATTTTTAACACTGTAGGTGCTGAAAATAAAACTAGCAAGTTTTGGTTTAATGATATTATAGTTATTCTCAAGATTGTAAATTTTTAATTTGAATCTTAATTGTAATTTGTTATTTATTTTTTTTATTTTTAAAGAAGTGCTAGAGATAAGTTACTGTATATGTATTAATTATTATATTTTGATTGAATCAATATAAAATTATTTAATTCTCTATCTCAAAATTAAACTTATTTTTCAGTCACCTAATTCTTAATATAAGTCAAGAAGTAATTGTAACTGCTTTGCGTGGTGACTCCGCTACATGCAGATACATGTACCCACTGTATAAATTTTAAGTAAAATTTCGGGAATTATTAAATTTTTTCATTGGCCGATTGGTAATTTTTCTTTTGATTGCATTTTTCTAGCATTCCCAATGTCAAAAAATGGCAAAGAAAAAGAAATATTTCCCATGTGAAGCCGAACAACTAATTACATGTGTCAAACAGTTTTAACATACGAGACAAAAGATAACTATCAAATGCAAACAATCTCCTTTTGGACCGTTTGATGCATTTATTAGATGTTTCGCACACTTGGGGTTGCAAATGAATTGAGCTGAAATTTATATTGCTTACATTCGAACTCGCTTAACTTGTTCATAATGTATTCGAGTTCGAGCCCATTGAGCTTTAATTTGTAAGTTTGGATTCGACTCGATACAATACAATTAAACTTGAGATCGACTAAGCTTTGAAAAAATTTTCATGATCCCAAAATCAAGCTTAATATAAGCTCAATATCAGGCTTGTCGCATTGCCGAATTTGGATCGGTACTAAACGGTTGCATAGATTGAAGAACTTGTGTGAATTAGGGAAAAAAAAGAAGAAGAAGAAAAAACTAGAACAGAGGTAGTAATGGGAGCTTGCCTTTACACACAAAAAAAAAAAAGCTGAAAATGATTAATAAATTTAAGAACCAAGTTAAAGAAAAAGTTACAAAAGAACCAGGAAGAAGAAAAGAGAAGGAAAAAAAAAAAAAAAAAAAGGCAAAAGAGTGGGATTTTCGGGTCGGGTCGGTCCTTGTTCTTGGGGTTTACCTTTCGAGTCCAAGTTTTTGTGTTGTGGTGTTTTGGGGTTTTTATTTCAGGAGGGATTTAGCAGGGGCGGCTCAAAATGAGTTAAATAAAACCATAAAATCTTACAATTTATACTGATGACTTAAATGAAAGCGTTAAACAGGATGACATTAAATGAGTCTCTCACGGTACATTTACTCAACTCTAAACAAGATTTTATTAACATATTTATCAAAAATTTAAACAAATTGTTCATAATTTTCAACAAGTCGAATTAATTATTCATTAAAAGAATTTTGGACTTAAGTTTAGTGTTGTTCATTTAAATTGAATTTTTAACATTGTTTGCGATCCGAACATAAAAACAAACAAATGAAATAGCTCTAAGCTGAAAGCACCTCGTTTTTTACGCCTAAACCCAGTGTTGTCCTGCCTAAAGCATGCGTTCCTCGGCCGATGCCTGAATCCCAAATTTGCATGTCTGCTTGCCTACCTCAAGAAACATGACCTCTTCTTCGCATGATGTTGTGCTTACTAGCTCTCCCGATGGCCCCATCACTGCCTATGACACATGCTCTGGCACCACCATAGCCCACTTCAATGGCAGCCGGTCACCTCGCCATGGGCTCGCCCTCGCCGGAAAGGCTTACATAGCTGCTTCTCACTACTCCTCAGCCACAGCATCAGGCTCAATTCATCTCTACAACTGGTGGTCAACAACAGCTCTTCACCACCTACCTGTCCCTGAACCCGTGGCTCCGCTTGCTGCCACTCCTGATGGATCGTTTCTCTTTGCAGGCGGCCTTTCTGGGAATGTCCATGCTTTGTCAATCCCTTCAGGGAACGTTGTCAGATCAGTCCCTGCCCACAGAAAGCCCGTATCTTGCATTGTTATCAGCAGTGATTGGTCGCTTCTGGTATCTGGCGGTGATGATGGCACAATTGCTGTCATTCCAATCCTTCAACTTGTAGATGCTTCCGGGGGTGAGAATAATCCGAGCGCCTTGGTATTACACAGCTTTGTTGCACATGATTGTCCAATCAATGCCATTACTCCTTGTATGGGTTTATGCCATGCCACTGTAATTTCATGTTCAGCAGACTGCACATGCAAGTTATGGAGCCTTTTGAATGGAACAGTCCTCCGAAAAATAACATTCCCGTGCGTAATTTCAGGGGTTGTATTGGATCCGACGGAGACAGAATTCTATGCTGCAGGTTCGGATGGATTGATTTATAAAGGATTTTTGAAGGTTGGATGCAGAAAACAAGTGGATCTATGTCGTGAATTGGTCGTGTTGGCTGAGAAACATAATGGGGCTGTGGTATCAGTGATCATGGTTAACGAGGGGAGGACTTTGGTGTCTGCCTCAGAAGATGGAATGGTGTATGTATGGGATGTTCGGGTCGGGGAGGTGATGATGCGTCTTGGTAACAACATGGACAGCATTAGTGCCATTGTGCTGGGCTACGGAACAAGTGAACTGGAAAGGCAACGCAGTGTGAGCAATGATAAGGAAGAATTCGGGAGTCGTAGTGCTGAATTATGCAGCAAGGAGCTCAGCGGACCAGCTAAAGATACCGTAGATATGGAAGAAGTCTCGGAAGTAGCGGCAAAGGATAGGAGCAAAGCCATCGATTTGCTTGAGTCAGCAATTGGAGTCTACGAGAGACTTTTGGAACTCATGCTCAAGGAAGCCAAAGGAGGCTCCAGCAGAAATGCAGAGATGAAAATGGATGACATGTAGAGAGTTGACAAATACGACAGTTCTGATGGTTCTTTTTTTCTCAGCCTTCACTCCACCCAGAATTGAAGCTGCTGCCTCGCAGTACGTCTGTTATCCATGTAAGATCTGTTTCTTTGTATTCATAGACAGCAAACCTGGAAACTTTTTCTTCCAACGAAAACCTAGGTTTTGGTTGTTATGCAATTAATAAACAGACTATAAAAAATTATCTCCACCATTAACAACTTCCAACAACTTAACACGCAGGGATACACGAAAATTACAGATAAAAAGAGAATATCTTGGGTCTCACAACCATACAAAGAACGTTACCGCCAAAATTGCGATATTTATTTCACGAAAGCTGCTTCGAGTATAGCCAAAAAATATTCATAACTAAGCTATTGTACTGGGTTGATATTCACCGCAATTGGTTACGTTATGTTGGGAAGTCATGCATATCTTTGATGCAATATCCCATTAGCGGATACAGCTGAAACACATGAAACAAGGGCATATTCCTTGCCCTGCCCTTTCTTCATTCATCGGAGAATTTTGACCATAGCAGAAGACGTTAGCAAAGACATGGGCCACATAGACATCCAAGGCTGATTTTATGGGACTATCTACTACTTTTGGAGGATAAGTTGCTGCATCAGGACAGCCAAGATGCTGCCCATTGATATGTTGATGACATTGACAGCATCATTGTTGAGCTGCAAAATAAGGGCGAATGTAAATGGCAAGTAGAGAGAAAAAAAAAGGCAAAGTAGTTGCTCTTGATATTCCAATGTTTTCCCAAGATAAAGGCATAGCCTACCCTACCCAACACTAATCCAGCCACCCCCACCCTGCCAACTTCCCCCAAACCCCACAAAAATGAACAGGCAGCCAAGGTTCCTTCAACTCTGTTGGTTAAGATAGGTTGCACACATGAAGAATGCAACCCCAACAGGCCAACAAAAGAGTAAACCAGTTAAAAAATGATCAGTTGCTCTAGCTCTGCACTGATTGATGGTCTTTCAAAACAACATTATGTGAACAAGCGCATCATATTCATCTTCCAAGAAAACAACAGAACTTATTGGAAATATAGCCAACAGATAGTGGCCTGCTTACCCATTGAAATCCTTCTTTCTCTTGGAGTGCAGCACCTATTATGCTCTCACCAAGATTGGCAATCTGGGAGGATAGCACACATATGACTGCTTCAGGTACATTTATCTGATTTACACAAAGGAAAGAAGAAATTCACCAAATATGTCAGAGCTTTACATGTAGCGTGCTGAGTCTCATAAAGACATCAACCAGCAATCCAACAAGTAGTAGAATTTACTACTCTCAAAATTGAAAGGGAACCCAGATAAAATAGGTCTACGAATTTTTCTCGTGATGGGAATTTGAGGAACAGAAAGCTAACTCTAGTCCTTAGCCAAAAACTAAGATGAATTTGTCTGCATGACTTACAGTCAAGAAGTAGCTTATTATGTTAAATTCAAGCTTGATAATTCTCCAAACATCATATCTAATTCACTAAAAGATACCCTTTTTTTCTTTTTGGTTTAGTAACACAACAGGTTAGCTATTCATGACAAAAATAAGAAACCAAAATTGTTTCTGTAGCAAAGTTTGGCTGAAAATCTCACAAGAACTGTGGCGAAACTTACAGCTGTAATCCTTATTATCCTCCGCAAGAGGAACAACCGAGTATTGTGTATCCAAGACCACAAAACTGGTTGCTACACAACTTATGCCACAAAGAGAAAAAGTGACTGATAGAAACCAATTAGAGAACATGAAATAACAAAAAAAAAAAAAGAAGAAGAAGAAATAATTGACTTAACAATCTCAAATTTGGCCACATTTATTAGCAATTCCTGGTCATAATAGAAATGAAAGAACAGTGTACAAGAGATGAGGATAATTCCTATGTGAAGGATTGTATTGATGATGTTGAACAAAGCTACTTGCAAAGACCAAACAAAAAGACAGGATTATATAATACAGAACCAAAAGAGCTCTTAGTGCCAACAGATATTTGGTAACGCATCTTTACTTATTTTTTCCTTTTCACAGTATAATCAACACTTATTGAGCACAAAAATCAATAACACTTGGGCTAAGGGTCAAGTTGGTAATTTGAATGAGATGAAAAATTACTTTATATAAAGGAAAACCATCCAAACAAATCAGGGGGAGAAAAAAAAAAGGAGGATATAATGAAGCAATGAGAAATCATAAACAGTACCTCACCGATGAGAAAACCAATGGAGGCAAGAAGGATCGATGCCAACAACCCAGCTAGTGTTCCCTCAACACTCACAGCCCCCTCTGTTCCCCTTGGAACTACCTTAAATGTTGTAACAAGGTACCTAGTCATGTCACACAAATTTAAAACAGCATTACTGGCTGTTAATCTAGCCAAAACAACAAGAAGGCCAAAAGGAGAAGGCATTAAAGCATTTTCATTGGGAAACAAAAAGTAAAAAAAAATATATTATGTTATAAAACAGAGACCAGAGATGCACTCCTGTCCTTTGGAGCACCTGGCATCCCAGGGACAGCCCAAACAGCTAACTAGACTGACAATCATATTCGCAAACTTCATTTTGCATTTTACTTCTGTCTCAGACATAATTCCTCACATAATTCCAGTCTTCTTAATCCAATCAGCCTCTTAAGCTAGATAGCACCCAAGTCTAATGAATAGAAAGCATAAATATTGGCAAACCTCTAATGGTATAAGCTTTAGACCAAACCAGATGACCAAAATGCAAAACATCTGACAGTGTGCACTGCATATCTGAAACTCAAGCACCTAAACAGATTTGAATTTATTGAAGATGCCATATATTGGTAGCAGATCAAGTCTGCAAATGGCTCATCCACATTGTATCAATTCCTAATTTCATATCACTGCAATTGGGCATGGAGATGTTGATCAAATGGTTTTGCTTAGAAAAACTTCTACAAGTTCAAGCCATCTTATTTCGAACATTTAATTAGCCACTAATGCAAATAAAGCCAGCATAGGGATGGCATTTACCAGATTTGTGCGAGCAGGAAAAGAAGATACAAAAACCATTTCCATTAAACCACTATGACAATAATGTACAAACATGTAAATATTGAAAGAAAGATAATGAAGTAATAGATGCAGCTTCCGTCAAAATCTACATTAGCCAATGAAGGAGCAAAAGAAAATACATCAAAACTCATAACAAACTACTGAATCTTCACCAAACAGAGTTGCATTACTTACGTAACTTTTCCATATGCTTTTCCCATTTCACTCGAAACAGTGTCATTCAACTTTGTACAGAAACTGGCAACAAAACCAATTTGCCAAAGATGAGCAAATACCTCTCCCCCAACCCCATATATTGCAAGAAAAGCACACACACAACCAGCAGCACTTGAACCAATTACACTGCCCGGTCCCCTCCTTCCCTTCCTCTTCTCAGCCACCCCCTGAGCTTCCTTTTGTGCCATTTTTACCTTTGTGGCAGCTGTACCCTATCAGCAGCATAAGGTGAATGAATCCCATTAATAACAATAACACTTGAAACTACCTAGCCTGCTGGTAATTTTTCATACCTCAAAGTTATATGTAGTCTTTACTGCAAATTGCTTGCTAATAAAAGGATGTGCGCAATGCGCAAGGCTCTTACACGCTATGGGTCACTCTGGGGAAGTGTTGGAATTCGAACCCATGAACTCCATGTTACAATAGAGTGACTTTAATGTTGTAGAATGAAGTAAATTTATTGTTATACCAAGGCTCGCCCTTCGAATCGCTTACTAATGACTTGCTCTAATTCCAATTTAGCCGCTAAATGACATGGTGAACCACAATAATAAAAACAAATGAAACAGCCCAAGCCATCCACAAAATATCCACCATAGCTAGAAGATTGAGCATAAAAATGAAAAAAACCAGACAGAAAAAGAAAACGAAAAAAAAAAACAACATTTTGATGGAAAAGCAACAATATGCACGGATTAAAGGGCTCACAATAACAAAGTAGGAGGCAACAAGGAGGAACCCAGATGGCCCAAAAGCTCGCCAAGTGAGAGTTCCCAGCAAGAAGGCGGCGCCAATGCCGGAGAGCGAGAGGCCGGCGAGCAGAAGCGGCGACCCCACAACGAAAATCAAGAGATTACTGAAAACAGCTGACTGCCACGTGGGTGGTGCAGATTGAATCAGATCGTTCTTCAACGCTTCTGATAAACCCATGATTGCGTTGGTTCCGTCCAGAGGCATTCTGCTGGGACTGCTGCAACAAGGGCGTAAGGCTCTTCTTCTTCTTCCCCTAGGGTTGGAATTGGGAATTACCGTCTTTTTGGGGCCGAAATGTGATTTTGGGAAGTTCTGGGGAGGCAATGGGGCGTAGGGTTTGACGTGAAGAAGAGGCGTTGACATGGCCATTTTATGCGCTTTCCCTTTTTTCTTTTTTCTTTTTACCCCTCTCTTTCTTTCCTTATAAAGCAGGACTGTAGGATAAGTGAACGTGACGTCAGAATTTTTGACTGTCGCTGCGGATCCAAACCCTGGTGACCAAAATTCCTACATTAATAATTAATAGTAACTCGAATTTTAGCATGAAATAAATCGGCCAATAAAAATATTTGATTATTGCATGAATTTAAAATTTTTTTAATTGTAAAACCCTTTTATTTATATTTAAAATTTTAACATAAATATTTTTGTATCATTGTAATTTTTACTAAAAGAATAAATAAATAAATACATATATACTAAAAATTTAAGTTCTTATTCAACTCAGCAGCCTCTTGGTCTGCGCATACTTGGCGTGTATTTGGACATCAATCAAATACCTACCCCTTCCAGAATTTGAATAAAAAACGAACAATTAACCTCCGTCTTGTCTCAACCGAAGGTAACCCATTTTTTGGTTTACCTCGCGCAACAAAAGATGAGAAAACGAACCGATGTCAATCCATTTCTCGAATCAAACTGCACAGTCCACACGACCTTACAAGAACTTGTGTATTTATACTTAGTTTTCATCTTTGTTTTGTATCCTTAAGCATGGCTCACACGTCATAATCAAGGTTTTCTCTTGTTCTAGCATTCACCCTTTTGGATAAAAACGACTTATTCAAAGAAAAGAGAAAATTATCCAGAGAAACTGACCAACATGAGACTTATGCAATAGAAGATTGTCAGGCTCATTCATAAACTACACCACTTTGCTAAGGTAGAGCCAAGATGCCAAAAGAGAACAAAAAATGGAAAGCAAAAGAATCATAGAAGAAGGAAGAAATGGTAAAAAAAAAAATGGTCTCTTCCAAGAACTCAAGGCCCAACTGGGCACCTCGAAGAACCAAGAAGCGCCTTAAGGTTAAAGAATGATCCAACCAATTGCTACCTGATTCAATCATACAACTTTGGCATTTGGACCATGGCCCTGTTGAACTAATCTCTACCTGATTCTTTATCTGGGGTTCTCAAAGAATAATGAGATTGTAAAGAATTTCATTCCAAATATCAGGAACACCAGCGAGACACCAATGGGTGCAGTCCATCCCCGTGGGCCCCTTAAACCCATATATGGAAGGATGACCATCTTTTCGCAGCTGTGAGAGCAGCGTTATGTCAAGCAATGTGACAGGCTTTGTGATCTCACTCAGCACACCTTTTAGTACCCCAAGGGCTGGTGGCAGACCTCCTGGAAATGTTGATCCAGGCACCGGCTTCGTCTGTCCCTCGCAGCTCTTCACATTTGGTTCATTCCATAGGGTGCCACTGGTACCCAATTGCCCAAAAAAACGAAAAAGGTGAGATATCAGATGATTTAGCTTAAGAAAAACACAAAAAAAAGGAAAAAAAAAAATATATATATATATATATATATATATATATATATATATCTATTTAGTTAAAAGTTATTAAGAAAGAAAATAATTTCATAATAATCCATACTATAAGAAATTTTTCTCTCTAAACTCTGTAATAAATTTTATTTGTTATCAAATCGTTAAAAAAATTATAAAAAAATTAAAATTAAGTTAAGTCGATCTCTCTCTCTCTCTTTTTGTTATTTATTTGAATTTAGTCAAATAACATTCCCTTGGAAATGTAACAATGGAAAAATTGAAATATCTAGTAAACAAATTCATTGAAGAGCTTACTTGTAGTGGGATGGAGAAATCCCCTGGAAGAAAACCAGTGATTTTGCAGGATCAATATTTGAATTCACCCACTTGGCCCAGGTTTCGAGTGCCTTCTGAAAGGCCAGCATGCGGTCCATGTCTTTCATAATCTTATTTCCCACTTCGATGTAGTCCCACCTATAAAATCACGAGAGTGCATCTCCATATATTTATGCAAAATATAATCAAATTTTTTTTAAAAAAAAACAACTATTTTACATTATGGTATTAGTAAAATATTCATGGAGCGGACATTACGGCTGAGAAGGTCCTCTACGGTTCCACCAGTGCCATGTGTTGAAAATGAGCACGTCCATGTCTTTCCATAGCTTTCCACTCTCAATTGAATCAAGTTTCAATACCCTCCCAGTTTTTTCGGGTACCACATCAACTAGGAACACATTGTGATCAAGCATCACTTTAACTCCATAGTCCTGCATTCAATTTTCTCCTTTTCTTTTAAAAAAGTCATTTCTAGTTGTTAATGAATCCGGAAGCTACAAGAATACAATGCATTGACGTGGTTTTTTTCTTTGTTGAAAAAAGCCAAACATTGATAAACAGGGAAGAAAATTGCAATAATAATAAAAAAAAATTGTAATGTCAAGGAAGAGCTTAATGCAGTTGTGGAAAATTTCGCACATAGATATATTGACATAAATAATACTTCTTTTTTCTTCTATTTAAGATTTATATACTTCCCATATTAATTAGAAAAAGCCAGTAATTGCCCAAGAATGCTTGT
This sequence comes from Bruguiera gymnorhiza, assembly GCA_020883675.1. Lineage (NCBI taxonomy): Eukaryota > Viridiplantae > Streptophyta > Magnoliopsida > Malpighiales > Rhizophoraceae > Bruguiera > Bruguiera gymnorhiza. The sequence continues at coordinate 927,460 of JAIRCJ010000016.1, read as the reverse complement.
CCTATGAATTTAGCATGAAGTATTTCCTTTTTTATTATTATTATTATTATTATTCGGGAACTACAGCATAATATATAGAGGTAATTCACCCAACGATTGGCCCTTTTAAATACATGTACAATGTCAAGCGTACCGTGAATGTGAAAGTGGACACGTCCCCATCTCTAGTTACAGAATATGAAGCGTCGGGAAGGGAGGAGTGAAGCATGCATGTCAATGATTGCCATTGATTTCGGCTTAAAGAATCGCCAACAAACATTATGCTCTTCATCCTAAATCTTTCCAGGAATTCCCCACCGTCAAACCTACAAAAAAAAAAGAACCCCACAAATTTAAAGTCGGTTCTTATGAACTTGAAAATTTTCAGATATGTGAGAGAGACACCAAATTGTCTAATAGAATGCAAGATTACTCTATGATGGATGGCCTAGTGAACTTGCCCCTCCATTGAAATTGTCGTTCATGCTAAATATATCTGATTTGCAAACACACACACACACACACACACACACACACACACACACACACACACACACACACACAATAGAGTTGAATTCACTTTTATTTTTTTTCTTCGTGTAAATATCAATTCTCGTTCAACATTCGTGATTATGTAAATTTTCAAAGTTGGGGGGCAGAAAGTGGATCCTTTTCGTTTTCATTAAATATTCCAAAGAGTCGTTTTCCATTAATCAGTCACTTTGTGTATAGAAGCAAGCAATCAACACAAGTAGGTACAAACATAGCAGCCTTTTTCAAAGGCGAATAAGACAACCCCAACTAAAATCCCGTGATCCTCAACAAGATCTAGTTGGAGGCATGCGTGATGGAGAGGGAATCTCTATCCCTACGTATTTAAAAACAAAACAAAAACAAAGCCAAAAAGGACATCCATCGAGACAAAATGTGTACGTAGAAATAATTATAATTACCGGACGTTGTAGTGTAGCAGCAAGATAATCATTAATTTTATGTAAGGTTCAACATATTCGGTGAAACTAAACGTTAAATATTAAACATACATAATTTTAAAAATGGTTGGCGGACTAGATCTGCAATCCTCCCCTATGCATGTTAAATGTACATATTATTAAATATGCACAGATTTAAGAATGTTTGGTGGACTAGATCTGCAATCCTCCCCTATTTTATGGAAAAACAAACGGAAGTAACCAAAAGCGCCCATCGTACCGCCTGCCAAATTTCAAAACGAATAAAAAGCACACGACAGCCTCCTTATAGTTGTTGAAATGTAGTTACACATCTTCTTTAGGATATATCATTGCAATATGAGACCCACTATTGGTCTGTTCTTTATGGGCCGTGCCACCACCTGCCCTTTAGCATTAATATATATATATAGATAAAATTAAACTTCTGATTAAAAATAATGAGCTCTTCATGCATCTGCACAAAATCCATTTTACGGAACACAATCAATGGGCAACGTGGGAAATATTAAAAACCTAAAGATAATTAACCACCCTCGTACAGATTTGCTAACAATTCAAAAAGAGAAGGTAAGCCGTGAAAAGGACTTTAAGGGGAAAGCATGTCTGAGCACAGTGACCAACCAGTGTGGAAAGAACATAAAAAATAATGCCACAAAAGACCCGTGAAAAAGAGAAATATTCCCTTTCATCGACATGCTTTTTGTTTCCATGAAAATAACATGCCCGTACTAAATATATTTTTTTTTAACGAGAAAAACACTTTTCCCAAAATCACATTGTTTTCCAATCGAGTGAAATTTTTACATGTGTCGAACGTAAAAAAAAAAAAAAAGACAGTAAAAATAAAAATGGTTTTCTTGCAAATAAACGGATTATAATATTTCACATGTTAAAAAGAAGGGCAGATAAAAGTGCTTGTTAGAGAGTTGGTTGGTGTGGGCCTATTTCATTTGTTTCTTTGTACTTATTATTAGAAAAGTTACATGTAATGTAATGTAATGACATATATCTAAATAATTACCTGCTGTAAAGGGTAAAACCAAATAAATAAATAAATAAATAAAAGAAGAAAAAGAATGAATTCACGGAAGAGAGAACAATGTCAACGAACCGCTGTAAGTCGCAGTGCAGAGGCTTCCATCTGTAGTCGGAGTAGAGCAAGTCTGGGCGGCCATTCTTCTGGCAACTGAACACCCTCTCAATGAAGGGACAAGAGGAAGCGTCGTAAAGAGGGTAGGACGATCCATCGTCAATGACCCATGTTCCGCTGAAGAAATCACACGAACCCTCATGGCCACTCGCTGCATCTGCTGTGCAGACGAAGAGAGAATAATAATAAGCAAGGGCAGTGAAACCAATTGTAAGATGAACCCACTTCCCCATCTGTCGTTGATCTCTCTGCCCAGCTAGCTCTAGCTAGCGAGCAGCTGGGCTAAAATGCACACCAACCCCGAGAATCCTGAGGGGGCCGACACAGAGTCACGGACAGACTGTAAAACATTAGGAGGAGCTCCTAATTTCTAAAGAATGCATGCGGTCCATTTATAGAACTATCAAGCATTTAAAGGCTCATATGGGGGCCCACTTGCGGTGTCACAAGCTCTCCGTATACATATATATATATATATATCAAAGAAAGTCTTTGTGGAGCAGTCTAGCAGGCATGAAAAAAAGAGTAATTTATATAAAATATTATATATTATATAGATAAATTTTTATAAAATATAAAAAAATTTTACAGTAATATAGTAATATTCGTATAAATTTTTTCTATTATATAAGATGTTATTAGTATAATATAAATATTTTATATATTTATATATATAATATAAAATTTTTTGTGTTTATTTATGGTGAGAGAGAAAGAAGTGCCCGGGGGGGGAAGAGGAGAAAAGGGTCATAGTCACGGACATCAATGAACCAATGGATCACCGCTGTAAATTTATGTAAAGATTTTGGGAGCGGTGAGGTCATCATGAATCATGATCCAAGCTTTTATTTTTTTTTATAATTATTTTTGAAATTATGATGTCTCTGCAAGCGTTTTTATTTATTTTGATTTGAACGTTTTATGAGTAGGTGGCATGGTAACTGGGATAGATCTATAGATTGCAAAATGTCAATTACTGAAAATAAAGGCATATTAATTTTTGAAATATATATATATATAAAAAAAAAGGGTTACCATCCTCGTCATACTGTTGACTTAATTGTTCGTAGCAAAGGCACATCAGTGGTTTGACTGAGTAACAGGTGCATTTAACATTGTATAAAGTTGCATCACAAGAATGACAGAAGCACAACTTTTTGATATACTTAAAAGATCAATTAAACAAAGATAGAAATATGTTTAATTCAAATTTAAATCTCTTTAATTGTGACTTTTCATAAAATAAGAATCTATCATAAAAATAAAAAATATGTTATTAAATTTTAAATTTGATAGTTATTATAATTACATATAATTTGAATTACAATTATTATTATTTAATACAAAATTTTTTATAAAATAAAATATCAATAAATAATTTCTAATTTTAATCATAAAAATAATACTAATATCTTTAAAATATTTTTTTATAGTTCAAAATGAATTTTAGTATTGAATTAAATTAAAAAGAAAAAGAAAAAGTATAAGAAGAAGAAGGGTATTGTAGAATGTAGATTAGATTTTAAATCTATTAGACCGAGCAAGTATTTAAGACATACAAAGATAATTATTCTCATCATAACTCTTCTTCTAGGAGTACAATAAATTCAAATAAGGTAGAATAGATAACTAGTAAAAAATTTTAAAAAAATATCATAATTCATTGAATTAGCCTAAATTTTAAATACAAATTGGATATAATTTGTATTTTTAATGAACCACTGTAAATAATTTAACTGTATTTTTTAGAGTTAAAAAATAATCAAAATTCAAATCAAACTGCTTTATAATAACAAAACACAAATGTGTATTTTAAAGAGAAATTTGAGCATACAAAAAACCTAATTATCTCTCACGACCCACAACCCAACCACACTAAACATACATAACAAAGACATATTGTTCTCATAGTTTTCTTCATCAAGTTTTAAATTACTTATTATTGATCTCAATATTTGAAAATTTACTTTCTTACTTTTTCATTTTTGATAATTGAGAAATCAATATTTTGTTTAAGTGTCCTTCATTTCTTCTCTTAGACATCAACCGTTTTAGTAGTTGCACAAAGTGACAAAATAAAATATGTGAATGATAATTTTAATTCAAATGAATATGATTTAAGTTGCTAACCCAATTTTCAATTACTAACGATGATTTAATCAATTTTACTTTTATTTTGGTTTGGTTATAAATTTAATTTATTTTTTAAAACTAGGTTGATTTGAATATAAATATCAAAGTCCGTCGCACCAATCATATGTGCACCCTCTTTATTGATGTGGATCCAAGAAGCCTGAAAAAAGCGTGCATATTGGGTATTGCGTTCGGCCTATAACTTGTCTTCTCTAGGAATGTTCGTGTGAATCAAGATATAACGTAAAGTTCGTCTTTACATAGATAATTGTTAGTCTTTTGGGCCCTCATCAAAACCATTACAGCCAGCATACTGTTAAACTAACAGTGCTTGCTATAACCCCTTTTTTTTTTGTATTAATATAATATAACAAATTTATTATTTTGAATCACATTTTTTTATTTTAATTAATTTTTTTATAAATCATATTAAATTAATTTTATTTAAATTTTAAGAAAAATCAAATTAAAAATTTTTAAAATTATAAAAATATCATATAAAATATTATAATCTACAAAAAATTTTATATTTAAAGAGTAAAAAATACTTTTAAAATTTTTAAAATATATTTAATAAAAAAATAAAAATAAATTTTTTTAAAAAATATTTATATTTAGAGACATTTAATAATTTTTTTTTTATTATTCAATTTTTATTTTTGTTCTAAGAGTTACAATTATAAGCTAAACAAATCCAAATACATACTTTATTTGATGGCTGTCATTTGTGAGGCTGCAAAAAGGGGTTTAATGCAGGTCAAAAACAGATGCATAGAACAATATACGTAAAGATGCTAAGCACATAGCCAGTCATCAATTTTATTGTTTCAAATGTTTTCTTGTGTCGCAGAAAGATGCCTGCTTATCTCCCACGGTGTTCCAACCGCTTCCCTTCCGATGCAGTTTGTAACTCTGCCAGGGTCGGTTTCAACTAAGTGCTTTCGTTGTCACGACATAGTCATATTGCAATAGTCGACAGAAAATTGTGTTGAACGCATGCACGTTTTATTTAAGACATATAGATAGTGGACCTCGCCAAACTCTAAACCATTTCTCTAATTTCTACTCTCCCAGTAATCGGATCCCAAGTTGACCGGATAAAGATCATTAGAAGACACAGATGAATTGGTCAATGGTGCATCCGACGTAACGCTTTGGGTCTGGCTTTTGCTGACGTTCACTTCCATGCCGGTCCGGAAATGCCTCCTCATTTCTTCAATCCTCACTGAATCTTCTGAGACTCCTGAATCCGGAATGAAGTCTTTCAGAGCGACTTTACCTTCGAGCATGCTTACTACTGACGACATTGTCGGTCTAGCTGCTGCTAAGGCATTAGTGCATAACAAAGCCACGTTGATCATTCTCATCATTTCCACTTTGTTGTAGTGTGTGCCAAGCCTGGGATCAACTAGCGTCAATAGATTCCCTTCTTCCTTCAGAATAAGTGCCTGGAAACAGCACGCATAGTTGCAAAAGTCCCATTAGTTGGAACCTATAATTCAAAATTCATCTGATAAATTTAAAGGAGATGGAAAATGAAGCTATACCCAGTCAAGAAGATAAAAGCTCTTTCCCTCAGACCGATTCGTGGTGTTGCACTTTCCACTAACAATTTCGAGGGCTACAATTCCAAAACTATAGACATCTGCTTTGTCTGTTAAGTAACCCCTCGTTGCATATTCTGGTGCCATGTATCCACTGCAAAACCAAGAAAGACATTTTTTTCCTTTCCGAGTGGAATTTTTGCAAAATGCAAAAAATTAACAACGTAGAAGTAAAGAAACTCACAGCGTTCCAGCTATTCGTGTGCTTATGTGGGTGTTTCCTTCATCATCAAGCTTGGCCAGGCCAAAGTCTGATATTTTGGGGTTTAAATTCTTATCAAGCAACACATTTGTTGCCTTGATGTCTCTGTGCACAATCTTTAACCTTGATTCTTCATGGAGATATGCCAAACCTCTTGCAATACCAACACAGATCTTGTGCCTCCTCGGCCAGTCCAGCTTCAACTGGAATTCTTCATCACCTTTTGAATAATCAAATTAACATCAAGTCAGTAAGGAATGATAGCATGTTGGTTCAAACATGCAAGCATGCATTTATGTTCCAGTGGACATTTAGATGGAAATGATAATCAAGTTCTTCCTGTTAATGTTAATGAGATTTACCGAATAAAGCACGAGCAAGGCTGTTGTTCTCCATGTACTCGTACACCAGCAACAACTGATTTCCTTCAGTACAACATCCGTAGAGCTTTACAAGATGAGGGTGTTGCAGAGCAGATATCATGCCAACCTCATTGACAAATTCGCGGTTCCCTTGCTTTGATTTTGTGGAGAGCTGCTTTACGGCAATTATGGTGCCATCTGACAGAAGACCCTGCCCCAAGGAAACAATGTTTAACTTCTTGCTCCAACAGAAATGCCATGGGTAGCCAAGAAATGTAGAGATACGTCGTTGCGTTTAGGAAATAGGTAACTTTGTGTTGCGTACCTTGTAAACTGAACCAAAACCGCCTTCTCCAATTTTATTATCAGGATCAAAGTTATTCGTTGCAGCTCTAATTTGTCTCAGCGTAAACGAACCCGTTGGCAAGTCCAGTCCATTCAAATCTGTTTGAAAAAGCAAGTCTTTATCAGAATCAAGCTGCAGAGAAACACCAAAATTTCCAACCCCTCTTTGGAAGGTAATCAAACAGTAAAGGGATTAACAGATCAAGAGGTATCCGTACTCCATTGAATCAAATGCCAAACACACGACGCACAACAGCTTCCCCACATATTGGGAAAAAATTCTCTATAATAACAATGCATCGCCTACAATGATGCCGAATACCTTGATACATTGTGTCCTTACGTCTTAGGCATCCCGTCCACCAGAGGGTAACCAGAGCCAGAAAGATGAGTAAAACTACTGCAACCACAATTCCAGCCACAGCACCTGCAGGCATGCCGTTGTTGCTGTTGCTGCTGTTGCCACTTTCTGAAGGAGCGGGGAAATCTGCACCAAATTTTTTATGGGAAAAAAAAAAGAAGCTATACATAATGGATGGTACATCAGCCTTAGGCTATTTGAAAACATACTAATGTCATAAAAGGGCAGTAGAATGAGAAAGGATACAAAATTTGACTAGATTAAGAGAAGCAATATATATATATATATATATATTTATTTATTGCAAAAAGAAACTCTCAAGATTTTAACAAAAATGTAGCAAGGTAATACATGCCTTTTGTTGAATGCTGTTTACGGGAGTTCACAGGAAGTGTTCAACTTACCAGAAGTCACAGAAATAGCTGAGATAAGAGGACCATAGACCCCTTTCTCTGGGATAGCCGTTGTCCCTTTTCCAGCCCAATAAAACCGTATATCCAATGTATGGTTAGTCACAACAGCCGATAAATTTTTTATATATGCCTTTCCAAACCCACCAGCTTCACCTCCAAGATTAAAATCCTTAAGCACCCGCTTCCCCTACAATAATTTAGTCCAACTATGATAAAGAATTGAAATGGCTCAAACTCAGCATGGAATGACTAATCATTTTGATGTTGAAATACAACTTTAATGTAGTGATTACCTGAATGTAAATATCAAAAATGCGCCTGCCGAGGCTGGTATATGTGTTGTCATCAGTAAATACTATCTCTGCAAAGTGGAGCTTAACTGTGTAGTTCCCATTTACCATGCAGAAACCATAGTATGTGAGAGAGAGTGCAGAAAGGCGAGCAGAAGTGTAGAGGGCAGAGGTGTTTGCAGAGAGTTGAGTTTTATTGGATTGGATAAATGAATCGGTTTGATGGCTATCATCCATGAACTGGCCAGTGCTGCTAAATGCCCAGTTATTCCTAGGCGGAGAGGAATATGAAGGTCCTCCAACATTTTCATCAGCTTCGTACTCTGTTCCATCTATACTCTCTTGTTTTCCTCCACAATTTATATGTAAGGAGTAGACCACTGATACCAAAGGACTTACAGTTATACATTAGCGAAAAGGAAAATAAAACAAAAAGTTTCTTTGTATAAATGCTTCTCAAGGTCCAAGTTTTGAACCCTTTGTAAAATTGAAGACTAATGGAACTTTTGATACTGCAATTTCTGCTAGCCTCACTGGAACAAAAAAGAAAAATTCATGAAATTTAATTAATTAAAGTTTATTTTGCCTTTGCTACGACCACAAAAGGATTATTCTCAACTAAAATTTCAATTCTGTATGTATCGGATGCATGCCACCCAATACTTTGGAGGAGAGGATGCTGATGTAATATGCACATTGAGATATATGCTTAACCTTCTAAGTTTTTGAAATGGAAATGACACTAATCAGTGGATTTTTTGATGTTTCATTGTTTTCCACGTAAGGTTTCTGAAAGTTTGACAAGACTAAAATCATAGAAGGCTCATTAAAAGTGTCTTCTAATGGTTATCAAATGCTTCCAATGGATCAGCTTTTCCTTTTACACCAGCTTTCAGTTTCTTATACAATATGGATAATTTGTAGCACACACAACGGGGAACCTTCTGCAGCAGATTTAGTTAGTTGACTTACTTTTTGGGCATTGGTCTCCTCCTAAGCATGAAACAGTTCCACTGCAGAAAAATTTGAGGAGGGTTTAGAGGAGATGAGATCATTACGCATGCTTTTACATTTATTATTATTATTATTGTTTTTTTAGAAGGGAGTACTTACAAGTTATTGCTGGTTGAGGAGCTCGCAAACAAATTTCTGTGGGAAATGATAAACGTCATAGCTTGTAGAGTGTTCGAACTTTTTGAAGGGGAACAGGATTGGAGGTGGGGGCTTGACGGACAGTAAAGGGGAGAGAGAGACAAAGTTTAAGCATAGTTTCTTACATCTGTCGTTGCTGACATGTGCTTTGGACTGTGAAATTGTTGTAGGAAAGATCACTGCATGAAAGATTCAATGAGTTATTGTCTTCTTGTCTTTACCATAAGCACGAAACTTATCATATGCAAAATAGTTCGCCGGGAGCATTAGTAAGAAAGGCTTACGCGCTATCTGCTTTTGTGAGAATCCAGTCAGGAACTGTTCCATTTAGCATATTCCCTGTCAAATATCTGAAACAATTAACACTACCGATGAGTTTTAGGGTTATTCATCTAGATAAATAGAAAGACGAATATATTCCTATTCTGTGTGCATGCACAGAACCAATGCCAGACGCGAAAGTGAATCTCTCCCAGTTCCATTTTACATGACGCAGGACACATGTTTGAAGAGGAAATGTATATCCTTTGATCATGACTCAAATCATGGGGTTGTTCTCCTTTCCTGGAGAAGAAACATTCATGTGGGACAAACTATCTTAGTGGCCTTTGGTTTTTACCATATCCAGTTGGCCACTTATCTTCAGCTCTCCTTTTAATATAAAACTCTCAATTATTTATCTTATAAGTTTGAATGAGAAAAATAATTTTGCAAGGCATGTCTTGCAGCGTTACGCAAGCAACATAGCATGTTTTCTTCCAGATGCAAAACAAACAAATCTAAACGAAATATCTTACATGAAATCCGTCTTTTCTAAACTAACAAAGCTGCTTGGAATTGCTCCAGTCAGTTTGTTAAAGCTGAGGTCCCTGCAAAAGAAACCATAACAACAGATTAATAGTTTTCTTGTGAAGAAGCATTTGATTATATTTTGTTGCTAAAATGATGGAAAGTCAACTGAGCAGGGCACTTCCACATCTTACTTTGAAGTATATGAGAGAAAATAAATGCAATTTACTGTTGCAAAAAATATGTGCAGCATAATTTACAAATCATGTTGAAGTATGGGCTTGTACTGCACGCGGGTATCTCCACCGCACAATGTCCTACGGCGCTTTATTCAGCTTGCATCTCAATGTTAATAAGCAAAGAAACATCCAACTCGCTTCATCATCAAGATATTATGATCAATAGAGTTGACAGTTCATGAACATTAATCACCACCACAACAACTAGAACTAGCAAAACTAATGGCAACTGATATTTTAGCATCCTCGCGTTTAGTTCAAAGATATGGTTGACGTAAATAAGGCGAGGATAAAAGGCCATTAGGGGTAGATTGAGCATGACAGCTTATAACTTGATGAGATATTCATTAATCAATCTTACTGTCAAACAAGAATTGGATCAGTATCGATTCCAACTTTACAGAACACCCACAATGTTAACCATTAATCATAAAAAGAGCAGTAACATTGGCTCAAACTTAACCAGTCACCAATGAGTTTTTGTCATATCAAAATTTCATCAACCAATTAACGTGTTCCAAGAAAAAGTATTTTTCTTTAAACTACTCTGTTTCAGAACCCGGTCTCCTTAAAAATGGGAACTTCATTTATATCAGAACTACAAAGTGTCGGAATTATGAGGACCTGAAGCTTTCAGTAGGCAGAATTGTGAACGCATTCAAAAAGACAGAAACGAGGCCAATATATACTCACAGAATTTTCAAGTCAGTCATCTCTCTTAGATACTCAGGTAGCTTTCCAACAATATCACAATTCCTTAGTATTCTGCAAAATATCAGGCACATATAATCATTAAAAGATTCCAGAGCATGACGTCAATGTATGGATAACAAATGCATCCAACTCACAAGACTTTCAGCTTTTTCATTTTCTCCAATGGTGGAAATGGTATTTCAGTTCCATTACTTAAGTCACTGATCCTCCTGCACAAACAATGAGAATATGCGCGATGAATTGTGCCAACAAAACAAAAAGGCAAAAAGAAAAAAACATACCGTGTTAGTCAGAATGAGTTTAAATTGGTGAAACTATAAAGTTGCTTTACTCACAAGTCTGTGATATTTTCTAAAAGTCCAATACCAGGTGGAATTGGCCCAGTTAAACCACTGCCTTGTATGATCCTGTCATCATCAAATTTTAATTTGTGTCAGCAACAAAACATGCCATAGCAAATTATACCTTGCAAGAGAGGTTGGTAAAAAGTTCATACAACTTGTTTAGGCTTGTCCAATTCTGAATAAAGTTGGGTATCGGCCCGGTGAACTCGTTATCGCCAATCCGACTACATTTACATGTTGCAAAAGCCGTTACTGTCATAATTGCTTATTAAAAAACAATTGATATAGGAGCATATGGCTAAGATGATAATTCAGAAACTTACAAGTCCCTCAGTGAGATCAAATTTACGAAGGTGGCAGGCAACTGGCCAGTAAAATTGTTGGAGTTGAAAAACCTATATCGGCAAAGAAACACAAAGAAGACATTTTAATTCCAACTGAATTTCCAAAGTACTCAAAAGGAAAATGGCTCAATGTGCATGGTAACAAGAAATCGCATGTTTCTGAAGATGACTACACAATGACTATATGTATAAGTTCTCAAAATTAAGTAAAGGTTCATACATTCTTTGAATGTTCTTCAAATTTCCAAGCTCTGGAGGTAAGACACCAGAAAGTTGATTGAACTCCACTGTTCTGCGTATTCGCCTCACACAAAAATGACTTACCGACTGAGAACATAAAACAGAGAGAGGGGTAATATAATTTTCATTTTTTTTTCCCACTTACAAATTTGCAAGAGTGCTGATGTTTCCCAATTCTTTTGGTATCGGACCCGTTAGCCGGTTTGCCAGAAGGGAGCTGCAGTCAGACACACAGACACACATTTTAGTTTCAAAGGAAGAAAATAAAATAAAACGTTCAAAATCTTAGAAAGGTTTAGTATATTTAGACGTGAAATTGGAGTTGCAGAGGTAGGGAATGACGAGAACGTACATGTTGACCAGTTGCGTGGAACCCCACTGTGGAGGGATTGTACCATTAAGGCAGTTACGTGAGAGGTCACTTGGAAACAACAAGAAGAAAAAAAAAAAAAAAAGTAAGAAAGAAGGAAATTATGATTATTAGTTAATGAGAAATATCTGTTAATGAGAAATGGATTTGATACAAGTGAAAAAATTTGACCAACTCGAATAATACCATTTAAATCATTTAAAATCTAAGTTGACCTAATAATAATAATAATAAAATTAATAATTTAAAATATTTGAAATTAAAATATTTAAAAATAACTTAATTTTTATTAAAATACTATCCGAGCCAGACGAGGCCCGACCCACCCATTAGCCATCTCTGGGGTTTGGGTTTGAGAAAATACTCACATTTCTTGGAGGTAAGGAAGCCGGCCCAAGTCTGTTGGGAGAGTGCCTGAGAGATTCTGGGTCTTCAGAAGTCTGTGGTTCAACAGAGATTGGGCTTCTTTTAGTGCTTTTTTAGCTAGAATTGGGTTGTGATTTTAGCAAGAGTGCAACCCCATATGATGCACGTAAAACGTGGTTCTGACCTATTTTGTGGTGTCTAAAATGGTGGGCAATTTAATTAATTATAAACCAGGACGAATTGCTGAACAACACGTCAACCTACCAATGCGGAAAATGATGTGTGTGTATATATATATATATAATATTATTTTAAAACATTTTTTTATGATAAATCTAATGTTACCTTCTTAAAACTTTGAATACATGTGATTAATATGTGTATTTTTTTGCTTAGTTCATGCCCCAGACGAGCAGGGCATACAAACCCACCCAACTAGAGATTTTTTTTTTGACACAAATCTCGTGAACATATTTTTGCACACAGTAAAATTTCATAATACATATAAAATATTTTATATTAACTTATATAAAATATTATTTATATACTATAAAATTTTCTTTATTTAAATAAGTCCATAAAATCGTGCGTGTATAATCTAACCCCAAACTAAGTTAATGGTCTTTGCCTTTTTTTTTTTTTTCGAGCAAATCATTATTGATGACAAGTTCTATATTTGAAAAATATTTTTGAGTAATGTCCTGTCAAAATAATTGTGGGACGGCCATTGGGATATCCACGGCAGAATGAGCCACGACAGAATGAGAACATAAAAAAGATTTTTTAAATAATAATAATAATTATTATAAATATAACTATGCCGTTGAAATTATATACATAAACACACTTTTTAGACAAAATAAAAAAAAATAAAAAATGTATACTTTCAATTAAATAAATGAATTTTAATTTTTAAAATATACAACTATAAAATAATTTCTCACTCTTGTGATATTACTATAGGGAGAAATTCTTTCACGGAGAGTTCCATTTTATACACGAACATTTAATGCCACAACTAGCCTACTACCAACAGCCTCGTTTTTTTCTCTCTCTCTTTTATGAGTAGCTTTTACCTATTTATCATGATTGAGCTTATACGCATTAATACATTAGTCAACACATGAAAAAATTTTAAGAAAATATGTAAAATAGATATAAAATAAATATTTAATATATTATATAAAAATGAAAAACAATTCATTATTATATACATTAACCATAATTAATAAATAATAAATTAGTGTTTATTTTGAGTGTGTCGGTAACGGAACTCTTTCAAACAATCGACGAGAAATAAAATCATTGAATTTTTCAAGCAGGAGAACACTGGTCTGTGTTCAGCAATACTCAATTAATTAATTATCCTGACCAACACGTGCACAATTTATTATGGAACACACGTGGGATGCTTTGCCACAGCTGGCTGCCGTGTCTCTCGGTAAAGAAAATCTGAAAATGTCTCCCGGCTTTCTTTTCCACCCCCAACCCGGAAAAGGTAAAAACAACGGCGGCTCTCGAGACTTTAAGAAAAGAATAATTTCGATATAACATTAACATAAGACACGAACAAGGATATTCCCACCCTGTTTAGTTGAACAAACGCTGACCAACACCACGAGTGTAACTTGGTAATATGAACGAGCTTGGTTACAGAAATAAATCGAATTGACACGAAATAGATACAATTTATGGTTGATATGTTATTTTTTTATATAATAATTAACTGTAATTAACAATTATAGTGAATTTATGTGTATTTCGTTATTATTTCTTATATTTCTCTGATTTTTTAAAAATATGTATAGCTGTAAAATAAACCCTATGCATTTTTTGCCAAGAGAAAATAAAAACAACATACGGCAGACCTTGCAAGTAAATAAACACTCAATTGACCCTCTCCAGGCAAGTAAAGTAACTAACTAGAATAGACAAAGAAAAAGAGTAGTTGTGAATCATACGCACGCGCACAGAGACACAAAGATCCAGAGACTTACATGCTAACGACATGGCAGGAGTTATCATTGGAGATGGAACAGTCACAAATGACTGCATTTTCCGGTCCATCATTCCATCCCGATTCTCCTCCACAGGGATCCACGCTAAAATTCCAGTTTGTCTTGCCTAGCGTCTTAGCAATATCTCGCAAAGCTTGCACTGCAAAAATATAACAAAACCCCACTTCAACGTTGATCAAAGTAATTTATAATATTATCACCCGCGGTACGATTGCTATATTATAACCTGAAAGGTATATATTCAAGTCGCAAAACAACTCTCTGCGAAAATAAATGTAATAGTTTGCGATCCGTTTTTAGACCGCAGTGCACTGGGATTTTTTTGTTGTTTTTTTTTTTTCTTTTTTACGCATATGGTATAATATATGCATACGTTCATCACTTGGCAGCCGAGCTTGAGCAGTGGCGCCAGGAACTAGAGTTGTGAGGCAAAAGGCAGCGAGTGAAGCAAGAAGAAGAAGAAGAAACCTCGAGAACGAGGCCATCTTGATTACAAACAAGGTTTGTGTTTTCTGAAGAAAAATTAATTGGGAGAGTGGAAACAAATCATATGAAGAAAGACATGCTGGTTGGTTGAAGTGCAGTAAGCGTATATGGTATTAGTATAGCAGAGAATCTGAAACGATGGCCTAATTATGCTATTGGTAGCACTAGAAGATAGATACGGAATAGCACAAAATTGAAGCTTCGTGGGAAAGAACTAAGCTTTTTGTTATTTCTTTTGACTAGGCCCGAGTTGGCCCCAAAATTTCGCCACAAGACAAAGCCAACTCTGATATTTTGCACACCAAACTTTAACTACATTCTCCTTAGTTTCTACAATCCCATTCTCTTAATTTTTTAAATGAAAGAAGATATTTTAGTAAATTGCAAGTTATTTATCTAGAAATGGATGATCTCACCTATAGGTACAACCAACTTGTAATTGTTATGTGTTGAGAAACTATTATATGTATATTTGGTATTCCTTAGAGTTAATATACTAAAATATCATAAAAAAAGATATTAATGAAAATTATTATATAATTAATTAAGTGATCTCACATATTAGACTTTATAGATATTTAGATAAATATATAAGTATTTGTTTAAAAATAAATTTATTAAACTGACTATTTATGAAAGTTCATAACTAAAATTGTTATTTTTTTATTTATAAAATTATTCTGATAAAATTTATATTAAATTATAGTTAAATTTAAAATTATGAAAGTATCTAATATAAAAATTATTATATATTCGTTTCATTTTGAATTGTTTTAATTTGTGTGCATAAGCTTTAGAAATAGCAAATAATTGAGTAATTTATATGTCACCTTATATACATACCATAAATGCTAATTTTTATTAATTAAAATTTTCTTTACATGCATAAAAAATAATATTTGAGTAAATTAATAAATTTTATTTTTGGTAAAATAATTTAAATTTTTTTAATAAATAACGATATTGATTGGAAAAAATAAATATAATAAATTTAATTACATAATAATTATATTTTTTAATAACTAAATTTTATAATTTTTAATCTAATAAAGTGATAGGGTGAGTATATTGGAATAAAATTAAAATTGAGTGGTTAAAATGTAAAAAATTAAAGTTAAATTGGTAGGCAGTGTGAGCTGTCCAATTTGACAGGAATATTCATTATGTAGCTATGCAAGTTTGAAACTTTGAACCAACTTCGAACCCTATATCTGCAAGTGATTTTAAACCAGCTTCTGCACCGACTCATATAGAAGACTAGAGTGCCACCTTGTCATAAATGATTAGATGGAATCGAAGATGATCAGAAAATGACAATGGTCACAGCCAAAATGGACCAAAATAATGTTTATGCTTTATATTGTTGGTGTTAGATATATATATATATATATATATATATATATATCAGTCACTTCCAACGAGCCCCACGTCAATTAGGTTGTCTCGAAAACGAAGAAATGTAGACGTAGAAATTAATGTTTGTCCTTAGATAGGAAAATCCATGGAAGGATACAAAACCGTGGAAGGGAATTTTTAACTTTGAACATCTAAATAATGGATAGATCTACACACTCGGAAATTGCGTGTGGACTGCTGGAGCAGAACTTCCACCCTACGTATTAATTTCTGGTTTACCATGGAGGACATTGGCCGTCGGCTGGTTAGACGGTGGGCACGCCAGAAATGAATCGATTATTATAGTTAAAAAAAAATTAAAAAATATACAAAATAAACAAAAAATAAATAGAAATTAATTATAACTATTAAATATAGTTATAAAACATATGTTAATTACAATTGATGATTATAAATGACCATTATCCCATTTCGTGGGTCTCTACAATATAACTCTTATAGTTAATATATACATACACATTATTGTTGATCGAACAGTATTTTTATGATTTTGCCCCTTTGTTGTTACTTCTTACAGCTTTGCCATTTATGAACAGTGTTCTATCAGTTTTAGCCCTCAGCTTTTGTGTTATTATGGTTTTTCTCAATTTTACGTTCCGTTTATTATTATTATTATTATTATTATTATGCTATTCCACGTTTCAAATGGCTATCCTTTTATGTTTCTTATAACGTAAGAATCGAACTGATTTTTTTTCCTAGTTTTTATTTATTATATATTATGAATTTATTTTATAATATCAAAATTTTATAATATTTGATTGAGCACAGTTTTATTTAGGACCATGCATACATAAAGCTCGCTTAAAATTGAAGTTAAAAATTTTTATAAAACCATGCATATTGTTACGGATGAGTTATATTTAGATTGAGATGAATTAGATATAATTTAATTCTCACATTTCATGTCGAATAAAAAGAGAAAGATTTTAAATTATATAAATATAAATATTATATATCCCATAATAAATAATATTAAAACTTACCTGATTCTGACTCCGACATTTTTCGCTGAACACTTTATCTGATTCTAACTCCAATATTTTTCGTCAAGCAATTTACCAAAAAGTAGGCAGAAAGATCCTGATTTCTCACGCGCTTCATCAGTAAGTAGGCAGGAGACTTTCACTCTGAGAAGTTAAAAGAGAATTTTGAGTCGTGTAGATATTGCAACCTAATAGGTGGGAGAGGGTAATGACCCGTGACAAAATGCAGCGAGAGTGCAGAGTCTTGCAAAGTAGCCGGGGTAGGTGCGGTCAACACGTTTTCCTTGGGCCCATTAGTCATCGGTGAAGGTGGCAATCTCGTGTGTCGGTTGAAGATAAAAAATAAAATAACGACAAAATAATTGACGAGATAATTTTTTTCGTTGACGAACAAGGGATCGATGATTTTATTCACTTTTCCAACACAATTTTGCAAAGAAGAATTACGTTGAATTCACACTGTACAACATACTGAATTTATGAAAAAAAATAAACTTTATAATAGTCAGTAAAAATCATCAGTTGCTCTCAGAATTATACTACTCTATCAGTAGAAACCAAACTCATGCGCATGAACCAAATGAAGAGCAGCTAGCTCTCAGCCACTCAACACGAAGTGTTTACCTTATCAATGGCTCTCAAGAATTAGAGATTGTTTATCAAATGATCTCGCGATTTCTTAGCAAAATGTGAAGTATATCCTACAAGTAATACCCAATCTCTTCCTCACAGTTCTATTAATGTCTCCTTTTGACTATGCCTGAGTTAAGAGTGATTAAATAGAATATTTTAGTAGTTGGCAGTCTACATCTCGACTTGTAGCAAAGTCGCTTTGCATTGCGTTTCATTGTGAAACTTCATTCGATTATCAAAACCGACGAAAAAAAGAAAAAGGAAATCCTTACTTTTTTCTTTTTTGTTATTTTTTTAAAGTATAAGCGGGGCCCAATCCTTTCTCCATTGTGAAAATTCCCACTTTGTGTCCCAAGAAAATAAGAAGTAAAGGAATGGATTGTCAACAAATAACGCTATTCAATGGGATTCTCGCCGGGGCAATAATGCATAGGGACCCCCCCGACGGGGAGAGAGAACAAGTGGCTGAGGCTTATGAGGATTTTACTTATATATTTTTTTAAAATATACGGGTTTTATGCATTTTTATTAAAATATATATATATACATAAAATAATGTGCAAATAGCACCATTTTATAGATTACATGCATATTTTTGTTAGTTATATGTATATATATTTTTAATTATTATACATTATATTTATAAAAAAATTTTAAAAAAAAAAAACAGAGAGAGATGGAACCGCGCAAAACCCACCCCAACCCCCATCTTCCACAAAGACGAACACTTACAAAAACGAAGGTTTGGAAATTGAAAATAAAGTAGACTAAGTCAACTGCAGAAGTCTATACTGCAACTTTTCTACCACTACCCCAAGTTAACGTCAACTATGATGATATGACTGCCTTCGCTGTAGTTGTCCATCGTTTACGGTGTTGCCCTACAAAAAGTAGGAAAGATTAAGGACTATGGCTACAAAAATGTTACTGTGCGCAGTTTTTAAATTTACATTTTGTGTCAAATATTAAAATATTGGTGTTTAGTAATATTTAAAGCCAATGATTAACATAATTGCACTATAATTTAAATTTAAGAACGACAATATTTTGGTGCAGCACATGTGAGAAGAGCTGATTTTCTTAATTATCATCAAATAATCAATTACGTGTATTAATAATCGGCTTTTGCACCATTATAATATCAATTGAAACTACAATGCCAAACAAACCTATAGTTGTAAAGAATAATCCCCGCAAACCGATATATGATATCAAAGTCATGATACATGTCGCCAATCACAGTTTAATTAAAACCTTACTCAATAAAGGTTTGTGAATATATATTTTGACCAATTGTAATCAAATAGTTTCCTAAGAATTTGTAATTTGGTCCGTTTAATACAATATGCACGAGATAATTACTTTTTTCATGAATAATTTCATCTAATTATTGATTTTTAATTTGGTCAATTGAGATACGGAGGAGAAAATTTATGAGTGAGATTAAAGGAAAATCTTATCAATTTTATTTTGGACAGTATTATATGGTTTTTTTTAATTCTCTCTTAATGAAAATTTCCCTTTTACACAAAACGAGCATAAACCAATTAAAGGAAATTCCTAATTGGCTAAAACCTTGCACTTCTATATTTGAAGTTTTAGGTTTTCATTTTAGTGTTGTGGATCGAAGAGTAATATATATATATAAGATCAATTAAATTTTTAAAATTATTTTTAGAATTTATTAAAAAAGATAATATTTTTTAAAAGAAATTTTTTATTCATAATTTATTAAAATATTGAAATCTCAAGTATAAAAAAAAATCAAAAACGAACACTTAACTGAACTTAAAAAAAAAAAAGAAATTGGAATTCATAAAAAAAATAACTTTTAAAGGAAAATTTTCATTGATAATTTCTTAAGATAGTGCAAAAAAAAAATAATAAAAAGAAGAAAAAAGTAGATATCAAAGACTAATACTCAATTAAATTTTTAAAATTATTTCTGAAATTTATTGAAGAAAATAATAATTTTTTTTAAAATTTTTTTATCTATAATTTACTATTATATTAAAATAATATTATTTTAGTCCTTAAATTTATACATATATTTATAGATAAAATTATCTAATTAATTAGAAAATACCTTGAGTTAAATGTGAAAATACTTAATAACTAATTGAAAAAATAATCTAACTAAATATAAAAATACTTAATAATAAATTAAAAACAAATTTCCGAATAGTTTATTACTTATTAAATAATTTAACTAAAATTTTTTAATTAGGCTAAAATAATTTAAAATAAATAAATAAATTACAAAATAAAAATTATAATATAATTTATAAGATAATAAAAAATAATCTATATCAAATTCCTTTATTTAAAAGAAACTTGCCCTAAAGTTGATAAAAGAGAATTAATTTTTTCCATGTTATAAGAATAAATATTTATAATAAATTAATATTTTAAATAAGAACCAACAATTTATTTTGTAAATGATAGTGTAAGTATTCTTGGTAATTAATAATGATGTTAAACTATAAATTTTTCTTGATAGATAATATAAGTAAAAGATTAATAAGATTATGAGACATAAGGGTTACGAGCTCATCTTCCAAATTAATAGAATCTATTATGATTATTTGGTACTTATAATTAGAATCTTCACTAACACACAAGAAATTAATTTGTTCAAGTACAAAATTATCAATGATCAATGTTTCCTCTTCTCTCATAACAATCTCCTTTTAATTAACAATTTGACTTATCTTTTTAAATCAAGAATTAGTACTTAATTAACAATATCATTGTAGGATAAATTCACAATTTTAACATGAATAAAATAAAAATTATATCATTATTTAGCTCTTTTTAAAATTTCATCAAATTTATTATTACCATAAAATTTAAGCAATAATCTATTTCTTATATTTTTTATAATTGAATTTTTAACATACCAAATCTAAATTTATAGTATTGAATATCATTATGCTAATTAATTGTATTATTTTAAAATTTTGCATATTATATTATTATATTCTAAATAAATATCAAATTCTACTAACTATCTCAAATTCTACTTACTTATTATTGATCTCAATATTTTAAAATTTACTTTCTTACTTTTTCGTTTTTTATAATTGAGAAATCAATATTTTGTTTAACTGTCCTCCATTTCTTCTCTTAGACATCAACCGTTTTAGTAGTTGGACAAAGTGACAAAATAAAATGTGTGAATGATAATTTCAATTCAAATGATTATGATTTAAGCTGCTAACCCAATTTGCATTTACTAACGATGATTTAATCAATTTTACTTTTATTTTGGTTTGGTTATAAATTTAATTTTTTTTTTAAAACTAGGTTAATTTGAATATAAATATCAAAGTCCGTCGCACCAGTAATATGCGCACCCTCTTTATTGATGTGGATCCAAGAAGCCTGAAAAAAGCGTGCATATTGGGTATTACGTTCGGCCTATAACTTGTTTTCTCTAGGAATGTTCGCGTGGATCAATATATAATATAAAGTTCGTCTTTGCATAGATAATTGTTAGTCTTTTGAGCCCTCATCAAAACTATTACAGCCAGCATACTGTTAAACTAACAGTGCTTGCTATAACCCCTTTTTTTTTGTATTAATATAATATAACAAATTTATTATTTTGAATCAGATTTTTTTATTTTAATTAATTTTTTCATAAATAATATTAACTTAATTTTATTTACATTTTAAGAAAAATCAAATTAAAAGTTTTTTAAATTATAAAAGTATCACATAAAATATTGTAATCTATAAAAATTTTATATTTAAATAAATTACGTGAAAATATGTTTTACACAAAAAAATAAAACTAAAAAAAGATTTTTAAAATTTTATTATTTAGAGATATTTAATAATTTTTTTATTATTCAGTTTTTATTTTTATTCTGAGAGTCACAATTGTAAATTAAACAGATCTAAATATATACTTTTTTTGATGGGTGTCATTTGTGAGGCTGCAAAAGGGGGTTTAATGCAGCTCAAAAACAGATGCATAGAACAATATACATAAAGATGCTAAGCAAATCGCCAGTCATCAATTTTATTGTTTCAGAAGTTTTCTTTTGTTGCAGAAAGATGCCTGCTTATCTCCCACGGTGTTCCAACCGCTTCCCTTCCGAAGCAGTTTGTAACCCTGCCAGGGTCGGTTTCAACTAAGTGCTTTAGTTGTCACGACATAGTCATATTGCAAAAGTCGATAGAAAATTGTGTTGAACGCATGCACGTTTTATTTAAGACATATAGATAGTGGAACTCGCCAAACTCTAAACCATTTCTCTAATTTCTACTCTCCCAGTAATCAGATCCCAAGTTGACCGGATAAAGATCATTAGAAGACACAGTAGAATTGGTCAATGGTGCATCCGACGTAGCGCTTTGGGTCTGGCTTTTGCTGACGTTCACCTCCATGCCGGTCCGGAAATGCCTCCTCATTTCTTCAATCCTTACTGAATCTTCTGAGACTCCTGCATCCGGAATGAAGTCTTTCAGCGCGACTTTGCCTTCGAGCATGCTTACTACTGACGACATTGTCGGTCTAGCTGCTGCTAAGGCATTAGTGCATAACAAAGCCACGTTGATCATTCTCATCATTTCCACTTTGTTGTAGTGTGTGCCAAGCCTGGGATCAACTAGCGTCAATAGATTCCCTTCTTCCTTCAGAATAAGTGCCTGGAAACAGCACGCATAGTTGCAAAAGTCCCATTAGTTGGAACCTGTAATTCAAAATTCATCTGATAAATTTAAAGGAGATGGAAAATGAAGCTATACCCAGTCAAGAAGATAAAAGCTCTTTCCCTCAGACCGATTCGTGGTGTTGCACATTCCACTAACAATTTCGAGGGCTACAACTCCAAAACTATAGACATCTGCTTTGTCTGTTAAGTAACCCCTCGTTGCATATTCTGGTGCCATGTATCCACTGCAAAACCAAGAAAGACACTTTTTTCCTTTTATGTGAAATTTTTGCAAAATGCAAAGAAAATTAACAGGGTAGAAGTAAAGAGACTCACAGCGTTCCAGCTATTCGTGTGCTTATGTGGGTGTTTCCTTCATCATCAAGCTTGGCCAGGCCAAAGTCTGATATTTTGGGGCTTAAGTTCTTATCAAGCAATACATTTGTTGCCTTGATGTCTCTGTGCACAATCTTTAACCTGGATTCTTCATGGAGATAAGCCAAACCTCTTGCAATACCAACACAGATCTTGTGCCTCGTCGGCCAGTCCAGCTTCAACTGGAATTCTTCAGGACCTTTCCAATAGTCAAATTAACATCAAGTCAGTAAGGAACGATAGCATGTTGGTTCAAACATGCAAGCATGCATTTATGTTCCAGTGGACATTTAGATGGAAATGATAATCATGTTTTTCCTGTTAATGTTAATGAGATTTACCGAATAAAGCACGAGCAAGGCTGTTGTTCTCCATGTACTCGTACACCAGCGACAACTGATTTCCTTCAATACAACATCCGTAGGGCTTTACAAGATGAGGGTGTTGCAGAGCAGATATCATGCCAACCTCATTCACAAATTCGCGGTTCCCTTGCTTTGATTTTGTGGAGAGCTGCTTTACGGCAATTATGGTGCCATCTGACAGAAGACCCTGCCCCAAGGAAACAATGTTTAACTTCTTGCTCCAACAGAAATGCCATGGGCAGCCAAGAAATGCAGAGATACGTCGTTGCGTTTAGGAAATAGGTAACTTTGTGTTGCGTACCTTGTAAACTGAACCAAAACCGCCTTCTCCAATTTTATTATCAGGATCAAAGTTATTGGTTGCAGCTCTAATTTGTCTCAGCGTAAACGAACCCGTTGGCAAGTCCAGTCCATTCAAATCTATTTGAAAAAGCAAGTCTCTATCAGAATCGAGCTGGAGAGAAACACCAAAATTTCCAACCCCTGTTTGGAAGGTAATCAAACAGTAAAGGGATTAACAGATTCAGAGGTATCCGTAATCCATTGAATCAAATGCCAAACACACGACGCACACCAGCTTCCCCACATATTGGGAAAAAATTCTCTATAATAACAATGCATCGCCTACAATGATGCCAAATACCTTGATACATTGTGTCCTTACGTCTTAGGCATCCCATGCAACGGAGGGTAACCAGAGCCAAAAAGATGACAGCAACTACTGCAACCACAATTCCAGCCACAGCGCCTACAGATATGCTGCTGCCACTTTCTGAAGGAGCGGGGAAATCTGCACCAAATTTTTTATGGGAAAGAAAAAAAAAAAGCCATACATAATGGATGGTACATCAGCCTTCGGCTCCTTGAAAACAGACTAATGCCATAAAAGGGCAATAGAATGAGAAAGGATACACAATTTGACTAGATTAAGAGAAGCAATATATATGTATATATTTATTGCAAAAAGAAACTCTCAAGATTTTAACAAAAATGTAGCAAGGTAATACATGCCTTTCGTTGAATGCTGTTTACGGGAGTTCACAGGAAGTGTTCAACTTACCAGAAGTCACAGAAATAGCTGAGATAAGAGGACCATAGACCCCTTTCTCTGGGATATCCGTTGTCCCTTTTCCAGCCCAATAAAACCGTATATCCAATGTATGGTTAGTCACAAC
This sequence comes from Bruguiera gymnorhiza, assembly GCA_020883675.1. NCBI lineage: Eukaryota > Viridiplantae > Streptophyta > Magnoliopsida > Malpighiales > Rhizophoraceae > Bruguiera > Bruguiera gymnorhiza. The sequence goes on along the minus strand of JAIRCJ010000016.1, from coordinate 902,974 downwards.
AGCAGATAAATTTTTTATATATGCCTTTCCAAACCCACCAGCTTCACCTCCAAGATTAAAATCCTTACGCACCTGCTTCCCCTACAATAATTTAGTCCAACTATAATAAAGAATTGAAATGGCTCAAACTCAGCATGGAATGACTAATCATTTTGATGTTGAAATACAACTTTAATGTAGTGATTACCTGAATGTAAATATCAAAAAGGCGCCTGCCGAGGCTGGTATATGTGTTGTCATCAGTATATACTCTCTGCAAAGTGGAGCTTAACTGTGTAGTTCCCATTTTCCATGCAGAAACCATAGTATGTGAGAGAGAGTGCAGAAAGGCGAGCAGAAGTGTAGAGGGCAGAGGTGCTTGCAGAGAGTTGAGTTTTATTGGATAGGATAAATTTATCGGTTTGATGGCTATCATCCCTGAAGTTGCCAGTGCTGCTAACTGCCCAGTGACTCCCAGGGTTAAGGAAATGTGAAGGTCCTTCATCATCTCCATCAGCTTCGTACTCTGTTCCATCTACATTCTTTTTATCTCCCCCACAATTTATATAGAAGGAGTCGACCACTGATACCGAAGGGCTTACAGTTACACATTAGCGAAAAGGAAAATAAAACAAAAAGTTTCTTTGTATAAATGCTTCTCAAGGTCCAAGTTTTGAACGCTTGGTAAAATTGAAGACTAATGGAACTTTTGATACTGCAATTTCTGCTAGCCTCACTGGAACAAAAAAGAAAAATTCATGAAATTTAATTAATTAAAGTTTATTTTGCCTTCGCTACGACCACAAAAGGATTATTCTCAACTAAAATTTCAATTCTGTATGTATCGGATGCATGACACCCAATACTTTGGAGGAGAGGATGCTGATGTAATATGCACATTGAGATATATGCTTAACCTTCTAAGTTTTTGAAACGGAAATGACACTAATCAGTGGATTTTTTGATGTTTCATTGTTTTCCACATAAGGTTTCTGAAAGTTTGACAAGACTAAAATCATAGAAGGCTCATTAAAAGTGTCTTCTAATGGTTATGAAATGCTTCCAATGGATCAGCTTTTCCTTTTACACCAGCTTTCAGTTTCTTATACAATATGGATAATTTGTAGCACACACAACGGGGGAACCTTCTGCAGCAGATTTAGTTAGTTGACTTACTTTTTGGGCATTGGTCACTTCCTAAGCATGAAACAGTTCCACTGCAGAAAAATTTGAGAAGGGTTTACAGGAGATGAGATCATTACGCATATTATTGTTTTTTTTAAAAGGGAGTACTTACAAGTTATTGCTGGTTGAGGAGCTCGCAAACAAATTTCTGTGGGAAATGATAAACGTCATAGCTCGTAGAGTGTTGGAACTTTTTGAAGGGGAACAGGATTGGAGGTGGGGGCTTGACGGACAGGAAAGGGAAGAGAGAGAGAGATAAATTTTAAGCATAGTTTCTTACATCCGTCGTTGCTGACATGGGGTTCGGACTGTGAAATTGTTGTAGGAAAGATCACTGCACGAAAGATTCAATGAGTTATTGTCTTCTTGTCTTTACCATAAGCACGAAACTTATCATATGCAAAATAGGCCGCCGAAAATTGAAATCAATGTAAACAAAAGTAAGAGGGAGCATTAGTAAGAAAGGCTTACGCGCTATCTGCTTTGTCAAGAATCCAGTCAGGAACTTTTCCATTTAGCATATTCCCTGTCAAATATCTGAAACAATTAACACTTCCGGTGAGTTTTAGGGTTATTCATATAGATAAATAGAAAGACGAATATATTCCTATTCTGTGTGCATGCACAGAACCAATGCCAGACACGAAAGTGAATCTCTCCCAGTTCCATTTTACATGATGCAGGACACATGTTACAAAAGGAAATGTATATCCTTTGATCATGACTCAAATTGTGGGGTTGTTCTCCTTTCATGGAGGAGAAACATTCATGTGGGACAAACTATCTTCGTGGCCTTTGGTTTTTACCATATCCAGTTCCATTTATCTTCAGCTCTCCTTTTAATATAAAACTCTCAATTATTTATCTTATAAGTTTGAATGAGAAAAATAATTTTGCAAGGCATGTCTTGCAGCGTCACGCAAGCAACATAGCATGTTTTCTTCCAGATGAATGCAAAACAAACAAATCTAAACGAAATATCTTACATGAAATCCGTCTGTACTAAACTAGCAAAGCTGTTTGGAATTCCTCCAGTCAGTTTGTTAAAGCTGAGGTCCCTGCAAAAGAAACCATAACAACAGATTAATAGTTTTCTTGTGAAGAAGCATTTGATTACATTTTGTTACTAAAATGATGGAAAGTCAACTGAGCAGGGCACTTCCACATCTTACTTTGAAGTATATGAGAGAAAATAAATGCAATTTACTGTTGCAAAAAATCTGTGCCGCATAATTAACAAATCATATTAAAGTATGGGCTTGTACTGCACGCAGGTATCTCCACCACACAATGTCCTAGGCGCTTTATTCAGCTTGCATCTCAATGTTAATAAGCAAAGAAACATCCAACTCGCTTCATCATCAAGATAATATGATCAATAGAGTTGACAGTTCATGAACATTAATCACCACCACAACAACTAGAACTAGCAAAACTATTGGCAACTGATATTTTAGCATCCTCGCGTTTAGTTCAAAGATATAGTTGACGTACATAAGGCGAGGATAAAAGGCCATTAGGGGTAGATTGAGCATGACAGCTTATAACTTGATGAGATATTCATTAATCAATCTTACTGTCCAAGAAGAATTGGATCAGTATCGATTCAAACTTTACAGAACACCCACAATGTTAACCATTAATCATAAACAGAGCAGTAACATTGGCTCAAACTTAACCAGTCACCAATGAGTTTTTGTCATATCAGAATTTCATCAACCAATTAACGTGTTCCAAGAAAAAGTGTTTTTCTTTAAACTCCTCTGTTTCAGAACCCGGTCTTCTTAAAAATGGGAACTTCATTTATATCAGAACTACAAAGTGTCGGAATTATGAGGACCTGAAGCTTTCAGTAGGCAGAATTGTGAACTTAATCCTGCATTCAAAAAGACAGAAACGAGGCCAATATATACTCACAGAGTTTTCAAGTCGGTCATCTCTCTTAGATAGTCAGGTAGCTTTCCAACAATATCACAATTCCTTAGTATTCTACAAAATATCAGGCACATATAATCATTAAAAGATTCGAGAGCATGACGTCAATGTATGGATAACAAATGCATCCAACTCACAAGACTTTCAGCTTTTTCATTTTGTCCAATGGTGGAAATGGTATTTCAGTTCCATTACTTAAGTCACTGATCCTCCTGCACAAACAATGAGAATATGCGCGATGAATTGTGCCAACAAAACAAAAAGGCCAAAAGAAAAAAAACATACCATGTTAGTAAGAATGAGTTTAAAGTGGTGAAACTATAAAGTTGCTTTACTCACAAGTCAGTGATATTTTCTAAAAGTCTAATACCAGAAGGAATTGGCCCAGTTAAACCACTGCCTTGTATGATCCTGTCATCACCAAATTTTAATTTGTGTCAGCAACAAAACATGCCATAGCAAATTATACCTTGCAAGAGAGGTTGGCAAAAAGTTCATACAACTTGTTTAGGCTTGTCCAATTCTGAATAAAGTTGGGTATCGGCCCGGTGAACTCGTTATCGCCAATCCGACTACATTTACATGTTGCAAAAGCCGTTACTGTCATAATTGCTTAATTCAAAAACAATTGATATAGCAGCATTTGGCTAAGATGATAATTCAGAAACTTACAAGTCCCTCAGTGAGATCAAATTTACAAAGGTGGCAGGCAACTGGCCAGTAAAATTGTTGGAGTTGAAAAACCTATATCAGCAAAGAAGCACAAAGAAGACATTCAATTCCAACTGAATTTCCAAAGTATTCAAAGGAAAATGGCTCAATGTGCATGGTAATAAGAGATCACGTGTTTCACAAGATGACTGCACAATGACGATATGTATAAGTTCTCAAAATTAAGTAAAGGTTCATACATTCTTTGAATGTTCTTCAAATTTCCAAGCTCTGGAGGCAAGACACCGGAAAGTTGATTGGACTCCACTGTTCTGCATATTCGCCTCACACAAAAATGACTTACTGACTGAGAGCATAAAACAGAGAAAGGGGTAATAGAATTTTCATTTTTTTTTCCCACTTACAAATTTACAAGAGTGCTGATGTTTCCCAATTCTTTTGGTATCGGACCCGTTAGCCGGTTTGCCAGAAGGGAGCTACAGTCAGACACACAAACACACATTTTAGTTTCAAAGGAAAAAAAATAAAATAAAAGATTCAAAATCTTAGAAAGATTTAGTACATTTAGACGTGAAAATGGAGTTCCAGAGGTAGGGAATGACGAGAACGTACATGTTGAGCAGTTGCGTGGAACCCCACTGTGGAGGGATTGTACCATTAAGGTTGTTACGTGAGAGGTCACTTGGAAACAACATGAAAAAAAAAAGAAAGAGAAGTAAGAAAGAAGGAAATTATGATTATTAGTTAAAGAGAAATGGATTTGATACAAATGAAAAAATTTAACCGACTCGAATAAAATCATTTAAATCATTTAAAATCTAACTTGACCTAATAATAAAAAAAATTAATAATTAATAATTTTAAACATTTGAAATTAAAATATTTAAAAGTAACTTAATTTTTATTAAATATAAATTAAATATTTTATAATTTAAAATAATTAAAATCAAAATAATTTAAAAATTAAATAAGTTCAAATAAAATTTACTTAAAATTTAATATATTGATAATTTAATAAATCTGAATAAGAGTATAATATATCTGTTTCTATTTATTTGAAACTCAAAAACTACTTAAAACTTGATGTATTGGGAACTAATGATACCCAAAATTCGATGCTATCCGAGCCAGACGAGGCCCGACCCACCCATTAGCCATCTCTAGGGTTTGGGTTTGAAAAAATACTCACATTTCATGGAGGTAAGGAAGACCGCCCAAGTCCGTTGGGAGAGTGCCTGGGACATTCTGGGTCTTCAAAACTCTGCGGTTCAACAGAGATTGAGCTTCTTTTAGTGCTTTTTTTATGATAAATCTAATGTTACCTACTTATAACTTTGAATACATGTGATTAATATGTGTATCTTTTTGCTTAGTTCATGCACCAGACGAGCAGGGCATACAAACCCACCCAACTAGAGATTTTTTTGTTTTTTTTGACACAAATCTCGTGAACATATTTTTGCACACAATAAAATTTCATAATACATATAAAATATTTTTATTAACTTATATAAAATATTACTTATATAATATAAAATTTTATTTATTTAAATAAGTCCATCAAATCGTGCGTGTATAATCTAACCCCAAACTAAGTTAATGGTCTTTGCCTTTTTTTTTTTTTCGAGCAAATCATTATTGATGACAAGTTCTATATTTGAAAAATATTTTTGAGTAATGTCCTGTCAAAATAATTGTGGGACGGCCATTGGGATATCCACGGCAGAATGAGCCACGACAGAATGAGAAGATAAAAAAGATTTTTTAAATAATAATAATTATTATTATAAATATAACTATGTCGTTGAAATTATATACATAAACACACTTTTTAGGAAAAATAAAAAATAAAAAATACTAAATAAAAAATGTATACTTTCAATTAAATAAATAAATTTAAGTTTAAAAAAATACAACTATAAAATAATTTCCTACTCTTGTGATATTACTATAGGGAGAAATTCTTTCACGGAGAGTTCCATTTTATACACGAACAATTAATGCCACAACTAGCCTACTACCAACAGCCTCGTTTTTTTTCTCTCTCTCTTTTATGAGTAGCTTTTACCTATTTATCATGGTTGAGCTTATGCGCATTAATACATTAGTCAACACATGAAAAAATTGTAAGAAAATATGTAAAATAGATATAAAATAAATATTTGATATATTATATAAAAATGAAAAACAATTCATTATTATATACATTAACCATAATTAATAAATAATAAATTAGTGTTTATTTTGAGTGTGTCGGTAACGGAACTCTTTCAAACAATCAACGAGAAATAAAATCATTGAATTTTTCAAGCAGGAGAACACTGGTCTGTGTTCAGCAACACTCAATTAACTAATTAATTAATTAATTAATTATCCTGACCAACAAGTGCACAATTTATTACGAAACACAAATGGATGGTTTACCACAGCTGGCCTTGTCTCTCCGCAAAGAAAATCTGAAAATGTCTCCCCGGCTTTCTTTTCCACCCCCAACCCGGAAAAGGTAAAAACAACAGCGGCTCTCGAGATTTTAAGAAAAGAATAATTTCGATATAACATTAACATAAGACACGAACAAGGATATTCCCACCCTGTTTAGTTGAACAAACGCTGACCAACACCACGAGTGTAACTTGGTAATATGAACGAGCTTGGTTACAGAAATAAATCGAATTGACACGAAATAGATACAATTTATGGTTGATATGTTATTTTTTTTATATAATAATTAACTATAATTAACAATTATAGTGAATTTATGTGTATTTCGTTATTATTTCTTATATTTCTCTGATTTTTTAAAAATATGTATAGCTGTAAAATAAACCCTATGCATTTTTTGCCAAGAGAAAATAAAAACAACATACGGCAGACCTTGCAAGTAAATAAACACTCAATTGACCCTCTCCAGGCAAGTAAAGTAACTAACTAGAATAGACAAAGAAAAAGAGTAGTTGTGAATCATACGCACGCGCACAGAGACACAAAGATCCAGAGACTTACATGCTAACGACATGGCAGGAGTTATCATTGGAGATGGAACAGTCACAAATGACTGCATTTTCCGGTCCATCATTCCATCCCGATTCTCCTCCACAGGGATCCACGCTAAAATTCCAGTTTGTCTTGCCTAGCGTCTTAGCAATATCTCGCAAAGCTTGCACTGCAAAAATATAACAAAACCCCACTTCAACGTTGATCAAAGTAATTTATAATATTATCACCCGCGGTACGATTGCTATATTATAACCTGAAAGGTATATATTTAAGTCGCAAAACAACTCTCTGCGAAAATAAATGTAATAGTTTGCGATCCGTTTTTAGACCGCAGTGCACTGGGATTTTTTTGTTGTTTTTTTTTTTTTTCTTTTTTACGCATATGGTATAATATATGCATACGTTCATCACTTGGCAGCCGAGCTTGAGCAGTGGCGCCAGGAACTAGAGTTGTGAGGCAAAAGGCAGCGAGTGAAGCAAGAAGAAGAAGAAGAAACCTCGAGAACGAGGCCATCTTGATTACAAACAAGGTTTGTGTTTTCTGAAGAAATATTAACTGGGAGAGTGGAAACAAATCATATGAAGAAAGACATGCTGGTTGGTTGAAGCGCAGTAAGCGTCTATAGTATTAGTATAGCAGAGAATCTGAAACGATGGCCTATTTATGCTATTGGTAGCACTAGAAGATAGATACGGAATAGCACAAAATTGAAGCTTCGTGGGAAAGAACTAAGCTTTTTGTTATTTCTTTTGACTAGGCCCGAGTTGGCCCCAAAATTTCGCCCCAAGACAAAGCCGACACTGATATTTTGCACACCAAACTTTAACTACATTCTCCTTGGTTTCTACAATCCCATTCTCTTAATTTTTTAAATGAAAGAAGATATTTTAGTATGTTGCAAGTTATTTATCTCGAAATGGATGATCTCACCTATGGGTACAACCAACTTGTAATTGTTACGTGTTGAGAAACTATTATATGTATATTTGGTATTCCTTAGAGTTAATATACTAAAATATCATAAAAAAGATATTAATGAAAATTATTATATAATTAATTAAGTGATCTCACATATTAGACTTTATGAATATTTAGATAAATATATAAGTATTTGTTTAAAAATAAATTTATTAAACTGACCATTTATGAAAGTTCATAACTAAAATTGTTATTTTTTATTTATAAAATTATTCTGATATAAAATTTATATTAAATTATAGTTAAATTTAAAATTATGAAGATATCTAATATAAAAATTATTATATATTCGTTTCATTTTGAATTGTTTTAATTTGTGTGCATAAATTTTAGAAATAGCATACAATTGAGTAATTTATATGTTACCTTATATACATACCATAAATGCTAATTTTTATTAATTAAAATTTTCTTTACATGCATAAAAAATAAATGAAGATTAGGATATAAGTCTAATGAGACACAAGTTACAAATGAATAAAGTTTTAGTAACCTTTTGATTAAGGATTAAATGTCTTACATGAGTGAAATTAGAGAATAAATAATTTTTTTTACATTTTTTTAATTTTTAAAATATTAAAATTTGAGGGATAAATTTTTATTAATATTTGAGTGAATTTATAAATTTTATGTTTGGTAAAATTATTTAAATTTTTTTAATAAATAATGATATTGATTGAAAAAAAAATAAATGTAACATAATAATTATATTTTTTAATAACTAAATTTTATAATTTTTAATCTAATAAAGTGATAGAGTGAATATATTAAAATAAAAATAAAATTGAGTGGTTCAAAAGTAATAAATTAAAGTTAAATAATTAAAGTGAAATTAAGTTAATTCAAGGATATATTATGTAATTTACTCAATTGATTGATTAATAAGTCTAACGAGATACACTAATTATTAGATACAGGTCAATTAAGACATGACTAAAGTTTTGGTAACTTTATGATTATGAATTAAATTTCATGCTTGCATGGATGATGTAAGGATAGAAACAACAGAGAGTTTATCGAAAGAAAGTGACCTAAGTGGAGCTATGGATTTTATATAATATTGGATTGACAGATTGTATTAATTGTACAGGGGGGATGTATATATATACACAACGTGAAATCTTCAAAGGCAATTTAGTGGAGAATGAGACATTGTGATCTCCTTCACCACAAAGAATTTGTGAGAGGAAGACGGGAATTAATTTTGAAAGTGAAATGAAAGGTGAGCAACAGAAGAATCGTATTATGAGTTTGAGGACCACAAAGTCGCCCTCTGGGGCCACCTTAGAAGTCAGTCTTCGACAATTACATAGCATTATGATAACGCGGTTGAATGGATAGCAATATGGGCCTACAGTTAATTTCTTGACGCAATGTCTATGTGCAAATATAATAATAAAAAAGGACATATAAATATCTAGATGGGAGATCAATTTAATTTACATAATAGAATAAGACTCCCACTGGTGTGCGGTCAACACGTCTTCCTCTGGTCCTTTAGTTATCGGCTAAGATGACAATCTCGTGGTTTGGACGAACTAAAAAAATGAATGGATAAAAAGTAAAATAAAATAACAAAAAAATAATTTACGAGATAATTCTCTTCGTTTACAGACAAGTGATCGGTGATTTTATTCACTTTTCCACCACAAGTGTAGAAAAAAGTTGTTCCTATAATAAGAATGATTTTTGATTCATGGACGTTGAAGTTTTTTTTTTCCTTTTTTTTTTGGTTGGGGTGTAATTAAATTGAGAAAGCAGAGCAATGCTCCACAATTTTGCAAAAAAAGAAAAATTATGTTAAATTCACTCTACACAATAAACTGAATTCATAAAAAATATATATATATATACTCTATAATGGTCAATAAAAATCATCATTTACTCTCAAAATTATACTACTCTATTGGTAGAAACCAAACTCATGCGCGTGAACCAAATCAAGAGCAACTAGCTCTCAGCCACTCAACACAAAGTGTTTACCTTATCAATAGCTCTCAAGAATTAGAGATTGTTTATCAAATGATCTCGCGATTTCTTAGCAAAATGTGAAGTATATCCTACAAGTAATATCCAATCTCTTCCTCACGGTTCTATTAATGTCTCCTTTTGACTATGCCTGAGTTAAGAGTGATTAAATAGAATATTTTAGTAGTTGGCAGTCTACATCTCGACTTGTAGCAAAGTCGCTTTGCATTGCGTTCCATTGTGAAACTTCATTCGATTATCAAACCGACGAAAAAAAGAAAAAGGAAATCCTTACTTTTTTCTTTTTTGTTATTTTTTAAAAGTATAAGCGGGGTCCAATCCCTCCATTGTGAAAATTCCCACTTTGTGTCCCAAGAAAATAAGAAGTAAAGGAATGGATTGTCAACAAATAACGCTATTCAATGGGATTCTCGCCGGTGCAATAATGCATAGGGAACCCCCCAGACGGGGAGAGAGAACAAGTGGCCGAGGCTTATGAGGATTTTACTTATATTTTTTTAAAATATACGGGTTTTATGCATTTTTATTAAAATATATGTGATATATATATATATATACACACACATAAAATAATGTGTAAATAGCACCATTTTATAGATTACATGCATATTTTTGTTAGTTATATGTATATATATTTTTAATTATTATACATTATATTTAATTTTAAAAAAAAAAAAACATAGAGAGATGGAACCGCGTAAAACCCACCCCAACCCCCATCTTCCACAAAGACGAACACTTACAAAAACGAAGGTTTGGAAATTGAAAATAAAGTCGACAAAGTCAACTGCAGAAGTCTATACTGCAACTTTTCTACCACTACCCCAAGTTAACGTCAATTATGATGATATGACTGCCATCGCCGTAGTTGTCCATCGTTTACGGTGTTGCCCTACAAAAAGTAGGAAAGATTAAAAACTATGGCTACAAAAATGTAACTGTGCGTAGTTTTTAAATTTACATTTTGTGTCAAATATTAAAATATTGGTGTTTAGTAATATTTAAAATCAATAATTAACATAATTGCACTATAATTTAAATTTAAGAACGGCAATATTTTAGTACAGCATAAAAACATGTGAGAAGAGCTGATTTTCTTAATTATCATCAAATAATCAATTACGTGTATTAATAATCGGCTTTTGCACCATTATAATATCAATTGAAACAACAATGCCAAACAAACCTATAGTTGTAAAGAATAATCCCCGCAAACCGATATATGATATCAAAGTCATGATACATGTCGCCAATCACAGTTTAATTAAAACCTTACTCAATAAAGGTTTGTGAATATATATTTTGACCAATTGTAATCGAATAGTTTTCTAAGAATTTGTAATTTGGTCCGTTTAATACAATATGCACGAGATAATTACTTTTTTCATGAATAATTTCATCTAATTATTGATTTTTAATTTGGTCAATTGAGATACGGAGGAGAAAATTTATGAGTGAGATTAAAGGAAAATCTTATCAATTTTATTTTGGACAGTATTATATGTTTTTTTTTATTCTCTCTTAATGAAAATTTCCCTTTTACACAAAACGAGCATAAACCAATTAAAGAAAATTCCTAATTGGCTAAAACCTTGCACTTCTATATATTAAGTTTTAGGTTTTCATTTTAGTGTTGTGGATCGAAGAGTAATATATATATATATATATAAGATCAATTAAATTTTTAAATTTTTTTTTAGAATTTATTAAAAAAGATAATATTTTTTAAAAGAAAATTTTTATTCATAATTTATTAAAATATTGAAATCTCAAGCATAAAAAAAAACGAACACTTAACTGAACTTAAAAAAAAAGAAATTGGAATTCATAAAAAAAATAACTTTTAAAGGAAATTTTTCATTGATAATTTCTTAAGATAGTGCAAAAAAAAAATAAAAAAAAGAAAAAAGTAGATATCAAAGACTAATACTCAATTAAATTTTTAAAATTATTTCTGAAATTTATTGAAGAAAATAATAATTTTTTTTTAAAAAAATTTATCGATAATTTACTAATATATTAAAATACCGAGATATTAGAATACTATATTATTTTAGTCCTTAAATTTATACATATATTTATAGATAAAATTATCTAATTAATTAAAAAATACCTTGAGTTAAATGTGAAAATACTTAATAACTAATTGAAAAAATAATCTAACTAAATATAAAAATACTTAATAATAAATTAAAAACAAATTCCTGAATAGTTTATTGCTTATTAAATAATTTAACTAAATTTTTTTAATTAGGCTAAAATAATTTAAAATAAATAAATAAATTATAAAATAAAAATTATAATATAATTTATAAGATAATAAAAAATAATCTTTATCAAATTTCTTTATTTAAAAGAAATTTGCTCTAAAGTTGATAAAAGAGAATTAATTTTTTCCATGTCATAAGAATAAATATTTATAATAAATTAATATTTTAAATAAGAACCAACAATTTATTTTGTAAATGATAGTGTAAGTATTCTTGGTAATTAATAATGATGTTAAACCATAAATTTTTCTTAATAGATAATATAAGTAAAAGATTAATAAGATTATGAGACATAAAGGTTATGTGCTCATCTTCCAAATTAATAGAATCTATTATGATTATTTGGTATTTATAATTAGAATCTTCACTAACACACAAGAAATTAATTTGTTCAAGTACAAAATTATCAATGATCAATGTTTCCTCTTCTCTTAGAACAATCTCCTTTTAATTAACAATTTGACTTATCTTTTTAAATCAAGAATTAGTACTTGATTAACAATATCATTGTAGGATAAATTCACAATTTTAACATGAATAAAATAAAAATTATATCATTATTTAGCTCTTTTTAAAATTTCATCAAATTTATTATTACCATAAAATTTAAGCAATAATCAATTTCTTATATTTCTCATAATTGAATTTTTAACTTACCAAATCTAAATTTATAGTATTGAATATCATTATGCTAATTAATTGTATTATTTTAAAATTTTGAATATACACAAATTATATTATTATATTCTAAATAAATATCAAATTCTACTAACTATCTCATAATATCTTCAACAAAAAAAATTTCATAAAAAATTGGAATATTTTTAAATAAAAAATATATCTACAAAGAAACTAATTGTTAATGACATTTTCAATACAAAATTTGTTGTATTCATGATCTTATAAAATTACTTTAAACAAAATCTTCTTTTTACTATTTTTGTTATTAAAAAGGTTATTTTGAATTATATAAGATAACATCAATATATGTCAAATTTGCTCTAATATTACTTGCTAAAGGACAAAAGGACTTGAATCTTTAAAACAATTTCTAAAATTTACTAAAAGATATAGCAACTTTAAAAAAAAAATTATTGATAATTTATTAAGATACTAAAATATCAAGATATAAAAATATTGAATTATTTTAATCCTTAAATGCATATGTATATTTATAAATAAAATTATTTAACTAATTAAAAAATACTCTAACTTAAATATGAAAAAAATTTAATGATTAATTAAGAAAATAATCTAATTAAATAAGAAAATAATCTAATTAAATAAGAAAATATTTTAATGATAAATTAAAAATAAATTTTTGAATAATTTTTTATTTTTTAAATAATTTTATTAATGAAAGTTAATATACCCTTATTAATGTGATTTATATTCATATTTATTTTTTTTAAAAAAATTAATTTTAATTAATAAATAATAAATAAATAAATTATAATTGATCGTAAAAAATTGTAATTAAAACTACTTAATTAGTAAAAAAATGGTATGAAATTCAAATAATTAATAAAGTAATTATATATAAAAATTAAGTTATTAATAGAGAAATTGTAATTTACAAAAATTAGAGAAATTATAATTAATAAAAATTAAGTAATTGATAAAGATTGTATATAGCTATATCAAAACAACAACATATACAAATTATAGTTGGTAGAAGGGGGCGCAATATGAAACATCCGTTTATAGTTGTGATTTCTTGATTTTTATAATTATAATTAAAGGTCTAAATCGTATTTCATTTACCCCCATTTACCAAATTCCCATTATCTTAATTAAACTTATTAATATTTACATACTCAAAAAATATAGTTGAATTCACCTTTTTTGTATTTTCGTGTAAATATCAATTCTCGTTCCACATTCAAGATTATGTAAATTTTCGAAGCTGAGATGCATAAAGTGGATCCTTTTCATTTTCATTAAATATTCCAAATAGTGGTTTTCCAGTAATTAGTCACTTATGTTTAGAAGCAACACAAGTGAGTACAAATATAGCAGCGTTTTTCAAAAGCTAACAAATCCCGTGATCCTGAACAAGATCTAGTTGGTGACATGCGTGATGAAGAGAGAATCTCTATCCCTACGTATTTAAAAACAAAACAAAACAAAGCCTAAAAAGACATCCATCGAGACAAAATGTGTAATTATAATTACCGGACGTTGTAGTGTAGCAGCAAGAGAATCATTAATTTTATGTAAGGTTCTGAGTTTTTTTTTTTTTGTCAAAATATTCGGTGAAACTAAACGTTAAATATTAAACATACATAATTTTAAAAATGGTTGGCGGACTAGATCTGCAATCCTCCCCTATGCATGTTAAATGTACATATTATTAAATATGCACAGCTTTAAGAATGTTTGGTGGACTAGATCTGCAATCCTCTCCTATTTTATGGAAAAACAAAACGGAAGTAACCAAAAGCGCCCATCGTACCGCCTGCCAAATTTCAAAACGAATAAAAAGCACACGACAGCCTCCTTATAGTTGTTGAAATGTATTTACACATCTTCTTTAGGATATATCATTGCAATATGAGACCCACTATTGGTCTGTTCTTTATGGGCCGTGCCACCACCTGCCCTTTAGCATTAATATATATATATAGATAGGTAGATAAAATGAAAATTCTAATTAAAAATAATGAGCTCTTCATGCATCTGCACAAAATCCATTTTACGGAACACAATCAATGGGCAACGTGGTAAATATTAAAAACCTAAAGATAATTAACCACCCTCGTACAGATTTGCGAACAATTCAAAAAGAGAAGGTAAGCTGTGAAAAGGACTTCAAGGGGAGAGCATGTCTAAGCACAGTGACCAACCAGTGTGGAAAGAACATAAAAAATAATGCCCCAAAAGACCCGTGCAAAAGAGAAATATTCCCTTTCATCGACATGCTTTTTGTTTCCATGAAAATAACATGCCTGTACAAATTTTTTTTTTTTACGAGAAAAACACTTTTCCCAAAATCACATTGTTTTCCAATCGAGTGAAATTTTTACATGTGTCGAACGTAAAAAAAAAAAAAAAAGACAGTAAAAATAAAAATAGTTTTCTTGCAAATAAACGGATTATAATATTTCACATGTTAAAAAGAAGGGCAGATAAAAGTGCTTGTTAGAGAGTTGGTTGGTGTGGGCCTATTTCATTTGTTTCTTTGTAATTATTATTAGAAAAGTTACATGTAATGTAATGTGATGACATATATCTAAATAATTACCTGCTGCAAAAGGGTAAAACCAAATAAATAAATAAATAAATAAATAAATAAAAGAAGAAAAAGAATGAATTCACGGAAGAGAGAACAATGTCAACGTACCGCTGTAAGTCGCAGTGCAGAGGCTTCCATCTGTAGTTGGAGTAGAGCAAGTCTGGGCGGCCATTCTTCTGGCAACTGAACACCCTCTCAATGAAGGGACAAGAGGAAGCGTCGTAAAGAGGTAGGATGATCCATCGTCAATGACCCATGTTCCGCCGAAGAAATCACACGAACCCTCATGGCCACTCGCTGCATCTGCTGTGCAGACGAAGAGAGAATAATAATAAGCAAGGGCCGTGAAACCAATTGTAAGATGAACCCACTTCCCCATCTGTCGCTGATCTCTCTGCCCAGCTAGCTCTAGCTAGCGAGCAGCTGGGCTAAAATGCACACCAACCCCGAGAATCCTGAGGGGGCCGACACAGAGTCACGGACAGACTGTAAAACATTAGGAGGAGCTCCTAATTTCTAAAGAATGCATGCGGTCCATTTATAGAACTATCAAGCATTTAAAGGCTCATATGGGGGCCCACTTGCGGTGTCACAAGCTCTCCGTATACATATATATATATATATATATATATATATATATATATCAAAGAAAGTCTTTGTGGAGCAGTCTAGCAGGCATAAAAAAAAGAGTAATTTATATAAAATATTATATATTATATAGATAAATTTTTATAAAATATAAAAAAATTTTACAGTAATATAGTAATATTCGTATAAATTTTTTCTATTATATAAGATATTATTAGTATAATATAAATATTTTATATATTTATATATATAATATAAAAGTTTTTGTGTTTATTTATGGTGAGAGAGAAAGAAGTGCCCGGGGGGGGAAGAGGAGAAAAGGGTCACAGTCACGGACATCAATGATCCAATGGATCGCCGCTGTAAATTTATGTAAAGATTTTGGGAGCGGTGAGGTCATCATGAATCATGATCCAAGCTTTTATTTTTTTTTTATAATTATTTTTGAAATTATGATGTCTCTGCAAGCGTTTTTATTTATTTTGATTTGAATGTTTTATGAGTAGGTGGCATGGTAACTGGGATAGATCTATAGATTGCAAAATGTCAATTACTGAAAATAAAGGCATATTAATTTTTGAAATATATATATATATATAAAAAAGGGTTACCACCCTCGTCATACTGTTGACTTAATTGTTCGTAGCAAAGGCACATCAGTGGTTGACTGAGTAACAGGTGCATTTAACATTGTATAAAGTTGCATCACAAGAATGACAGAAGCACAACTTTTTGATATACTTAAAAGATCAATTAAACAAAGATAGAAATATGTTTAATTCAAATTTAAATCTCTTTGATTGTGCCTTTTCATAAAATAAGAATCTATCATAAAAATAAAAAATATGTTATTAAATTTTAAATTTGATAGTTATTATAATTACATATAATTTAAATTACAATTATTATTATTTAATGCAAAATTTTTTATAAAATAAAATATCAATAAATAATTTTTAATTTTAATCATAAAAATAATACTAATATCTTTAAAATATTTTTATAGTTCAAAATAAATTTTAGTATTGAATTAAATTAAAAAGAAAAAGAAAAAGTATAAGAAGAAGAAAGGTATTGTAGAATGTAGATTAGATTTTAAATCTATTAGACCAAGCAAGTATTTAAGACATATAAAGATAATTATTTTCATCATAACTCTTCTTCTAGGAGTACAATAAATTCAAATAAGGTAAAGCAGATAACCAATAAAAATTTTTTAAAAAATATCATAACTTATTGAATTAGCCTAAATTTTAAATATAAATTGGATATAATTTGTAATTTTAATGAACCACTGTAAATAATTTAGCTGTAATTTTGAGAGTTAAAAAATAATTAAAATTCAAATCAAACTGCTTTATAATAACAAAATACAAATGTGTATTTTAAAGAGAAATTTGAGCATACAAAAAACCTAATTATCTCTCACGACCCACAACCCAACCACGCTAAACATACTTAACAAAGACATGTTGTTCTCATAGTTTTCTTCATCAAGTTTTAAATTACTTATTATTGATCTCAATATTTGAAAATTTACTTTTTTACTTTTTCATCTTTGATAATTGAGAAATCAATATTTTGTTTAAGTGTCCTTCATTTCTTCTCTTAGACATCAACCGTTTTAGTAGTTGAACAAAGTGACAAAATAAAATGTGTGAATGATAATTTTAATTCAAATGAATATGATTTAAGTTGCTAACCCAATTTGCAATTACTAACGATGATTTAATCAATTTTACTTTTATTTTGGTTTGGTTATAAATTTAATTTATTTTTTAAAATTAGGTTGATTTGAATATAAATATCAAAGTCCGTCGCACCAATAATATGTGCACCCTCTTTATTGATGTGGATCCGAGAAGCCTGAAAAAAGCGTGCATATTGGGTATTACGTTCGGCCTATAACTTGTCTTCTCTAGGAATGTTCGTGTGAATCAAGATATAATGTAAAGTTCGTCTTTACATAGATAATTGTTAGTCTTTTGGGCCCTCATCAAAACCATTACAGCCAGCATACTGTTAAACTAACAATGCTTGCTATAACCCCTTTTTTTTTGTATTAATATAATATAACAAATTTATTATTTTGAATCAGATTTTTTTATTTTAATTAATTTTTTTATAAATCATATTAAATTAATTTTATTTAAATTTTTAAAAAAATCAAATTAAAAATTTTTTAAATTATAAAAGTATCATATAAAATATTATAATTTACAAAAATTTTATATTTAAAAAGTAAAAAATACTTTTAAAATTACACAAAAATATATTTAATAAAAAAAATTTAAAATCATTATATTTAGAGATATTTAATAATTTTTTTTTATTATTCAGTTTTTATTTTTGTTCCAAGAGTTACAATTATAAACTAAACAAATCTAAACACATACTTTATTTGATGGCTGTCATTTGTGAGGCTGCAAAAGGGGGTTTAATGCAGCTCAAAAACAGATGCATAGAACAATATACATAAAGATGCTAAGCACATAGCCAGTCATCAATTTTATTGTTTCAGAAGTTTTCCTTTGTTGCAGAAAGATGCCTGCTTATCTCCCACGGTGTTCCAACCGCTTCCCTTCCGAAGCAGTTTGTAACACTGCCAGGGTCGGTTTCAACTAAGTGCTTTAGTTGTCACGACACAGTCATATTGCAAAAGTCGACAGAAAATTGTCTTGAACGCATGCACGTTTTATTTAAGACATATAGATAGTGGAACTCGCCAAACTCTGAACCATTTCTCTAATTTCTACTCTCCCAGTAATCAGATCCCAAGTTGACCGGATAAAGATCATTAGAAGACACAGTAGAATTGGTCAATGGTGCATCCGACGTAGCGCTTTGGGTCTGGCTTTTGCTGACGTTCACCTCCATGCCGGTCCGGAAATGCCTCCTCATTTCTTCAATCCTTACTGAATCATCTGAGACTCCTGCACCCGGAATGAAGGCTTTCAGCGCGACTTTGCCTTCGAGCATGCTTACTACTGACGACATTGTCGGTCTAGCTGCTGCTAAGGCATTAGTGCATAACAAAGCCACGTTGATCATTCTCATCATTTCCACTTTGTTGTAGTGTGTGCCAAGCCTGGGATCAACTAGCGTCAATAGATTCCCTTCTTCCTTCAGAATAAGTGCCTGGAAACAGCACGCATAGTTGCAAAAGTCCCATTAGTTGGAACCTATAATTCAAAATTCATCTGATAAATTTAAAGGAGATGGAAAATGAAGCTATACCCAGTCAAGAAGATAAAAGCTCTTTCCCTCAGACCGATTCGTGGTGTTGCACGTTCCACTAACAATTTCGAGGGCTACAATTCCAAAACTATAGACATCTGCTTTGTCTGTTAAGTAACCCCTCGTTGCATATTCTGGTGCCATGTATCCACTGCAAAACCAAGAAAGACACTTTTTTCCTTTTATGTGGAATTTTTGCAAAATGCAAAGAAAATTAACAAGGTAGAAGTAAAGAGTCTCACAGCGTTCCAGCTATTCGTGTGCTTATGTGGGTGTTTCCTTCATCATCAAGCTTGGCCAGGCCAAAGTCTGATATTTTGGGGCTTAAGTTCTTATCAAGCAACACATTTGTTGCCTTGATGTCTCTGTGCACAATCTTTAACCTGGATTCTTCATGGAGATATGCCAAACCTCTTGCAATACCAACACAGATCTTGTGCCTCGTCGGCCAGTCCAGCTTCAACTGGAATTCTTCAGGACCTTTCGAATAGTCAAATTAACATCAAGTCAGTAAGGAACGATAGCATGTTGGTTCAAACATGCAAGCATGCATTTATGTTCCAGTGGACATTTAGATGGAAATGATAATCATGTTTTTCCTGTTAATGTTAATGAGATTTACCGAATAAAGCACGAGCAAGGCTGTTGTTCTCCATGTACTCGTACACCAGCGACAACTGATTTCCTTCAATACAACATCCGTAGAGCTTTACAAGATGAGGGTGTTGCAGAGCAGATATCATGCCAACCTCATTCACAAATTCGCGGTTCCCTTGCTTTGATTTTGTGGACAGCTGCTTTACGGCAATTATGGTGCCATCTGACAGAAGACCCTGCCCCAAGGAAACAATGTTTAACTTCTTGCTCCAACAGAAATCCCATGGGTAGCCAAGAAATGCAGAGATACGTCGTTGTGTTTAGAAAATAGGTAACTTTGTGTTGCGTACCTTGTAAACTGAACCAAAACCGCCTTCTCCAATTTTATTATCAGGATCAAAGTTATTGGTTGCAGCTCTAATTTGTCTCAGCGTAAACGAACCCGTTGGCAAGTCCAGTCCATTCAAATCTATTTGAAAAAGCAAGTCTTTATCAGAATCGAGCTGCAGAGAAACACCAAAATTTCCAACCCCTCTTTGGAAGGTAATCAAACAGTAAAGGGATTAACAAATTCAGAGGTATCCGTAATCCATTGAATCAAATGCCAAACACACGACGCACACCAGCATCCCCACATATTGGGAAAAAATTCTCTGTAATAACAATGCATCGCCTACAATGATGCCAAATACCTTGATACATTGTGTCCTTACGTCTTAGGCATCCCGTCCACCAGAGGGTTACCAGAGCCAGAAAGATGACAAAAACTACTGCAACTACAATTCCAGCCACAGCACCTGCAGGCATGCCGTTGTTGCTGTTGCTGCCACTTTCTGAAGGAGCGGGGAAATCAGCACCAAATTTTTTATGGGAAAAAAAAAAAAAAAAGCCATACATAATGGATGGTACGTCAGCCTTCGGCTCTTTGAAAACAGGCTAATGCCATAAAAGGGCAATAGAATGAGAAAGGATACACAATTTGACTAGATTAAGAGAAGCAATATATATATATATTTATTGCAAAAAGAAACTCTCAAGATTTTAACAAAAATGTAGCAAGGTAATACATGCCTTTTGTTGAATGCTGTTTACGGGAGTTCACAGGAAGTGTTCAACTTACCAGAAGTCACAGAAATAGCTGAGATAAGAGGACCATAGACCCCTTTCTCTGGGATATCCGTTGTCCCTTTTCCAGCCCAATAAAACCGTATATCCAATGTATGGTTAGTCACAGCAGCAGGTAAATTTTTTATATATGCCTTTCCAAACCCACCAGCTTCACCTCCAAGATTAAAATCCTTAAGCACCCGCTTCCCCTACAATAATTTAGTCCAACTATAATAAAGAATTGAAATGGCTCAAACTCAGCATGGAATGACTAATCATTTTGATGTTGAAATACAACTTTAATGTAGTGATTACCTGAATGTAAATATCAAAAATGCGCCTGCCGAGGCTGGTATATGTGTTGTCATCAGTAAATACTATCTCTGCAAAGTGGAGCTTAACTGTGTAGTTCCCATTTACCATGCAGAAACCGTAGTATGTGAGAGAGAGTGCAGAAAGGCGAGCAGAAGTGTAGAGGGCAGAGGTGCTTGCAGAGAGTTGAGTTTTATTGGATAGGATAAATTTATCGGTTTGATGGCTATCATCCCTGAAGTTGCCAGTGCTGCTAACTGCCCAGTTACTCCCATGCTGAAAGAAATGTGAAGGTCCTTCATCATCTCCATCAGGTTCGTACTCTGTTCCATCTACCCTCATTTTGTTTCCTCCACAATTTATATGGAAGGAGTAGACCACTGATGCCAAAGGGCTTACAGTTACACATTAGCGAAAAGGAAAATAAAACAAAAAGTTTCTTTGTATAAATGCTTCTCAAGGTCCAAGTTTTGAACCCTTTGTAAAATTGAAGACTAATGGAACTTTTGATACTGCAATTTCTGCTAGCCTCACTGGAACCAAAAGGAAAAATTCATGAAATTTAATTGATTAAAGTTTATTTTGCCTTCACTACTACCACAAAAGGATTATTCTCAACTAAAATTTCAATTCTGTATGTATCGGATGCATGACACCCAATACTTTGGAGGAGAGGATGCTGATGTAATATGCACATTGAGATATATGCTTAACCTTCTAAGTTTTTGAAACGGAAATGACACTAATCAGTGGATTTTTTGATGTTTCATTGTTTTCCACATAAGGTTTCTAAAAGTTTGACAACACTAAAATCATAGAAGGCTCATTAAAAGTGTCTTCTAATGGTTATCAAATGCTTCCAATGGATCAGCTTTTCCTTTTACACCAGCTTTCAGTTTCTTATACAATATGGATAATTTGTAGCACACACAACGGGGGAACCTTCTGCAGCAGATTTAGCTACTTGACTTACTTTTTGGGCATTGGTCTCTTCCTAAGCATGAAACAGTTCCACTGCAGAAAAATTTGAGAAGGGTTTAGAGGAGATGAGATCATTATGCATGCTTTTACATTTATTATTATTATTATTGTTTTTTTAAGAGGGAGTACTTACAAGTTATTGCTGGTTGAGGAGCTTGCAAACAAATTTCTGTGGGAAATGATAAACGTCATAGCTTGTAGAGTGTTGGAACTTTTTGAGGGGGAACAGGATTGGAGGTGGGGGCTCGACGGACAGGAAAGGGGAGAGAAAGAGATAAAGTTTAAGCATAGTTTCTTACATCTGTCGTTGCTGACATGGCCTTCGGACTGTGAAATTGTTGTAGGAAAGATCACTGCACGAAAGTTTCAATGAGTTATTGTCTTCTTGTCTTTACCATAAGCACGAAACTTATCATATGGAAAATAGGCCGCCGAAAATTGAAATCAATGTAAACAAAAGTAAGAGGGAGGATTAGTAAGAAAGGCTTACACGTTATCTGCATTGTTAAGAATCCAGTCAGGAACTGTTCCATTTAGCATATTCCCTGTCAAATATCTGAAACAATTAACACTTCCGGTGAGTTTTAGGGTTATTCATATAGATAAATAGAAAGACGAATATATTCCTATTCTGTGTGCATGCACAGAACCAATGCCAGACACGAAAGTGAATCTCTCCCAGTTCCAGTTTACATGACGCAGGACACATGTTTGAAGAGGAAATGTATATCCTTTGATCATGACTCAAATCATGGGGTTGTTCTCCTTTCGTGGAGAAGAAACATTCATGTGGGACAAACTATCTTCGTGGCCTTTGGTTTTTACCATATCCTGTTGGCCACTTATCTTCAGCTCTCCTTTTAATATAAAACTCTCAATTATTTATCTTATAAGTTTGAATGAGAAAAATAATTTTGCAAGGCATGTCTTGCAGCGTTACGCAAGCAACATAGCATGTTTTCTTCCAGATGAATGCAAAGCAAACAAATCTAAACGAAATATCTTACATGAAATCCGTCTTTTCTAAACTAACAAAGCTGCTTGGAATTCCTCCAGTCAGTTTGTTAAAGCTGAGGTCCCTGCAAAAGAAATCATAACAACAGATTAATAGTTTTCTTGTGAAGAAGCATTTGATTACATTTTGTTGCTAAAATGATGGAAAGTCAACTGAGCAGGGCACTTCCACATCTTACTTTGAAGTATATGAGAGAAAATAAATGCAATTTACTGTTGCAAAAAATCTGTGCAGCATAATTTACAAATCATGTTGAAGTATGGGCTTGTACTGCACGCAGGTATCTCCACCACACAATGTCCTACGGCGCTTTATTCAGCTTGCATCTCAATGTTAATAAGCAAAGAAACATCCAACTTGCTTCATCATCAAGATAGTATGATGAATAGAGTTGACAGTTCATGAACATTAATCACCACCACAACAACTAGAACTAGCAAAACTAATGGCAACTGATATTTTAGCATCCTCGCGTTTAGTTCAAAAGATATGGTTGACGTAAATAAGGCGAGGATAAAAGGCCATTAGGGGTAGATTGAGCATGACAGCTTATAACTTGATGAGATATTCATTAATCAATCTTACTGTCAAACAAGAATTGGATCAGTATCGATTCCAACTTTACAGAACACCCACAATGTTAACCATTAATCATAAAAAGAGCAGTAACATTGGCTCAAACTTAACCAGTCACCAATGAGTTTTTGTCATATCAGAATTTCATCAACCAATTAACGTGTTCCAAGAAAAAGTATTTTTCTTTAAACTCCTCTGTTTCAGAACCCGGTCTCCTTAAAAATGGGAACTTCATTTATATCAGAACTACAAAGTGTCGGAATTATGAGGGCCTGAAGCTTTCAGTAGGCAGAATTGTGAACTTTATCCTGCATTCAAAAAGACAGAAAAGAGACCAATATATACTCACAGAGTTTTCAATTTCGTCATCTCTCCTAAATAGTCAGGTAGCTTTCCAACAATATCACAATTCTTTAGTATTCTGCAAAAAATCAGGCTCATTTAACCATTACAAGGCTCCAGAGCATGACATCAATGTATGGATAACAAATGCACCCAACTCACAAGACTTTCAGCCTTTTCATTTTCTCCAATGGTGGAAATGGTATTTCAGTTCCATTACTTAAGTCACTGATCCTCCTGCACAAACAATGAGAATATGTGCGATGAATTGTGCCAACAAAACAAGAATGCAAGAAGAAAGAAACATACCATTTTAGTAAGAATGAGTTTAAAGTGGTGAAACTATAATAGTGCTTTACTCACAAGTCAGTGATATTTTCTAAAAGTCCAATACCAGATGGAATTGGCCCAGTTAAACCACTGCCTTGTATGATCCTGTCATCATCAAATTTTAATTTGTGTCAGCAACAAAACATGCCATAGCAAATTATACCTTGCAAGAGAGGTTGGCAAAAAGTTCATACAACTTGTTTAGGCTTGTCCAATTCTGAATAAAGTTGGGTATCGGCCCGGTGAACTCGTTATCGCCAATCCGACTACATTTACATGTTGCAAAAGCCGTTACTGTCATAATTGCTTAATTCAAAAACAATTGATATAGCAGCATTTGGCTAAGATGATAATTCAGACACTTACAAGTCCCTCAGTGAGATCAAATTTACAAAGGTGGCAGGCAACCGGCCAGTAAAATTGTTCGAGTTGAAAAGCCTATATCAGCAAAGAAACACAAAGAAGACATTTCAATTCCAACTGAATTTCCAAAGTACTCAAAGGAAAATGGCTAGGTGTGCACGGTAACAAGAAATCTCATGTTTCTCAAGATGACTACACAATGACTACATGTATAAGTTATCAAAATTAAGAAAAAGTTCATACATTCTTTGAATGTTCTTCAAATTTCCAAGCTCTGGAGGCAAGACACCAGAAAGTTGATTGAACTCCACCGTTCTGCATATTCGTCTCACACAAAAATGACTTACTGACTGAGAACGTAAAACAGAGAAAGGGGTAATATAATTTTCATTTTTTTTCCCACTTACAAACTTGCAAGAGTGCTGATGTTTCCAAATTCTTTTGGTATTGGACCCGTTAGCCGGTTTGCCAGAAGGGAGCTGCAGTCAGACACACAAACACACATTTTAGTTTCGAAGGAAAAAAATAAAATAAAAGATTCAAAATCTTAGAAAGGTTTAGTACATTTAGACGTGAAAAGGGAGTTGCAGAGGTAGGGAATGACGAGAACGTACATGTTGACCAGTTGCGTGGAACCCCACTGTGGAGGGATTGTGCCACTAAGGTAGTTACGCGAGAGGTCACTTGGAAACAACATGAAAAAAAATAAAAAGAAAAGTAAGAAAGAAGGGAATTATAATTATTAGTTAAAGAGAAATGAATTTGACACAAATGAAAAAATTTCGAATAATATCATTTAAATCATTTAAAATCTAACTTGACTTACTAATAAAAAAATTAATAATTAATAATTTAAAATATTTAAAATTTAAATATTCAAAAATAATTTAATTTTTATTAAATATAAAGTGAATATTTTATAATTTAAAATAATTAAAATTAAAATAATTTAAAAATTAAATAAGTCCAATTAAAATTTAATATATTTATAATTTAATAAATCTGAAGAAGAGTATGATATATCTGTTTGCACTTATTTGAAACTCAAAAACTACTTAAAATTTGATCCATTGGGAACTAGTGATACCCAAAATTCGATACTATCCGAGCCAGACGAGGCTCGACCCACCCATTAGCCAAGTTTAGGGTTTAGGGTTTTGAGAAAATACTCACATTTCTTGGAGGTAAGGAAGACCGCCCAAGTCCGTTGGGAGAGTGCCTGGGAGATTCTGGGTCTTCAAAAGTCTGCGGCTCAACAGAGATTGGGCTTCTTTTAGTGCTTTTTTTTGATAAATCTAATGTTACCTACTTATAACTTTGAATACATGCCCCCGAGGAGCAGGGCATACAAACCCGCCCAACTAGAGATTTTTTTTTAATTTTTTTTCACAAATCTGGTGACCTTATTTGCACACAATAAAATTTCATAATATATATAAAATATTTTATATTAACTTTAAATGTGGACGGCCTTAGGGATGTTCATTACCTTTAAATGTGGGCCAGTTTATCTAATTATCTAAGCATATAATTGTTGGACGATCCCATATCCAGAGTTCACAAAACACCGAATGGTTAGGCCGTTGATAGAGATATGTGTACTCCCCATGATTGAGCTTGTACGTATTAATACATTAGTCAACATATGACAAAAACTTAAGAAAATATGTAAGATAGATATAAAATAAATATTTGATATATTAGAAAAAATTTAATATCAATATACTATTATATATATATTAATTATAATTAGTATATAATAAATTAGTGTTTATTTTGAGTGTGTCGGTAACAGGACTCTTTCAAACAATCAATGAGAAGGAAAATCATTGAATTTTTCAAGCAGGAGAACACTGGTCTGTGTTCAACAACACTCAATTAATGAATTAATTAATTATCGTGACCAACAAGTGCACAATTTATAATGAAACACAAATGGATGGTTTACAACAGCTGGCCTTGTCCCTCCGGAAAGAAAATCTGAAAATGTCTCCCGGCTTTCTTGTAAGAAAAGAATAATTTCGATATAACATTAACATAATACACAAACAAGGATATTCCCACCCTGTTTAATTGAACATACGCTGACCAACACCACAAGTGTAACTTGGTAATACGGAGGAGCTCGGTTACAGAATAAATCGAATTGATACGAAATAGATACAATTTATAGTTTATATGTTTTTTTATATATAAATAATAATCAATTGTAATTAATAATTATAATGAATTTGTGTGTATTTCGTTATTATTTCTTATATTTCTCTGATTTTTTTAAAAATATGCATAACTGTAAAATAAACCTTGTGTATTTTTTGCCAAGAAAAAATAAAAACAACATACGGCGGACCTGCAAGCAAATAAATACTCAATTGACTGTCTCCAGGCAAGTAGAGTAACTAACTAGAATAGAGAAAGAAAAAGAGTAGTTGTGAATCACACACACGCACACAAAGATCCGGAGACTTACATGCTAACGACATGGCAGACGGTACCACTGGAGAAGGAACAGTTACACTTGACTGCATTTTCCCGTCGCTTATCTTGATGTGGATCATTCCAACCCCATTCTCCTCCACAGGGATCCACGTTAAAATTCCAGTTTGTCTTGCCTAGTGTCTTAGCTATATCTCCCAAAGCTTGCTCTGCAAAAATATAACAAAACCCCACTCCAACGTTGATCAAAGTAATTTATAATATTATCACACACGGTACGATTGCTATACTATAACCTGAGAGTCATTTATTTAAGTCGCAAAACAACTCTTTGTAAAATTAAATGTAATAGTTTGCGATCCGTTTTTAGACCGCAGTGCACTGGGATTCCTTTTTTCGTTGTTTTTTTTTTTACGCACATGGAATAATATATACATACTTTCATCGCTTGTCAGCTGAGCTTGATCAGTGGCGCCAGGAACTAGAGTTGTGAGGCAAAAGGCAGCGAGAGAAGCAAGAAGAAGAAGAAACCTCGAGACCAAGGCAATCTTGATTACAAACATGATGTGTGTTTTCTGAAGCAAAATTAACTGGGACAGTGGAAACTAATCATATGAAGAAAGACATGTTGGTTGGTTGAAGTGCAGTAAGCGTATAGAGTATTAGCATAGCAGAGAATATGAAACAATAGCCTAATTGCGTTATTGGTAGTACTAGAAGATAGATATGGAATCGCACAAAATTGAAGCTTCGTGTGAAAGATGTAAGCATTTTTTTTTTTATTTCTTTTGATTGGGTCCTAACAACCCCTCCGCCTGTCTTTTTCTTTTTTGATTCGGTCAGAAGGCCCGTGTTGACCCCAAAATCGCTACAAAGCCAAAGTCAACTCTGACATTTTGCACACCAAAACTTTAACTACATTCTCCTTAGTTTATACGATCCTATTCTCTTAATTTTTTAAATGAAAGAAGATATTTTAATAAGTTTATTCAAAGTCATTTGTCTGGAAACGAATGAGCTCACCTATTGGCACAACCAACTTGTAATTGTGGTGTGTTGAGAAAATATTATATATGTTTGGTATTTTCTTGTACCAAGAATAATTAAAATTTAGTATTTTCATTTGAGTTAATATACTAAAATATCATAAAAGAGATATTGATAGATCTTATAATATATTGTGTTTTTATTTTATAAGTAAATCAGTTGATGTTATAAATTAAAATTTATAAATATTTAGACAAATACATAAATATTTGTTAAAAAATAAATTAACTAAACTTATTATTTATAAAAATTTATGACTAAAATTGTTGCTCTTTTATTTATCAAATTACTTGTATAAAAATTGTGTGAAGTCATAATTAAATTTAAAATTACTAAGATATCTAATATAAAAATTACTATATATTAATTGTATTTTTGGGTTATCCTAACATATGAGTGTAAATATTAAAATAATATATAGTTGAATAATTTATATGTTATCTTATATACCTACCATAAATGTTAATTTTTATTAATTAAATTTTTTTTTACATATATAAATAATAAGTGAAGATGGGGATACACCATTTATTGATTAAAAAGTCTAATGAGACACAAGTTACATATGAATAAAGTTTTAGTAACCTTTTGATTACGCATTAAATTTCATGCATGAGTGATATTTGAGAATAAAAACCTTTTTCCTTATATTTTATGAATTTTCAAAATTTTGAAGTTTAAGGAATAAATTTTTATTAATATATGAATGAGTTTATAATTTTTTAATGAAATAATTTTAATAAATGACCATACTAATTGAACCAAACTAAATTTAATGAGTTTAATTACATAAAAATTGTATTCTTTAACAAATGAATTTTATAATTTTTAATTTAATAAAATAAAAAAATAATTAAAATAAAATTAAATGATAAGTTCAATGATGAATTATTTAATTTATCCCATGGATTGATTAACATGTTTAATGAGACATCAGTTACTAAATCCAAGTCAATTAAAACATAATTATAGTTTTGGTAACCTTATGATCAAGTATTAAATGTGATGTGTGCATGAGTGATGTAAGGATAGAGACAAGAGAGTTAAACCAAAGAAAGTGGCTTATGTGGACCTACAGATTTTATATACTACTAGATTAATACATTGTATTAATTGCATAAGTGATGTATGTATATACATACCCTCAAATCTTTGAAGGCAATTTAATGTAGAATGAGAGATTTTGGCCTCCACTAAAAAGAATTTGTGAGAGGAAGACAGGAGTTAATTTTGAAAGTAAAATGAAATGATAGCAATAAAATTGTATTATGAGTTTGAATTAAGATGAGAAAGAAAAAGAAGAAGAAGAAGAAGAAGAAGAAGAAGAAGAATGGTATTATAGTATGTAGATTGGATTTTAAATCTATAGGATAAAATAAATATATAAGACATATAAAGATAATTACTTTCCATTATAACTCTTTCTCCATGAGTATAATAAATTTAAATAAAATAAGTAAGAGAAATATGAAAATGATACATTTCCAAATAATAGTTTAAGTATTAATTTGGTGTATCTCTTTTTGTATTGATTTATAATTAAATTTTTGTATTGTAAATTATATTAGTAAAATATAAGTTTGAGTTTAAATGTAAAATAATAAAATAAGTAAAATGATTAATATATTTGTAATATTATTTTTTTATATAAAAAAGATGAAAATAATTAACAGGAAAAAAATTTAAAAAAAGTATCAATTTTTTTTTATTAGCCTTAATTTTAACATAAAATCAGCTGGAGTACATATTCCGCAAAACATATAAAGAAGCGAAACGCTGAGCATAGAGAAATGAGTTAGAAGCGCAACTGGACCTTTTGTATTAGGATGTACCCAAAATTTTCTGATTCGCTTAATTCGATCAATTCTACTAAAGTTAAACTAAAATAGCTAAAAGTGTTAAACACAGTTCTTGTAAAAAATTTAAGATGCCAAAGTGTGTAGAGGACTGAATTCAAATAATATAGCGCTTTTTTTTTTTTGTTTTTCTGGGAAAATAAGAATGGTCAAAGGAGGATACATCAGGTAGGATGGGGTCTGACGCGTCGGAAAAAATCAAATGACGGATTGGGTATCGGCAACTTGTGAGATAGCAATGTGGGGCTGTTGACAAAATGGCGCTAGAGGACGGAGAACCATACTCCAGCGACATGGGTGAAAGTTCTCAAGACAAGGTATGGTGACTGTCGTTATTCGTCAGGGAAATGGGCTACAATATGGCGAGACATCGGCTTTGCGATGCAACAGAATGCTAGGGCTTCGGCTACAGTCAAGTTTAACTTCAGATTCCTTGTAGGGGAAGGAGACAGAGTGGATTTTTAGCACCATTTTTGGTTGGGTTGTGGACCACTTGGAAGAAGGTTCCCTCGACTATTGGCTCTAGCTGTGGAAAAATCAGGCCCTTTGAGAAATTTCAGAGCACGGATGAATGGAAGATGGGAGTGGAGAATATTGTGGTGAAGAAACCTCTTTGACTGGAAAAAGGACCAGCTGAGCATGTTCATGAAAACTATCCAAGAATGTCGCCCCGCACAAGGAGATGCAGATAGGTTCAGATGGCAGATGGCAGAGGGAACAGATTGGCATCTTCACAATGAAATCATTCTATCATTTGTAGGAGAGCTTCCGAGGGGAGTCTACGCAGGATATCTCTAGTACGTTTACCGATTGAGGAGGGATTAACACGTTTAAGGGGTGGGCTGACCAGGATACCATTTGCAACATTTGTTCGTGTCGGGACAGTAATCAGTTTCCCACCTTTTCCTTCACTGCGAACTTGCTTGGCAGGTATGGAGCTGATGTTTGTGATGGTGGGAAATAGTTTCGGTTGTCCTAGACTCGGTAACGAGGACTTGGGAGATTTTGGCTAGATATTGTCCGGGAGTCATGGGTTTTTTGGCAATCATATGGCTATTTGGTTGGCAATGAGTGAATGTATTTTTCAAAAAGAATTTTTTGAAATTGACAAGATTTATGATTTGTTAGGAATTAAAATGTTATAATGATTCGGAACAAAATAGTCTTACAGCTCTTATTTTATCAACGACTTTATATTAAATATTTCATGTGTTTCACTTTCACGAAGGATCTAACTCGGAGAAACAAGGGGGTATGGATAACACCTCTGGTTCCAATGGAGTGGCAGACATTGGTGGTGTGTTACGAGGCCACAATGAAAAGGTGGTGTGCATAATCGCCAAGTCAATAAGGGCAGCGGGTAAAAACGAGGTAGAATTATTAGCAATTTACGAGGCAGTGGTATTATGGAGAGAATACGGGTGCGCTGATTCGTCAACGGTGATCATCGAGAGTGACTCTAGTACTGCAGTGACATGGTTGAAAAAATGGGATAGAAAGGGCTTGGTCTTTGTTCTGTGTGTTCAAGGATATTAAAAATATTAGCGGAGGGCAGATATCTTTTGATTACTAGCCAAGAGAGTGTAATCGGTTTGCGGATACATTAGCAAAAGATAAGAGGAATACAAGATCTGTCGACCTAGTAGCGTGGCTTTGAGAATAGGAAGTTACTTCTATTTTTATCGATAAAAAAAAAAAAGTGTTATACACAGATCAGACATAATTTGTAATTTTGATAAATCACTTTCAATGATTTAGCAGGAGATTCGATAATTCAAAAATCGTCAAAATCCAAATCAAACCGTTTATAATATCAAAATACAAATGTATATTTTAGAGAGAAATTGCCCGTATAGAAAACATAATTATCTCTCACAACCCACAAACCACCCAAACTAAACATGCTCAACAAAGACATGTTGTTCTTACAGTTGATGGGTTTTAAATTACTTATTATTTATCTCAATATTTTATTTTATTTTATTTTTTACTTTCTTGTTTTTGCATTCTGGAAATCAATATTTTGTTTTAAGTGCCCTCGATTCTTCTCTTGGACAACAGCCACTACAGTGGTCGGACAAATTGACTAAATAAAAAGCTTAAATAATAATTTTAATTCAAACGAACATGGTTGAAGTTGTCAAACTAATCGGTAATCACTAATAATGATTTAATCAAATTTATCTTATTTTGAAGCGGTTATAATTTTATTTTATTTTTTAAAAAAACTAAGTTGATTTGAATATAAGTATCAAAGTTCTTCACACCAATAATATGCACACCCTCATTATTGAGGTGGATCCAAGAAGCCTGAAATGGTATGCATAGTGGGTATTTCCAAGTGTCCGGCCTATAACTTGTCTTATTCGGGAATGTTCGTGCGGATAAAGATATAATATAAAGTTCGTCTTTCTATAGATAATTGTTAGTCTTTTGAGCCCTTATCAAAATTATCACAACCAGCAGGCTATTAAATTAATAATATTTATTACATTTATTTATTTTTTAAGTATAATAAATTTATTATTTAATATATATTGAATTCTATTTAAATTTTTAATTTTTTATATATAATTTTTAATTAACTTGATTTTTGTTTTAAGTAAATTAAATTAAAAATCTCATAAACAATAAGAATATTATCACTGGATATTGTGATCAAATATTTAAGAGATTATTTGTTGTTAAGTCAAAAATACTACTTTTAGATCTCCGCTGAGGTGTTTAGAAGAACTAAAGTGCATCAACAGTATTTTCTGAAGTTACGTGAGAATATGCCTTGCATAGAAAAGAAACGAGACTTCTAAAGTTTTTATATTTACAGACACTCAACAATTTTTTTTAATGTTCAATTCTTATTTTTGTTCTGAGAGTCACAATTATAGGTTAGATAAATCTCAATACATACTTTATTTGATGGGAGTCATTTGTGAGGCTGCAAAAAGGGGTTTAATGCAGCTCAAAAACAGACGCATAGAACAATATATATAAAGACGCAAAGCACATAGGCAGTCATCAATTTTATTGTTTCAAATGCTTGCTTCTGTTGCTGAAAGATGCCTACTTATCTCCCACGGTGTTCCAACCGCTTCCCTTCTGATGCAGTTGTAACTCTGCCTGGGTTGTTTCAACTAAGTGCTTTAGTTGCCATGACATAGTCATATTGCAAAAGGACGACAGAAAATTGTATTGAACACATGCATGTTTGATTTAAGACATGTAGACAGTGGACCTCGCCAAACTCGAAACCATTTCTCTAATTTCTACTCTCCCAGTAATCAGATCCCAAGCTGACCGGATAAAGATCATTAGAAGACACAGTTGAATTGGTCAATGGTGCATCCGACGTAACGCTTTGGGTCGGGCTTTTGCTGACGTTCACTTCCAGGCTGTTCCGGGAATGCCTCCTCATTTGTTCAATCCTTACTGAATCATCTGAGACTCCAGAATCCGGAATGAAGTCTTTCAGAGCGACTTTGCCTTCCAGCATGCTTACTACTGATGACATTGTCGGTCTAGCTGCTGCTAAGGCATTAGTGCATAACAAAGCCACGTTGATCATTCTCATCATTTCCACTTTGTTGTAGTGCGTGCCAAGCCTGGGATCAACTAGCGTCAATAGATTCCCTTCTTTATTCAGCATAAGTGCCTGGAAACAGCACACATAGTTGCAAAAGTCCTATTAGTTGGAACCTATAATTCAAAACTCATCTGATATAATTAAAGGAGATGGAAAATGAAGCTATACCCAGTCAAGAAGATAAAAGCTATCTTCCTCAGACCGATTCGCGGTGTTGCACCTTCCACTAACAATTTCGAGGGCTACAATTCCAAAACTATAGACATCTGCTTTGTCTGTTAAATAACCCCTCATTGCATATTCTGGTGCCATGTATCCACTGCAAAACTTTCTTTTCATGTGGAATTTTTGCAAAATGAAAAAAAATTAACAAGACAGAAGTAGAGAGACTCACAACGTTCCAGCTATTCGTGTGCTTATGTGGGTGTTTCCTTCATCGTCAAGCTTGGCCAGGCCAAAGTCTGATATTTTGGAGTTTAAGTTCTCATCAAGTAACACATTTGTTGCCTTGATGTCTCTGTGCACAATCTTCAACCTTGACTCCTCATGGAGATATGCCAAACCTCTTGCAATACCAACACAGATCTTGTGCCTCGTCGGCCAGTCCAGCTTCAACTGGAATTCTTCAGGACCTTTCGAATAGTCAAATTAACATCAAGTCAGTAAGGAACGATAGCATGTTGGTTCAAACATGCAAGCATGCATTTATGTTCGAGTGGACATTTAGATGGAAATGATAATCAAGTTCTTCCTGTTAATGTTAATGAGATTTACCGAATAAAGCACGAGCAAGGCTGTTGTTCTCCATGTACTCGTACACCAGCAACAACTGATTTCCTTCAATACAACATCCGTAGAGCTTTACAAGATGAGGGTGTTGCAGAGCAGATATCATGCCAACCTCATTCACAAATTCACGGTTCCCTTGCTTTGATTTTGTGGACAGCTGCTTTACGGCAATTATGGTGCCATCTGACAGAAGACCCTGCCCCAAGGAAACAATGTTTAACTTCTTGCTCCAACGGAAATGCCATGGGTAGCCAAGAAATGTAGAGATACGTCGTTGCGTTTAGGAAATAGGTAACTTTGTGTTGCGTACCTTGTAAACTGAACCAAAACCGCCTTCTCCAATTTTATTATCAGGATCAAAGTTATTTGTTGCAGCTTTAATTTGTCTCAGCGTAAACGAACCCGTTGGCAAGTCCAGTCCATTCAAATCTGTTTGAAAAAGCGAGTCTTTATCAGAATCGAGTTGCAGAGAAACACGAAAATTTCCAACCCCTCTTTGGAAGGTAATCAAACAGTAAAGGGATTAACAGATCCAGAGGTATCCGTACTCCATTGAATCAAATGCCAAACACACTACGCACACCAGCTTCCACACATATTGAGAAAAAATTCTCCATAATAACAATGCATTGCCTACAATGATGCCAAATACCTTGATGCATTGTGTCCTTACGTCTTAGGCATCCCATCCAACCGAGGGTAACCAGAGCCAAAAAGATGACGGCAACTACTGCAACCACAATTCCAGCCACAGCGCCTACAGATATGCTGCTGCTGCCACTTTCTGAAGGAGCGGGGAAATCTGAACCAAATTTTTTATGGAAAAAAAAATAAAAGCCATACATAATGGATGGTACGTCAGCCTTCGGCTATTTGAAAACAGACTAATGCCATAAAAGGGCAATAGAATGAGAAAGGATACACAATTTGACTAGATTAAGAGAAGCAATATATATTTAATGCAAAAAGAAACTCTCAAGATTTTAACAAAAATGTAGAAGGTAATATATGCTTTTTGTTGAACGCTGTTTACGGTAGTTCACAGGAAGTGTTCAACCTACCAGAAGTCACAGAAATAGCTGAGATAAGAGGACCATAGACCCCTCTCTCTGGGATAGCCGTTGTCCCTTTTCCAGCCCAATAAAACCGTATATCTAATGTATGGTTAGTCACAACAGCAGATAAATTTTTTATATATGCCTTTCCAAACCCACCAGCTTCACCTCCAAGATTAAAATCCTTATGCACCCGCTTCCCCTACAACAATTTAGTCCAACTATAATAAAGAATTGAAATGGCTCAAACTCAGCATGGAATGACTAATCATTTTGATGTTGAAATACAACTTTAATGTAGTGATTACCTGAATGTAAATATCAAAAATGCGCCTGCCGAGGCTTTTGTATGTGTTGTCATCAGTAAATACTATCTCTGCAAAGTGGAGCTTAACTGTGTAGTTCCCATTTACCATGCAGAAACCATAGTATGTGAGAGAGAGTGCAGAAAGGCGAGCAGAAGTGTAGAGGGCAGAGGTGCTTGCAGAGAGTTGAGTTTTATTGGATTGGATAAATGAATCGGTTTGATGGCCATCATCCATGAAGTGGCCAGTGCTGCTAAATGCCCAGTTATTCCTCGGCGGAGAGAAATTTGAAGGTCCTCCTGCATCTTCATCAGATTCATACTCTGTTCCATCTATACTCTCTTGTTTTCCTCCACAATTTATATGTAAGGAGTAGATCACTGATACCGAAGGACTTACAGTTATACATTAGCGAAAAGGAAAATAAAACAAAAAGTTTCTTTGTATTAATGCTTCTCAAGGTCCAAGGTTTGAACCCTTCGTAAAATTGAAGACAAAGGGAACTTTTGATACTGCAATTTCTGTTCGCCTCACTGGAACAAAAAGGAAAAATTCATGAAATTTAATTAATTAAAGTTTATTTTGCCTTTGACCAATTCATCCGCAAAAGGATTATTCTCAACTAAAATTTCAATTCTGTATGTATCGAATGCACGACACCCAATATTTTAGAGGAGATGGATGTCGATGTAATATGCAGATTGAGGTATATGCTTAACCTTCTAAGTTTTCGTAACGGAAATGACACTAATCAGTGGATTTTTTAATGTTCCATTGTTTTCCACATAACGTTTCTGAAAGTTTGACAAGACTAAAATCATAAAAGGCTCATTAAAAGTGTCTTCTAATGGTTATCGAATTCTTCAATATGAATAATTTGTAGCACACACAAGAGGGGAACCTTCTGCAGCAGATTTAGTTACTTGACTTACTTTTTGTACATTGTTGTCTTCTTAAGCATGAAACAGTTCCACTGCGCAAAAATTTGAGCGGGTTTTAGAGGAGATAGATAAGATCATTATGCAGGCTTTTACATTTAAATAAATAATAAAAAAAAGAGTACTTACAAGGTATTGCTGGTTGAGGAGCTCGCAAACAAATTTCTGTGGGAAATTGTAAACGTCTGAGCTTCTAGAGTGATTAAACTTTTTGAGGGGGATCAGGATTGGAGGTGGGGGCTTGACGGACAGGAAAGGGGAGAGAGAGAAATAAAGTTTAAGCATAGCTTCTTACGTGTTTCGTTTCTGACATGAGCTTTGGACTGTGAAATTGTTGTAGGAAAGATCACTGCATGACAGATTCAACGAGTTAAGACTGACCATGAAATTTCTGCTGCTTTTACAATGTAGCGAGCAATATGTTTTGACAACTTCTCTGTTTTACTCTTACACCATTCTGCCTTCTAGTGAAACTTTGGGGTAGATTTTATACAGGTATCCACTTTTTATTAAACTATGTCCATGGAGCATTAGAAAGAAAGACTCACACTTTCTCTCCTTTTGTAAGAATCCAGTCAGGAACTGTTCCATTTAGCATATTCCCTGTCAAATATCTGAAACAATTAACACTAATGGTGAGTTTTAAGATCATTCACATAGATCAATAGAAATACCAATATATTCCTATTCTGTGTGCATACACAGAACCGATGTGAGACACGAAAGTAAATCTCTCCTAGTTCCATTTTACGTGATGCAAGACACATGTTACAAGAGGAAATGTATATCCTTTGATCATGACTCAAATCATGGGGTTGTTCTCCTGTCGTGGAGAAGAAACATTCCTGTGGTACAAACTATCTTGGTGGCCTTTGGTTTTTACCCTATCTAGTTGTTCATTTATCTTCGGCCCTCCTTTTAATATTAAACTCTCAATTATTTATCTTATAAGTTTGAATGAGAAAAATAATTTTGCAAGGCATGTCTTGCAGCATTACACAAGCAACATAGCATGTTTTCTTCCAGCTAAATGCAAAACAATCACATCAAAACTAAATATCTTACATGTAATCCGTCTTTGTTAAACTAACAAAGCTGCTTGGAATTCCTCCAGTCAGTTTGTTAAAGCTGAGGTCCCTGCAAAAGAAACCATAACGACAGATTAATAGTTTTTCTGTGAAGAAGCATTTGATTACATTTTGTTGCTAAAATGATGGAAAGTCAACTCAGCAGAGCACTTCCCACATCTTACTTTGAAGTATATGAGAGACAATAAATGCAATTTACTGTTACAACAAATCCTTGCAGCATAATTTACAAATCATGTTTTAGGATGGGCTTGCACTACGCACAGGTATCTCCACCACACAATATTCTACGGTGCTTTATTCAACTTGCATCTCGATGTTAATAAGCAAAGAAACATCCAACTTGCTTCATCATCAAGATAATATGATCGATAGAGTTGACAGTTCCTGAACATAAATCACCACCACAACAACTAGAACTAGCAAAACTAATGGCAACTGATATTTTAGCGTCCTCGCCTTTAGTTCAAAGATATAGTTGTCGTAAATAAGTTGAGGATAAAAGGCTTTTAGGGGTAGATTGAGCATGACAGCTTATAACTTGCTGAGATATTCATGAATCAGTCTTACCGTCAAACAAGAATTGGATGAGTATTGATTCGAACTTTACAGAACACCCACAATGTTAACCATTAATCATAATAACAGCTGTAAGATTGGCTCAAACTTTTACTTAACCGGTCACCAATTAGTTTTTGTCGTATGAAAATTTCATCAACCAATTAACGTGTCCCAGGAAAAAGTATTTTTCTTTAAAGGACTTTGTTTCGGAACCTGGTCTCCTCAAAAATGGAAACTTCATTTATATCAGAACAACAAAGTGTCAGAATTATGAGGACCTGAAGCTCTCAGTAGGCAGAATTGTGAACTTAATCCTGCATTAAATAAGACAGAAAAGAGACCAATATATACTCACAGAGTTTTCAATTTGGTCATCTCTCCTAAATAGTCGGGTAGCTTTCCAACAATATCACAATTCCCTAGTATTCTGCAGAAAATCAGGCTCATATAATCATTAAAAGGCTCCAGAGCATGACGTCAATGTATGGATAACAAATGCACCCAACTCACAAGACTTCCAGCTCTTTCATTTTCTCCAAGGGTGGAAATGGTATTTCAGTTCCATTACTTAAGTCACTGATCCTCCTGCACAAACAATGAGAATATGCGCGATGAATTGTGCCAACGAAACAAGAATGCAAGAAGAAAAAAACATACCATGTTAGTAAGAATGAGTTTAAAGTGGTGAAACCATAATAGTCCTTTACTCACAAGTCAGTGATATTTTCTAAAAGTCCAATACCAGATGGAATTGGCCCAGTTAAACCACTGCCTTGTATGATCCTGTCATCATCAAATTTTAATTTGTGTCAGCAACAAAACACGCCATAGCAAATTATACCTTGCAAGAGAGGTGGGTAAGAAGTTCATACAACTTCGTTAGGCTTGTCCAATTCTGAATAAAGTTGGGTATCGTCCCAGTGAACTGGTTATCGCCAATCCGACTACATTCACATGTTGAAAAAGCTGTTACTGTCATAAATCCATAATTAAAAAACAATTGATGTAGCAGCATTTGGCTAAGATGATAATTCCGAAACTTACAAGTCCGTCAGTGAGGTCAAATTTACAAAGGTGGCAGGCAACTGGCCAGTAAAATTATTCGAGGTGAAAAACCTATATCAGCAAAGAAACACAAAGATGACATTTCAATTCCAACTGAATTTCCAAAGCACTCAAAAGGAAAATGGCTCAATGTGCATGGTAACAAGAAATCGCATGTTTCTCAATATATGTATAAGTTCTCAAAATTATGTAAAGGTTCATACATTGTTTGAATGTTTTTCAAATTTCCAAGCTCTGGAGGCAAGACACCAGAAAGTTGATTGAATTCCACTTTTCTGCATATTCGTCTCACACAAAAATGGCTTACTGACCGAGAACATAAAACAGAGAGAGGGGTAATATAATTTCTTTTTTTTTTTCTTCCACTTACAAATCTGCAAGAGTGCTGATGTTTCCCAATTCTTTTGGTATTGGACCCGTTAGCCGGTTTACCAGAAGGAAGCTGCAGTCACACCCACGCATACATTTTAGTTTCTAGGGAAAAAAAAATAAAATAAAACATTCAAAATCCTAGAAAAGTTTAGTGCATTTAGACGTGAAAATGGAGTTCCAGAGGTAGGGAATGACGAGAACGTACATGCTGACCAGTTGCGTGGAACCCCATTCTGGAGGGATTGTGCCACTAAGGTAGTTACGTGTGAAGTCACTTAGAAACAAGAAGTCAAAAAAATAAAATAAAAAAGGAGGTCACAAAAAAGGAAATTATGATTATTAAAAGATTTGATACAAATGACAAAATTTGATCGACTTGAATAACTCTATTTAAATTATTTAAAATCTAACTTGAGTCAATTATTAAAAAAA
Source organism: Bruguiera gymnorhiza (assembly GCA_020883675.1). Classification (NCBI taxonomy): domain Eukaryota; kingdom Viridiplantae; phylum Streptophyta; class Magnoliopsida; order Malpighiales; family Rhizophoraceae; genus Bruguiera; species Bruguiera gymnorhiza. The sequence goes on along the minus strand of JAIRCJ010000016.1, from coordinate 862,761 downwards.
TTAATAATTAATAATTTAAAATATTCAAAATTAAAATATTTAAGAACAATTTAATTCTTATTAAATAAAAAAATAAATACTCTATAATTTAAAATAATTAAAATTAAAATAATTTAAAAATTAAATAATTCAAAAAAAATTAATTAAAATTTAATATATTTATAACTTAATAACTGTATCTGTTATTTGAAACTCAAAAATTACTTAGAACTTGATGTATGGGGAACTAAGGATACCCGAAATTCGATACTGTCCGACCCAGACGAGGCCCGACCCACCCATCAACCGTCTTGAGGGTTTGAGAAAATACTCACATTTCTTGGAGGTAAGGAAACCGGTACAAGTCCGTTGGGAGAGTGCCTGGGAGATTCTGGGACTTCAAAAGTCTGTGCTTCAACAGAGATTGGGCTTCTTTTAGTGCTGTTTTACCTTAGAAATGGGTTTTAAAGCAAGAATGCAACCCCAACATGATGCACATAAATTGTGATTCTGACCAATGTTGCGGCGGCTTATTAGTATTTGGAAATTTGTTTTTTCTGGTCTAAAATGGTGGGCAATTTAATTACTTATAAACCTGCACAACAACAACACGTCGACGCCCAAGCTAAGTCAATGGTCTTTGCGTCTTCTTATTCCGAGCAACAAGGCCACGACCCACATGTTCATCATTATTGATGACAGGTTCTATATTTGAAAAATATTTTTGAGTAATGGCCTGTTAAAATAATTGTGGGACGGCCGTGGGGACGTCCATTACCCATGCCCAGAGTTCACCAAACACCAAATGGTTCGGCCGCTGATAGAGACCTGTGTACTCCCCGTACGATGAGCCACGACCGAATGAGAATATAAAAAAGATTTTTCAAATAATAATTATTATTATTATAAATATAAAAAATAAAAATTGATTAACAAAAAATGTGAAGTTTTAAAAAAATAAATAAATTTGAAATTAAAAAAATGTACAACTATAAAATGATGTCTCACTCCTGTGATATTGCTATAGAGAGAAATTCTTTCGTCGAGAGTACCTCTTTTTTTCTTTCCTTTTTTTTTCGTCTCTCTATTATGAGTAGCTTTTAACTATTACCATGATTGAGCTTATACGTTTTAATACATTAGTCAACACATGACAAAAAACTTAAGAAAATATGTAAAATAGATATCAAATAAATATTTGATATATTATAAAAAATTTAATAACAATTTACTATTATATATATTAATTATAACTAGTATATAATAAATTAGTGTTTATTTTGAGTGTGTCGGTGACAGAACTCTTTCAAACAATTAATGAGAAGGAAAATCATTGAATTCTTCAAGCAGGAGAACACTGGTCTGTGTTCAGCAACACTCAATTAATGAATTAATTAATTATCTCGACCAACAAGTGCACAATTTATAATGAAACACAAATGGATGGTTTACAACAGCTGGCCTTGTTCCTCCGGAAAGAAAATCTGAAAATGTCTCCCGGCTTTCTTTTAAGTAAAGAATAATTTCGATATAACATTAACATAATACACAAACAAGGATATTCCCACCCCGTTTAATTGAACATACGCTGACCACCACCACGAGTGTAACTTGGTAATATGGATGAGCTCGGTTACAGAATAAATCGAATTGATAAGAAATAGATACGATTTATAGCTTACATGCTTTTAAAAAAAAAACATTATAAATAATAATCAATTGTAATTAATAATTATAATGGATTTGTGTGTATTTCGTTATTATTTCTTATATTTCTCTGATTTTTTAAAAATATGCATAACTGTAAAATAAACCCTGTGCATTTTTTGCCAAGAAAAAATAAAAACAACATACGGCGGACCTGCAAGCAAATAAATACTCAATTGACTGTCTCCAGGCAAGTAGAGTAACTAACTAGAATAGAGATAGAAAAAGAGTAGTTGTGAATCACATACAGAGACACAAAGATCCAGAGACTTACATGCTAACGACATGGCAGACGGTACCATTGGAGAAGGAACAGTTACACTTAACTGCATTTTCCCGTCCCTTAACTGTCTCATTCCATCCCGATTCTCCTCCACAGGGATCCACGCTAAAATTCCAGTTTGTCTTGCCTAGTGTCTTAGCTATATCTTGCAAAGCTTGCACTGCAAAAATATAACAAAACCCCACTTCAACGTTGATCAAAGTAATTTATAATATTATCACACGCGGTACGATTGCTATATTATAACCTGAAAGGTATATATTTAAGTCGCAAAACAACTCTCTGTGAAAATAAATGTAATAGTTTGCGATCCGTTTTTAGACCGCAGTGCACTGGTATTCCTTTTTTTGTTGTTTTTTTTTTTTCCTCTTTTTTACGCCTATGGTATAATATATACATACCTTCATCGCTTGTTAGCCGAGCTTGATCAGTGACTCCAGGTACTAGAGTTGTGAGGCAAAAGGCAGCGAGTGAAGCAAGAAGAAGAAGAAGCCTCGAGACCAAGGCCATCTTGATTACAAACATGGTGTGTGTTTTCTGAAGCAAAATTAACTGGGAGAGTGGAAACTAATCATATGAAGAAAGACACGGTGGTTAGTTGAAGTGCAGTAAGCGTATATAATATTAGTATAGCAGAGAAAATGAGACAATAGCCTAATTGTGTTATTGGTAGTACTAGAAGATAGATATGGAATGGCACAAAATTGAAGCTTCGTGTGAAAGATGTAAGCATTTTTTTTATTTCTTTTGATTGGGTCTAACAAGCCCTCCACCTGTCTTTTTCTTTTTTTATTCGGTCAGAAGGCCCGAGTTGACCCCAAAATTTCGCTGCAAGGAAAAGTCAACTCTGACATTTTGCACACCAAAACTTTAACTATATTCTCCTTAGTTTATACGAACCTGTTCTCCTAATTTTTTAAATGAAAAGAAGATATTTTAATAAGTTTATTCAAAGTCATTTGTCTGGAAACGAATGAGCTCACCTATTGGCACAACCAACTTGTAATTGTTATGTGTTGAGAAAATATTATATATGTTTGGTATTTTCTTGTACCAAGAATAATTAAAATTTAGTATTTTCATTTGAGTTAATATACCCAAATATCATAAAAGAGATATTGATAGAGGTTACAATATATTGTCTTTTCATTTTATAAATAAATCAGTTGATGTTAAAACTTAAAATTTATAAATATTTAAACAAATACATACATATTTGTTAAAAAACAAATTAACTAAACTTAGTATTTATAAAAATTCATGACTAAAATTGTTGCTCTTTTATTTATCAAATTACTTGTATAAAAATTGTGTTAAGTTATAGTTAAATTTAAAATTACGAAAATATCTAATATAAAAATTGCTATATATTAATTGTATTTTTGGGTTATCCTAACATAGGAGTGTAAATATTAAAATAATATGTAGTTGAATAATTTATATGTTATCTTATATACCTACCATAAATGCTAATTTTTATTAATTAAACTTTTCTTTACATACATAAATAATAAGTGAAGATGGGGATACACCATTTATTGATTAAAAAGTCTAATGAGACACAAGTTACATATGAACAAAGTTTAGTAATCTTACGCATTAAATTTCATGCATGAGTGACATTTGAGAATAAAAATCTTTTTCCTTATATTTTATGAATTTTCAAAATTTTGAAGTTTTAGGAATAAATTTTTATTAATATATGAATGTGTTTATAAATTTTTAATGAAATAATTTAAATAATTTTAATAAATGACCATATTAATTGAACCTAAGTAAATTTAATGAGTTTAATTGCATAAAAATTGTATTTTTTAATAAATGAATTTTATAATTTTTAATTTAATAAAATGATAAAATAATTAAAATAAAATTAAATGATAAGTTCAATAATGAATTATTTAATTTATCCCATGGATTGATTAACATGTTTAATGAGACATCAGTTACTAAATCCAAGTCAATTAAAACATAATTATAGTTTTGGTAACCTTATGATCACGCATTAAATGTGATGTGTGCATGAGTGATGTAAGGATAGAGACAAGAGAGTTTACCCAAAGAAAGTGGCTTATGTGGACCTACAGATTTTATATACTACTAGATTAATACATTGTATTAATTGCATAGAAGATGTATACATAACCTCAAATCTTCAAAGGCAATTTAATGTAGAATGAGAGATTTTGGCCTCCATTAAAAAGAATTTGTGAGAGGAAGATAGGAATTAATTTTGAAAGTAAAATGAAATGAGAGCAATAAAACTGTATTACGAGTTTCAATTAAGATGAGAAAGAAAAAGAAGAAGAAGAAGAAGAAGAATGGTATTCTAGTATGTAGATTAGATTATAGATTTATAGGATAAAATAAATATATAAGACATATAAAGATAATTGCTTTCCATCATAACTCTTTCTCTATGAGTATAATAAATTCAAATAAAATAAGTAAGAGAAATATGAAAATGATATATTTTCAAATAATAGTTTAAGTATTGATTTGGTGTATCTCTTTTTGTATTAATTTATAATTAAATTTTTGTATTGTAACTTATATTAGTAAAATATAAGTTTGAGTTTAAATGTAAAATAATAAAATAAGTAAAATGAATAATATATTTGTAATGTTATTTTTTTATAAAAAAAAGATGAAAATAATTAACAGGAAAAAAATTTAAAAAAAGTATCAATTTTTTTTTATTAGCCTTAATTTTAACATAAAATCAGCTGGAGTACATATTCCGCAAAACAGATACAGAAGCGAAACGCTGAGCATGGAGAAATGAGTTAGAAGCGCAACTGGACCTTTTGTATTAGGATGTACCCAAAATTTTCTGATTCGCTTAATTCGATCAATTCTACTAAAGTTAAACTAAAATAGCTAAAAGTGTTAAACACAGTTCTTGTAAAAAATTTAAGATGCCGAAGTGTGTAGAGGACTGAATTCAAATAATATAGCGCTTTTTTTTCTTTTTTTTTTCTGGGAAAATAAGAATGGTCAAAGGAGGATACATCAGGTAGGATGGGGTCTGACGCGTCGGAAAAAATCAAATGACGGATTGGGTATCGGCAACTTGTGAGATAGCAATGTGGGACTGTTGACAAAATGGCGCTAGAGGACGGAGAACCATACTCCAGCGACATGGGTGAAAGTTCTCAAGACAAGGTATGGTGACTGTCGTTATTCGTCAGGGAAATGGGCTACAATATGGCGAGACATCGGCTTTGCGATGCAACAGAATGCTAGGGCTTCGGCTACAGTCAAGTTTAACTTCAGATTCCTTGTAGGGGAAGGAGACAGAGTGGATTTTTAGCACCATATTTGGTTGGGTTGTGAACCACTTGGGAGAAGGTTCCCTCGACTATTGGCTCTAGCTGTGGAAAAATCAGGCCCTTTGAGAAATTTCCGAGCACGGATGAATGGAAGATGGGAGTGGAGAATATTGTGGTGATGAAACCTCTTTGACTGGGAAAAGGACCAGCTGAGCATATTCATGAAAACTATCCAAGAATGTCGCCCCGCACAAGGAGAGGCAGATAGGTTCAGATGGCAGAGGGAACAGATTGGCATCTTCACAATGAAATCATTCTGTCATTTGTAGGAGAGCTTCCGAGGGGAGTCTACGCAGGATATCTCTAGTATATGGTTAGGCCTGGCACCTCCAAAAGTGAAATCTTTGCCTGACAGCTACTGCTCAAACGTTTACCGATTGAGGAGGGATTAACGCGTTTAAGGGGTGGGCTGACCAGGATACCATTTGCAACATTTGTTCGTGTCGGGACAGGAATCAGTTTCCTACCTTTTCCTTCACTGCGAACTTGCTTGGCAGGTATGGAGCTGATGTTTGTGATGGTGGGAAATAGTTTCGGTTGTCCTAGACTCGGTAACGAGGACTTGGGAGATTTTGGCTAGATATTGTCCGGGAGTCATGGGTCATGGGTTTTTTTGGTAATCATATGGTCTATTTGGTTGGCAATGAGTGAATGAATTTTTCAAAAAGAATTTTTTGAAATTGACAAGATTTATGATTTGTTAGGAATTAAAATGTTATAATGATTCGGAACTAAATAGTCTTACAGCTCTTATTTTATCAACGACTTTATATTAAATATTTCATGTGTTTCACTTTCACGAAGGATCTAACTCGGAGAAACAAGGGGGTATGGATAACACCTCTGGTTCCAATGGAGTGGCAGACATTGGTGGTGTGTTACGAGGCCACAATGGAAAGGTGGTGTGCATAATCGCCAAGTCAATAAGGGCAGCGGGTAAAAACGAGGTCGAATTATTAGCAATTTACGAGGCAGTGGTATTATGGAGAGAATACGGGTGCGCTGATTCGTCAACGGTGATCATCGAGAGTGACTCTAGTACTGCAGTGACATGGTTGAAAAAATGGGATAGAAAGGGCTTGGTCTTTGTTCTGTGTGTTCAATGATAATAAAAATATTAGCGGAGGGCAGATATCTTTTGATTACTAGCCAAGAGAGTGTAATCGGTTTGCGGATTCATTAGCAAAAAATAAGAGGAATACTAGATCTGTCTGTTGAAAAATTAAACTATAATATAATAAAACGATACTTTTCTGAATTTTCATTTGCGAAAATTTAATTACCACAATACAGGATCTTTAAGCGAATACTAGCAAATGAACTGTAAGAAATCGACGTACCGTTGTCTATGTCAGTTCCTTCGTCGGAGGTGAAGATCTCTTTATCGATTCGTGTCTGAGAAGATTTCGCCTTTCCTTTCCGGATTCTTTCCTTTCGCGTCTTCCTGCCTTTTCGGTCTCTCTCTCACAATTTTCTCTGACTCCTCCCTATATTTTCTCTGATTCCCTTTGATGGCTTAGAGAGAATTACGGGAAAATTTTAATGATAACCATTATTTCCTTTCCATAATGGTTATTATTAATTAGAAATTAATACCCTAATTAAATTGTTATAATTAATTAGGAAATTAATATTCTAATTAAAACGTTACCTTTTCTTTCCGTAACGTTTATCTATCAATTAGGAATTATCCATCTTTTCTAATAACGATTATCCTACCCGTAATCGTTATCTTTTTCCCGTAACAATTATCTTTAAATAGGGAGAGTGAAGGGATTTTAAACCCAATGACCCAAATTGTCTTTATGTCCAACCGACCATCATATTGGACATTTTATATTGGGTCATACTTTAAATAACAAGGGTCACTCATGTTAATTAATTTAACAATCTCCCACTTGGCTCTTATTATGATTTGATGAATCAACAACAAATAAGTGTGCACAATCCTTAAAGATCATCAAACCACAATACTTGATTGAATCAAAATGATTGGATCATGGCGGTCACATGTCCTTTGGTGACATGATTCCTTCCATGTATCACACGATCATTATAATTCATAATTACCTAACTGAGGAATGTTGAAACTTTAATTATCATTTTCGAATATGCCACTAGTTATCTCACAACTGTAATTGTATACAACCAAATGGAGACAACAGAGCGCAATCAAAACCATAACTTTAATTGAATTCACAAGTGTTACAATAATATGAGCAGTACATAATATTGGCTCTTAAGAGAATGCGGACCTATCCAAAATGCCCATCCCATCAACATGTCTAATAAATGTTTTTGGTGGCAAACCTTTAGTTAATGGGTCCGCTATCATCAGTTCAGTACCAATGTGCTCAATAGATACTCTACGGTTTTGAACTTCTTCCTTAACAGATAGATATTTTAAATCCATATGTTTCACACCTTTAGAATACCTATCATTTTTAGAGAAGAAAACAGCTGCGGAATTATCACAATAAATTCTTAATGGCTTTTCTATACTGTCGACCAAACCAAGCCTTAAGATAAAATTCCGCGACCATAATGCATGAACAGTAGCCTCAAAGCATGCTACAAATTCAGCTTCCATAGTGGAGGTAGCAATGACGGACTGCTTCCCACTTTTCCAGGAAACTGCTCCTCCAGCCAGGAGGAACACGTAACCAAATGTAGATTTCCTTGAGTCTACACATCCAGCATAATCTGAATCCGAGTAGCCTACTATCTCAAGATGATTTGATCTTTTATAAGTAAGCATATGATTCTTGGTGCCTTGCAAGTACCTAAGTACTTTCTTTCCAGCTTTCCAATGATCTATTCCAGGATTGCTTTGATATCGGCCCAGCATTCCAACAGCGAAACTAATATCTGGCCGAGTGCATGTTTGAGCATACATCAAACTTCCAACCAATGATGCGTAGGGAATGGTTTCCATTGATTTTCGTTCCAAATCATTCTTTGGACATTGCAGTTCACTGAACTTGTCCCCTTTCTGAATTGGAACTATTCCTGTAGAGCAATTTTCCATTCTAAATCTCTCTAATACTTTATTGATATAGCCTTTCTGAGACAATCCCAACAATCCTTGTGATCTATCACGGAATATCTCTATTCCTATCATATAGGATGCCTCAATCATATCTTTCATTTCAAAAGTTTCAGAGAGAAATTTCTTAACGTCATGTAACAAACTCATGTCATTTGCAGCCAATAGAATGTCATCGACATATAGGACTAATATAATGAACTTGCTCCCACTGACCTTCATATAGATACACCGATCAACAGTGTTCTCTACAAAACCATATGACGTAATGGTATCATTAAACTTAATATACCATTGTCGGGAAGCTTGTTTCAGTCCATATATCGATTTCTTTAATTTACACACCAAACTTTCCTGCCCTGTGGTTATGAAACCTTCAGGTTGGTCCATATACACTTCCTCTTCTAAGTCTCCATTCAGAAAGGCGGTCTTTACATCCATTTGGTGGAGCTCCAGGTCATATTGAGCCACCAAAGCCATAATGATTCTTAAGGAGTCTTTCTTAGATACTGGAGAGAAAGTCTCCTTATAGTCAATGCCATCCTTTTGAGTGTAACCTTTGGCAACAAGTCTGGCTTTGTACCTTTCGATGTTGCCTTTTGAGTTTCGCTTGGTCTTGAAGACCCATTTACAGCCAACTCATTTTGATCCTTCAGGCAACTCTACTAATTCCCAGACTTGATTTACATCCATCGATTTCAACTCTTCCTTCATGGCATTCAACCACTTTTCAGAATCATTACAATCCATGGCTTGTTTAAATAAGACTGGATCTTTATCAATGCTTAATTCCGATTCATGCTCAAGCGAGTAAACCACATAATCATTCGATACAGCTGGCCTTTTCTGTCTTGTAGACCTCCGTAATGCCATATCTTGTGGCATCGCTTGTTCATTCGAAATTTGTACATTGTCACTTGGTTCATCTCTTATGTGCTCACTTTGCGTGTTTCGTGTATCAATTTGTTGTCCTTGCATGTCACGTGACTGTGATGCAACAAAAGGAACAACAACTTGAGTAGAAACACTGGGTGTGGGGATACTAACTTGAGTAGGGGTACTCATTGTGGATCTTTCATTTTGCAATTCTGTAATATCCACTTTTCGTGATTCCCCACTCCCACTGGACTGACCATTTTCAATGAACCGAGCATTACCAGACTCAACTATTCTTGTGCTATGGTTAGGGCAGTAGAACCTGTACCCTTTAGACTTTTCAGGATAGCCAATGAAGTGACCACTAATGGTTCTTGCATCAAGCTTTCCTTCATGTGGATTATAAATCCTTACTTCTGCTGAACAACCCCAAACGTGAAGGTGTCTTAAACTGGGTTTCCTACCTGTCCATAACTCGTAGGGAGTCTTAGGGACAGCCTTACTAGGAACCCTGTTCAGCAGATATGCTGCAGTCCTTAATGCATGCATCCACAAGGATAAAGGTACAGTACTGTAACTCAACATACTCCTAACCATATCCATAAGTGTGCGATTCCGCCTTTCCGCTACACCATTCTGTTGTGGTGTACCAGGCATTGTGTACTGTGTACATATGCCTCAACTTTCGAGAAATTTTGCAAATGGACCAGGACATTGTCCACTTTCATTGAATTTTCCATAATATTCACCACCCCTGTCTGACTTAATCACTTTTACTTTTCTATCCAACTGCCTTTCCACTTCGTTAATAAACACCTCCAGGGTGTTTACTGACTGGGACTTTTCATGCAGTAGATATAAGTAACAGTACCGTGAGTAGTCATCTATAAATGTGATGAAATATTTCTCACCACCCCACGTGGGAATATCGAAAGGGCCACATATATCGGTGTGTATTAATTCTAAAGGCTCACTACTTCTCATGGCTGGGTTCTTTGATGTGTGTCTTGTTTGTTTTCCTTTTATACAATCAACACACACTTCCTAATCAGCAAAATCCAATTGAGGTAGGATATCACTTTTCACCAACCTCAATATCCTTTCTTTGGATATATGACCCAATCTTTGATGCCATAAGAAAGCAGAACTATCATTATGCATATTACGTTTGTTACCTATACTATGCTCAACAAGAAATAGAGAATCAGCATACATAGCATCAAGATTAAGACGGTACAAATCATCTACCAAACTACCAGATCCATAATAGTACGAATGTCTATACAATGAAAATGCACCGTTTCCAATCTTGAAATTAAATCCTTCTTCATCCAACTTTGCAACAGAAATCAAATTCCTAGCACATTCAGGAACATAGAGACACTTTTCTAGATCCAGGTGACACTTAGTGTCCAAGATCAATCTGTACGTCCCAATTCCCGCTATTCGAGCCTTCATTCTGTTTCCCATGTAAAGGAACTTCTCAGTTCCTCTTATGGGCTGGATTGAAAGGAATCCCTGCATAATATGTGACACATGAGTAGTTGCTCCAGAGTCTAACCACCAAGTATTGTTGGGTACTTCAATTACGTTTGATTCAAAACATACTGATATACAGTACATACCTTTCTTTTCGAACCAAGCTTTCCTTTTTGGGCAATCCTTCTTGAAGTGACCCATCCTTTTACAGAAGAAGCATTTCTGATCCTTTTGGATCTGACCTCCAGTGACTTTTATAGAGGCCTTGTCCTTCTTCTTACCCTTCCGGTATGGTTTAGACTTACTACTGCTAGCCTCATTGCGAACAGTGAGATGAATGGAGTGATTCCTCATCTTCTTTAATCTCCCTTCTTCCTGAACCAGCATGACCTTAATTTCTTGAAAGTTCCATTTCTCTTTAATAGTGTTATAATTCACTTGGAACTGGCCAAATTCAGGAGGCAGTGAGTTGATGATGAATTGAACCAAAAAGGATTCACTCACATCCATTCCCATCGTTCTTAACTTTGCTGCTAGGTTAGCCATACTAGTCACATGATCATGAATGGGCTGTGACCAATCAAATTTCTTGGTCGTCAGCTCACTTATTAGGGTTCCTACGATGGATTTGTCAGCTATGTCTGACTGAGAATATTCTTTAATTCTCACCATAAATTCCCTTGCATATTCGGTCTTAGGCGTCGATGGCTTGACATTTTCAGCCATCGTCATTCGCATCAAATTCAGACTCAGCCTATTAGACCGTACCCAAGCCTCATGAAAAGACTTATCGGATTCTGTACTGGTCTCTGTAATGGCTGCAGGCCTTTTATCCGTGATGACCGCTAGGTCTAAGCCCAAAACGCCCAAATGAAACTGAATATGCTCAGACCATTCTGCATAGTTCAGCCCATTGAATTTGATCATTGCATTGCCTAGGGCGAAAACGTTGTTGTAGGCTGCAAACATGATCCAAATTTACACATTAATACTTTGAGCAAACTTTGATGGATTCAGATACATGCATTACAAACTTTGATTATGTATTTAAGTCCACCTTTGGGTGATCCTCAAATACATAACTTTAATCAATAATGATGCTAATTAAATATACTTTAATAGATCAATCAATCATACTAGAGTGAAATATGAATGTTATCTTTGGACATACAATCATGTTTACTCAGTATATCAATCAATCCCCTTTAGTGTTATTAATTATAGGCAATGATCCATCTTTGGATGATCTCATAGCTTTATAATTAATAACTACAATTGTTCATGTACCACCTTTTATTAGCATCATAAATGAACAATTGAAATTTACGGTTATTCAAATTTTTCAAACCAGGCCACTTTGGTGACTAACAAGTTTTCAAAATTTAATTTTCCATTCTGTGGTAGTTGACACAGCCCAATACACAGACAGCGCACTTTTCCCGTAGTCGGCTTATGCCTTACGCCGATAATCACCCGCGATACGAACGACAACCACAAGCGACATAGGGTCCAATGGTCGGCGCACTTTTCCAGCCAACAGTCTCCGGCAGTGTAGGATTCCGGTCAGAGCTCCTCCCACGCCGGCCAACGCTGCCGGCACCGCCCGGATCCCACAGCCGGGCCTCTGCCGTGCCCAGCAGGCCGATCGGGTCCCGGCCACGTGCGCTCGCCGGTGGCCCCTCGGCCCCGGTCGGGTCGCGCTTCTCCGGTGGCCCCTTCGGCCCCGGTCGCGTCGCGCTTCGCCGGTGGCCCCTCGGCCCCGGTCGGGTCGCGCTTCTCCGGTGGCCCCTTCGGCCCCGGTCGCTTCGCGCTTCGCCGGTAGCCCCTTCGGCCCCGGTCGCCTCGCGTTCGTCGATGGCCCGTTCAGCCTCGGTCGGATCGCGCTCGCCGGTGGCCCTTTCGGCCCCGGTCGGATCGGGCTTGCCGGTGGCCCTTTCGGCCCCGGTCGGATCGGGCTGCCGGTGGCCCTTTCGGCCTCGGTCGAATTGCGCTCGCCGGTGGCCCTTTCGGCCCCGGTCGGATCGGGCTTGCCGGTGGCCCTTTCGGCCTCGGTCGGATCGGGCTGCCGGTGGCTTTTTCGGCCTCGGTCGGGCTTCCCCGGCGACGCGCAGGAACACAGCGCTCACCGGGGTTCCTTTCGCCGTACCCGAATCGATTTGGGTCCCGGCTGTGTCGACCGCTTTCCTTCGTGCGCCTTTCCTTCCAGCACAACAGGGAAAACGAAAACAACAACGCAGTATTCGCAAAAACAAGTTCTGATACCAATTGTTGAAAAATTAAACTATAATAAAACGATACTTTTCTGAATTTTCATTTGCAAAAATTCAATTACCACAATACAGGACCTTTAAGCGAATACTAGCAAATGAACTGTAAGGAATCGACGTACCGTTGTCCATGTCGGTTCCTTCGTCGGAGGTGAAGATCTCTTTACCGATCCGTGTCTGAGAAGATTTCGCCTTTCCTTTCCGGATTCTTTCCTTTCGCGTCTTCCTGCCTTTTCGGTCTCTCTCTCACAATTTTCTCCGACTCCTCCCTATCTTTTCTCTGATTCCCTTTGATGGCTTAGAGAGACTTACGGGAAAATTTTAATGATAACCATTATTTCCTTTCCATAATGATTATTATTAATTAGAAATTAATACTCTAATTAAATCGTTATAATTAATTAGGGAATTAATATTCTAATTAAAACGTTACTTTTTCTTTCTGTAACGTTTATCTATCAATTAGGAATTATCCATCTTTTCTAATAACGATTATCCTACCCGTAATTATTATCTTTTTCCCGTAACAATTATCTTTAAATAGGGAGAGTGAAGGGATTTTAAACCCAATGACCCAAATTGCCTTTATATCCAACCGACCATTATATTTGACCTTTTATATTGGGTCATACTTTAAATAACAAGGATCACTCATGTTAATTAATTTAACACTGTCGACCCAGTAGGAAGTTACTTCTATTTTTATCATTAAAAAAAAAAGAGTTATACACAGATCAAATATAATTTTTAATTTTGATAAACCACTTTCAATGATTTAGGAGTAGATTCGATAATTCAAAAATCGTCAAAATCCAAATCAAACCGTTTATAATATCAAAATACAAATGTATATTTTAGAGAGAAATTGCCCGTATAGAAAACATAATTATCTCACACAACCCACAAACCACCCAAACTAAACATGTTCAACAAAGACATGCTGTTCTTATAGTTGATGAGTTTTAAATTACTTATTATTTATCTCAATATTTTAATTTTATTTTTTTACTTTCTTGTTTTTGTATTCTGGAAATCAATATTTTGTTTTAAGTGCCCTCGATTCTTCTCTTGGACAACAGCCACCTTAGTGGTAGGACAAATTGACTAAAAAAAAAGCTTAAATGATAATTTTAATTCAAACGAACATGGTTGAAGTTGTCAAACTAATCGGTAATCACTAATAATGATTTAACCAAATTTATCTTATTTTGAAGCGGTTATAACTTTATTTTTTTTAAAAAAAAAAATCTAAGTTGATTTGAATATAAGTATCAAAGTTCTTCACACCAATAATATGCACACCCTCATTATTGAGGTGGATCCAAGAAGCCTGAAATGGTATGCATAGTGGGTATTTCCAAGTGTCCGGCCTATAACTTGTCTTATTCGGGAATGTTCGTGCGGATAAAGATATAATATAAAGTTCGTCTTTCTATAGATAATTGTTAGTCTTTTGAGCCCTTATCAAAATTATCACAACCAGCAGGCTATTAAATTAATAATATTTATTACATTTATTTATTTTTTAAGTATAATAAATTTATTATTTAATATATATATATATATATATATATTGAATTCTATTTAAATTTTTAATTTTTTTATATATAATTTTAAATTAACTTGATTTTTGTTTTAAGTAAATTAAATTAAAAATCTCATAAACAATAAGAATATTATCACTAAATATTGTGATCTAATATTTAAGAGATTATTTGTTGTTAAGTCAAAAATACTACTTTTAGATCTCCGCTGAGGTGTTTAGAAGAACTAAAGTGCATCAGCAGTATTTTCTCAAGTTACGTGAGAATATGCCTCGCATAGAAAAGAAACGAGACTTCTGAAGTTTTTATATTTACAGACACTCAACTATTTTTTTTAATGTTCGATTCTTATTTTTGTTCTGAGAGTCACAATTATAGGTTAGATAAATCTCAATACATACTTTATTTGATGGGAGTCATTTGTGAGGCTGCAAAAAGGGGTTTAATGCAGCTCAAAAACAGACGCATAGAACAATATATATAAAGACGCAAAGCACATAGGGAGTCATCAATTCTATTGTTTCAAATGCTTGCTTTTGTTGCAGAAAGATGCCTACTTATCTCCCACGGTGTTCCACCCGCTTCCCTTCTGATGCAGTTGTAACTCTGCCTGGCTTGTTTCAACTAATTGCTTTAGTTGCCATGACATAGTCATATTGCAAAAGGACGACAGAAAATTGTATTGAACACATGCATGTTTGATTTAAGACATGTAGACAGTGGACCTCGCCAAACTCGAAACCATTTCTCTAATTTCTACTCTCCCAGTAATCAGATCCCAAGCTGACCGGATAAAGATCATTAGAAGACACAGTTGAATTGGTCAATGGTGCATCCGACGTAACGCTTTGGGTCTGGCTTTTGCTGACGTTCACTTCCAGGCTGTTCCGGGAATGCCTCCTCATTTGTTCAATCCTTACTGAATCATCCGAGACTCCAGAATCCGGAATGAAGTCTTTCAGAGCGACTTTGCCTTCCAGCATGCTTACTACTGATGACATTGTCGGTCTAGCTGCTGCTAAGGCATTAGTGCATAACAAAGCCACGTTGATCATTCTCATCATTTCCACTTTGTTGTAGTGCGTGCCAAGCCTGGGATCAACTAGCGTCAATAGATTCCCTTCTTCCTTCAGAATAAGTGCCTGGAAACAGCACATATAGTTGCAAAAGTCCTATTAGTTGGAATCTATAATTCAAAACTCATCTGATAAAATTAAAGGAGATGGAAAATGAAGCTATACCCAGTCAAGAAGATAAAAGCTATCTTCCTCAGACCGATTCGCGGTGTTGCACCTTCCACTAACAATTTCGAGGGCTACAATTCCAAAACTATAGACATCTGCTTTGTCTGTTAAATAACCCCTCATTGCATATTCTGGTGCCATGTATCCACTGCAAAACCAAGAAAGAAACTTTTTTCTTTTC
Source organism: Bruguiera gymnorhiza (assembly GCA_020883675.1). Lineage (NCBI taxonomy): Eukaryota > Viridiplantae > Streptophyta > Magnoliopsida > Malpighiales > Rhizophoraceae > Bruguiera > Bruguiera gymnorhiza. The sequence continues at coordinate 846,823 of JAIRCJ010000016.1, read as the reverse complement.
ATGTGGAATTTTTGCAAAATGCAAAAAAATTAACAAGGCAGAAGTAGAGAGACTCACAACGTTCCAGCTATTCGTGTGCTTATGTGGGTGTTTTCTTCATCGTCAAGCTTGGCCAGGCCAAAGTCTGATATTTTGGAGTTTAAGTTCTCATCAAGTAACACATTTGTTGCCTTGATGTCTCTGTGCACAATCTTCAACCTTGACTCCTCATGGAGATATGCCAAACCTCTTGCAATACCAACACAGATCTTGTGCCTCGTCGGCCAGTCCAGCTTCAACTGGAATTCTTCAGGACCTTTCGAATAGTCAAATTAACATCAAGTCAGTAAGGAATGATAGCATGTTGGTTCAAACGTGCAAGCATGCATTTATGTTCCAGTGGACATTTAGATGGAAATGATAATCAAGTTCTTCCTGTTAATGTTAATGAGATTTACCGAATAAAGCACGAGCAAGGCTGTTGTTCTCCATGTACTCGTACACCAGCAACAACTGATTTCCTTCAATACAACATCCGTAGAGCTTTACAAGATGAGGGTGTTGCAGAGCAGATATCATGCCAACCTCATTCACAAATTCACGGTTCCCTTGCTTCGATTTTGTGGACAGCTGCTTTACGGCAATTATGGTGCCATCTGACAGAAGACCCTGCCCCAAGGAAACAATGTTTAACTTCTTGCTCCAACAGAAATGCCATGGGTAGCCAAGAAATGTAGAGATACGTCGTTGCGTTTAGGAAATAGGTAACTTTGTGTTGCGTACCTTGTAAACTGAACCAAAACCGCCTTCTCCAATTTTATTATCAGCATCAAAGTTATTTGTTGCAGCTTTAATTTGTCTCAGCGTATACGAACCCGTTGGCAAGTCCAGTCCATTCAAATCTGTTTGAAAAAGCGAGTCTTTATCAGAATCGAGCTGCAGAGAAACACCAAAATTTCCAACCCCTCTTTGGAAGGTAATCAAACAGTAAAAGGATTAACAGATCCAGAGGTATCCTGCCAAACACACGACGCACACCAGCTTCCACACATATTGGGAAAAAATTCTCTATAATAACAATGCATCGCCTACAATGATGCCAAATACCTTGATACATTGTGTCCTTACGTCTTAGGCATCCCATCCAACAGAGGGTAACCAGAGCCAAAAAGATGACGGCAACTACTGCAACCACAATTCCAGCCACAGCGCCTACAGATATGCTGCTGCTGCCACTTTCTGAAGGAGCGGGGAAATCTGCACCAAATTTTTTATGGAAAAAAAAATAAAAAGCCATACATAATGGATGGTACGTCAGCCTTCGGCTCTTTGAAAACAGACTAATGCCATAAAAGGGCAATAGAATGAGAAAGGATACACAATTTGACTAGATTAAGAGAAGCAATATATTTTTATTGCAAAAAGAAACTCTCAAGATTTTAACAAAAATGTAGAAGGTAATATATGCCTTTTGTTGAACGCTGTTTACGGTAGTTCACAGGAAGTGTTCAACTTACCAGAAGTCACAGAAATAGCTGAGATAAGAGGACCATAGACCCCCCTATCTGGGATAGCTGTTGTCCCTTTTCCAGCCCAATAAAACCGTATATCCAATGTATGGTTAGTCACAACAGCAGGTAAATTTTTTATAACTGGCTTCCCAAGCCCACCAGCTTCAACTCCAAGATTAAAATCCTTAAGCACCAACTTCCCCTACAATAATTTAGTCTAACTATAATGAAGAATTGAAATGGCTCTAACTCTGCGTGGAATAACTAATCATTTTGATGTTGAAATACAACTTTAATGTAGTGATTACCTGAATGAAAATATCAAAAATGCGCCTGCCGAGGCTGTTATATGTGTTGTTACCAGTAAATTCTATCTCTGCAAAGTGGAGCTTAACTGTGTACTTCCCATTCCCCATGCAGAAACCATAGTAAGTGAGAGAGAGTGCAGAAAGGCGGGCACGAGTGTAGAGGGCAGAGGTTTTTGCTGAGAGTTGAGTTATATTGGATGCGATAAATGAATCGATTTGGCGGTTATCATCCATGAAGTGGCCAGTGCTGCTAAATGCCCAGTTAGTATTAGGCTGGTAGAATCTTGCAGGTCCTCCTGCATCTCCATCAGCTTCGTACTCTGTTCCATCTACACTCATTTTGTTTCCTCCACAATTTATATGGAAGGAGTAGACCACTGATACCAAAGGGCTTACAGTTATACATTAGCGAAAAGGAAAATAAAACAAAAAGTTTCTTTGTATAAATGCTTCTCAAGGTCCAAGATTTGAACCCTTTGTAAAATTGAAGACTAAGGGAACTTTTGATACTGCAATTTCTGCTAGCCTCACTGGAACAAAAAAGAAAAATTCATGAAATTTAATTAATTAAAGTTTATTTTGCCTTTGACCAATTCATCCGCAATTCTCTTCAGCTACGACAGCAAAAGGATTATTCTCAACTAAAATTTCAATTCTGTATGTATCGAATGCACGACACCCAATACTTTAGAGGAGATGGATGCCGATGTAATATGCACATGGAGATATATGCTTAACCTTCCAAGTTTTCGTAACGGAAATGACACTAATCAGTGGATTTTTTAATGTCGTTTCTGAAAGTTTGACAAGACTAAAATCATAAAAGGCTCATTAAAAGTGTCTTCTAATGGTTATCGAATGCTTCAATATGGATAATTTGTAGCACACACAACAGGGTAACCTTCTGCAGCAGATTTAGTTACTTGACTTACTTTTGTTGCATTGGTCTCTTCTTAAGCATGAAACAGTCCCACTGCAGAAAAATTTGAAAAGGGTTTAGAGGAGATAGATGAGATCATTATGCATGCTTTTACAGTTATTTATTTATTTATTTATTTTCAAAAAGGGAGTACTTACGAGGTATTGCTGGTTGAGGGGCTCGCAAACAAATTTCTGTGGGAAATGATAAACGTCTTAGCTTGTGGAGTGTTGGAACTTTTTTGAGGGGAACAGGATTGGAGGTGGGGGCTTGACGGACAGGAAAGGGGAGAGAGAGATAAAGTTTAAGCATAACTTCTTACGTATTTCGTTTCTGACATGAGCTTTGGACTGTGAAATTGTTGTAGGAAAGATCACTGCATGACAGATTCAATGAGTTAAGACTGACCATGAAATTTCTGCTGCTTTTACAATGTAGTAGGCAATATGTTTTGACAACTCTGTTTTACTCTTACACCATTCTGCCTCCTAGTGAAACTTTGGGGTAGATTTTATACAGGTATCCACTTTTTATCAAACTATGTCCATGGAGCATTAGCAAGAAAGGCTTACACGTTATCTGCTTTTGTAAGAATCCAGTCAGGAACTGTTCCATTTAGCATATTCCCTGTCAAATATCTGAAACAATTAACACTAACGGTGAGTTTTAAGATTATTCATATAGATAAATAGAAATACCAATGTATTCCTATTCTGTGTGCATGCACAGAACCGATGTGATACACGAAAGTAAATCTCTCCTAGTTCAATTTTACGTGATGCAGGACACATGCTACAAGAGGAAATGTATATCCTTTGATCATGGCTCAAGTCATGGGGTTGTTCTCCTTTCGTGGAGAAGAAACATTCCTGTGGGACAAACTATCTTCGTGGCCTTTGGTTTTTACCCTATCTAGTTGTTCATTTATCTTCAGCCCTCCTTTTAATATTAAACTCTCAATTATTTATCTTATAAGTTTGAATGAGAAAAATGATTTTGCAAGGCATGTCTTGCAGCATTACACAAGCAACATAGCATGTTTTCTTCCAGCTAAATGCAAAACAATCAAATCAAAACTAAATATCTTACATGTAATCCGTCTTTGTTAAACTAACAAAGCTGCTTGGAATTCCTCCAGTCAGTTTGTTAAAGCTGAGGTCCCTGCAAAAGAAACCATAACGACAGATTAATAGTTTTTCTGTGAAGAAGCATTTGATCACATTTTGTTGCTAAAATGATGGAGAGTCAACTCAGCAGAGCACTTCCACGTCTTACTTTGAAGTATATGAGAGAAAATAAATGCAATCTACTGTTACAACAAATCCTTGCAGCATAATTACAAATCATGTTGTAGGATGGGCTTGCACTACACACAGGGATCTCCACCACCCAATATTCTACGGTGCTTTATTGAACTTGCATTTCAATGTTAATAAGCAAAGAAACATCCAACTTGCTTCATCATCAAGATAATATGATCGATAGAGTTGACAGTTCATGAACATAAATCACCACCACAACACCTAGAACTAGCAAAACTAATGGCAACCGATATTTTAGCATCCTCGCCTTTAGCTCAAAGATATAGTTTATGTAAATAAGTTGAGGATAAAAGGCTTTTAGGGGTAGATTGAGCATGACAGCTTATAACTTGCTGAGGTATTCATTAATCAATCTTACTGTCGAACAAGAATTGGATCAGTATCGATTCCAACTTTAAAGAACACCCACAATGTTAACCATTAATCATAATAACAGCTGTAACATTGGCTCAAACTTTTACTTAAACAGTCACCAATGAGTTTTTGTCATATCAAAATTTCATCAACCAATTAACGTGCTCCATGAAAAAGTATTTTTCCTTAAAGGACTTTGTTTCAGATCCCGGTCTCCTCAAAAATGGAAACTTCATTTATATCAGAACATCAAAGTGTCAGAATTATGAGGACCTGAAGCTCTCAGTAGGCAGAATAGTGAACTTAATCTGCATTCAAAAAGACAGAAAAGAGACCAATATATACTCACAGAGTTTTCAATTTGGTCATCTCTCCAAAATAGTCGGGTAGCTTTCCAACAATATCACAATTCCTTAGTATTCTGCAAAAAAATCAGGCTCATATAATCATTAAAAGACTCCAGAGCATGATGTCAATGTTTGGATAACAAATGCATCCAACTCACAAGACTTTCAGCTCTTTCATTTTCTCCAACGGTGGAAATGGTATTTCAGTTCCATTACTTAAGTCACTGATCCTCCTGCACAAACAATGAGAATATGCGCGATGAATTGTGCCAACGAAACAAGAATGCAAGAAGAAAAAAACATACCATGTTAGTAAGAATGAGTTTAAAGTGGTGAAACCATATTAGTGCTTTACTCACAAGTCAGTGATATTTTCTAAAAGTCCAATACCAGATGGAATTGGCCCAGTTAAACCACTGCCTTGTATGATCCTGTCATCATCAAATTTTAATTTGTGTCAGCAACAAAACACGCCATAGCAAATTATACCTTGCAAGAGAGGTAGGTAAGAAGTTCATACAACTTCTTTAGGCTTGTCCAATTCTGAATAAAGTTGGGTATCGTCCCAGTGAACTTGTTATCGCCAATCCGACTACATTCACATGTTGAAAAAGCTGTTACTGTCATAATTCCATAATTCAAAAACAATTGATGTAGCAGCATTTGGCTAAGATGATAATTCCGAAACTTACAAGTCCGTCAGTGAGGTCAAATTTACAAAGGTGGCAGGCAACTGGCCAGTAAAATTATTGGAGGTGAAAAACCTATATCAGGAAAGAAACACAAAGATGACATTTCAATTCCAACTGAATTTCCGAAGCACTCAAAAGGAAAATGGCTCAATGTGCATGGTAACAAGAAATCGCATGTTTCTCAATATATGTATAAGTTCTCAAAATTATGTAAAGGTTCATACATTGTTTGAATGTTTTTCAAATTTCCAAGCTCTGGAGGCAAGACACCAGAAAGTTGATTGAATTCCACTTTTCTGCATATTCGTCTCACACAAAAATGGCTTTCTGACTGAGAACATAAAACAGAGAGAGGGGTAATATAATTTTCTTTTTTTTTCTTCCACTTACAAATCTGCAAGAGTGCTGATGTTTCCCAATTCTTTTGGTATTGGACCCGTTAGCCGGTTTACCAGAAGGAAGCTGCAGTCACACCCACGCATACATTTTAGTTTCTAGGGAAAAAAAAATAAAATAAAACATTCAAAATCCTAGAAAAGTTTAGTGCATTTAGATGTGAAAATGGAGTTCCAGAGGTAGGGAATGACGAGAACGTACATGCTGACCAGTTGCGTGGAACCCCATTCTGGAGGGATTGTGCCACTAAGGTAGTTACGTGTGAAGTCACTTAGAAACAAGAAGTCAAAAAAATAAAATAAAAAAGGAGGTCAAAAAGAAGGAAATTATCATTATTAAAAGATTTGATAAAAATGACAAAATTTAACCGACTTGAATAACTCCATTTAAATTATTTAAAATCTAACTTGGGTCAATTATTAAAAAAATTAATAATTAATAATTTAAAACATTCAAAATTAAAATATTTAAGAACAATTTAATTTTTATTAAATACAAAAATAAATACTTTATAATTTAAAATAATTAAAATTAAAATAATTTTAAAATTAAATAATTAAGAAAAAGAATTAATTAAAATTTAATATATTTATAATTTAATAAATCTGAGGGGGAGTATGATGTATCTGTATCTGTTATTTGAAACTCAAAAATTACTTAGAACTTGATGTATGGGGAACTAAAGATACCCAAAATTCGATACTGTCCGACCCAGACGAGGCCCGACCCACCCATCAACCGTCTTGAGGGTTTGAGAAAATACTCACATTTCTTGGAGGTAAGGAAACCGGTCCAAGTCCGTTGGGAGAGTGCCTGGGAGATTCTGGGACTTCAAAAGTCTGTGCTTCAACAGAGATTGGGCTTCTTTTAGTGCTGTTTTACCTTAGAATTGGGTTTTAAAGCAAGAATGCAACCCCCCATATGATGCACATAAATTGTGATTCTGACCAATGCTGGGGCGGTTTATTCGTATTTGGAAATTTGTTTTTCTGGTCTAAGATGGTGGGCAATTTAATTAATTATAAACCTGCACAACAACAACACGTCGACCCCCAAGCTAAGTCAATGGCCTTTGCGTCTTTTTATTCCGAGCAACAAGGCCACGACCCACATGTTCATCAGTATTGACGACAGGTTCTATATTTGAAAAATATTTTTGAGTAATGGCCTGTTAAAATAATTGTGGGACGGCCGTGGGGACGTCCATTACCCATGCCCAGAGTTCACCAAACACCAAATGGTTCGGCCGCTGATAGAGACCTGTGTACTCCCCGTACGATGAGCCACGACCGAATGAGAATATAAAAAAGATTTTTCAAATAATAATAATTATTATTATTATAAATATTAAAAAATAAAAATTACTGAATAAAAAATGTGTATTTTTAAATAAATAATAAATTAGTGTTTATTTTGAGTGTGTCGGTAACAGAACTCTTTCAAACAATCGATGAGAAGTAAAATCGTTGAAATTTTCATGCAGAAGAACGCTGGTCTGTGTTCAGCAACACTCAATTAATCAATCAATTAATTATCCCGACCAACAAGTGCAGAATTTATAATGAAAAACAAATGGATGGTTTACAACAGCTGGCCTTGTCCCTCCGGAAAGAAAATCTGAAAATGTCTCCCGGCTTTCTTTTCCACACGCAGCCCGGAAAAGGTATAAACAACAGCGGCTCTCGAGATTTTAAGAAAAGAATAATTTCGATATAACATTAACACAATACACAAACAAGGATATTCCCACCCCGTTTAATTGAACATACGCTGACCACCACCACGAGTGTAACTTGGTAATATGGATGAGCTCGGTTACAGAATAAATCGAATTGATAAGAAATAGATACGATTTATAGCTTACATGCTTTTAAAAAAAAAACATTATAAATAATAATCAATTGTAATTAACAATTATAACGAATTTGTGTGTATCTCGTTATTATTTCTTATATTTCTCTGATTTTTTAAAAATATGCATAACTGTAAAATAAACCCTGTGCATTTTTTTGCCAAGAAAAAATAAAAACAATATACGGCGGACCTGCAAGCAAATAAATACTCAATTGACTGTCTCCAGGCAAGTAGAGTAACTAACTAGAATAGAGAAAGAAAAAGAGTAGTTGTGAATCACACACACACACACACAAAGATCCAGAGACTTACATGCTAACGACATGGCAGGCGGTACCATTGGAGAAGGAACAGTTACACTTGACTGCATTTTCCCGTCCCTTAACTTGATATGTATCATTCCATCCCGATTCTCCTCCACAAGGATCCACGCTAAAATTCCAGTTCGTCTTGCCTAGTGTCTTAGCAATATCTCGCAAAGCTTGCACTGCAAAAATATAACAAAACCCCACTTCAACGTTGATCAAAGTAATTTATAATGTTATCACACGCGGTACGATTGCTATATTATAACCTGAAAATCATATTTTCAACTCTTTGTAAAAATAAATGTAATAGTTTGCGATCCGTTTCTAGACCGCAGTGCACTGGGATTTTTTTCTTTTTCTTTTTTTTTTACGCATACGGTATAATATATACATACCTTCATCGCTTGTCAGCCGAGCTTGAGCAGTGGCACCAGGAACTAGAGTTGTGAGGCAAAAGGCAGCGAGTGAAGCAAGAAGAAGAAGAAGAAGCCTAGAGACCAAGGCCATCTTGATTGCAAACAAGGTGTGTGTTTTCTGAAGAAAAATTAAGTGGGAGAGTGGAAACTAATCATATGAAGAAAGACACGGTGGTTAGTTGAAGTGCAGTAAGCGTATATAATATTAGTATAGCAGAGAAAATGAAACAATAGCCTAATTGTGTTATTGGTAGTACTAGAAGATAGATATGGAATGGCACAAAATTGAAGCTTCGTGGGAAAGATGTAAGCATTTTTTTTATTTCTTTTGATTGGGTCCTAACAAGCCCTCCACCTGTCTTTTTCTTTTTTGATTCGGTCAGAAGGCCCGAGTTGACCCCAAAATTTCGCTGCAAGGCAAAGTCAACTTTGACATTTTGCACACCAAAACTTTAACTATATTCTCCTTAGTTTATACGATCCTGTTCTCCTAATTTTTTAAATGAAAAGAAGATATTTTAATAAGTTTATTCAAAGTCATTTGTCTGGAAACGAATGAGCTCACCTATTGGCACAACCAACTTGTAATTGTTATGTGTTGAGAAAATATTATCTATGTTTGGTATTTTCTTGTACCAAGAATAATTAAAATTTAGTATTTTCATTTGAGTTAATATACTAAAATATCATAAAAGAGATATTGATAAATCTTAAAATATATTGTGTTTTCATTTTATAAATAAACTAGTTGATGTTAAAAATTAAAATTTATAAATATTTAGATAAATACATAAATATTTGTTAAAAAACAAATTAACAAAACTTACTATTTATAAAAATTCATGGCTAAAATTGTTGCTCTTTTATTTATCAAATTACTTGTATAAAAATTGTGTTAAGTCATAGTTAAATTTAAAATTACTAAGATATCTAATATAAAAATTGCTATATATTAATTTTATTTTTGGGTTATCCTAACATATGAGTGTAAATATTAAAATAATATGTAGTTGAATAATTTATATGTTATCTTATATACTTACGATAAATGCTAATTTTTATTAATTAAACTTTTCTTTACATACATAAATAATAAGTGAAGATGAGGATACGCCATTTATTGATTAAAAAGTCTAATGAGACACAAGTTACATATGAATAAAGTTTTAGTAACCTTTTGATTACTCATTAAATTTCATGCATGAGTGATATTTGAGAATAAAAATCTTTTTCCTTATATTTTATGAATTTTCAAAATTTTGAAGTTTTAGGAATAAATTTTTATTAATATATGAATGAGTTTATAATTTTTTTAATGAAATAATTTAAATAATTTTATTAAATGACCACACTAATTGAACCAAAGTAAATTTAATGAGTTTAATTACATAAAAATTGTATTTTTTAACAAATGAATTTTATCATTTTTAATTTAATAAAATGACAAAGTAATTAAAATAAAATTAAATGATAAGTTCAATGATGAATTATTTAATTTATCTTATGGATTGATTAACATGTTTAATGAGACATTAGTTACTAAATCCAAGTCAATTAAAACATAATTATAGTTTTAGTAACCTTATGATCACACATTAAATGTGATGTGTGCATGAGTGATGTAAGGATAGAGACAAGAGAGTTTACCCAAAGAAAGTGGCTTATGTGGACCTACAGATTTTATATACTACTAGATTAATACATTGTATTAATTGCTTAGGAGATGTATGTATATACATAACCTCATATCTTCGAAGGCAATTTAATGTAGAATGAGAGATTTTGGCCACCACTAAAAAGAATTTGTGAGAGGAAGACAGGAATTAATTTTGAAAGTAAAATGAAATGAGAGTAATAAAACTGTATTATGAGTTTGAATTAAGAGGAGAAAGAAAAAGAAGAAGAAGAACAAGAAGAAGAAGAAGAAGAATGGTATTCTAGTATGTAGATTGGATTTTAGATTTATAGGATAAAATAAATATATAAGGCATATAAAGATAATTATTTTCCATTATAACTCTTTCTCCGTGAGTATAATAAATTCAAATAAAATAAGTAAGAGAAATATGAAAATGACACATTTTCAAATAATAGTTTAAGTATTGATTTGGTATATTTCCTTTTGTATTGATTTATAATTAAATTTTTGTATTGTAAAAATATAAATTTGAGTTTAAATGCAAAATAATAAAATAAGTAAAATGACTAATATATTTGTAATATTATTTTTTTATAAAAAAAGATGAAAATAATTAACAGGAAAAAAATTTAAAAAAAGTATCAATTTTTTTTTATTAGCCTTAATTTTAACATAAAATCAACTGGGGTACATATTCCGCAAAACAGATACAGAAGCGAAACGCTGAGCATGGAGAAATGAGTTAGAAGCGCAACTGGACCTTTTGTATTAGGATGTACCCAAAATTTTCTGATTCGCTTAATTCGATCAATTCTACTAAAGTTAAACTAAAATAGCTAAAAGTGTTAAACACAGTTCTTGTAAAAAATTTAAGATGCCGAAGTGTGTAGAGGACTGAATTCAAATAATATAGCGCTTTTTTTTCTTTTTTTTTTTCTGGGAAAATAAGAATGGTCAAAGGAGGATACATCAGGTAGGATGGGGTCTGACGCGTCGGAAAAAATCAAATGACGGATTGGGTATCGGCAACTTGTGAGATAGCAATGTGGGACTGTTGACAAAATGGCGCTAGAGGACGGAGAACCATACTCCAGCGACATGGGTGAAAGTTCTCAAGACAAGGTATGGTGACTGTCGTTATTCGTCAGGGAAATGGGCTACAATATGGCGAGACATCGGCTTTGCGATGCAACAGAATGCTAGGGCTTCGGCTACAGTCAAGTTTAACTTCAGATTCCTTGTAGGGGAAGGAGACAGAGTGGATTTTTAGCACCATATTTGGTTGGGTTTTGAACCACTTGGGAGAAGGTTCCCTCGACTATTGGCTCTAGCTGTGGAAAAATCAGGCCCTTTGAGAAATTTCAGAGCACGGATGAATGGAAGATGGGAGTGGAGAATATTGTGGTGATGAAACCTCTTAGACTGGGAAAAGGACCAGCTGAGCATATTCATGAAAACTATCCAAGAATGTCGCCCCGCACAAGGAGAGGCAGATAGGTTCAGATGGCAGAGGGAACAGATTGGCATCTTCACAATGAAATCATTCTGTCATTTGTAGGAGAGCTTCCGAGGGGAGTCTACGCAGGATATCTCTAGTATATGGTTAGGCCTGGCACCTCCAAAAGTGAAATCTTTGCCTGACAGCTACTGCTCAAACGTTTACCGATTGGGGAGGGATTAACGCGTTTAAGGGGTGGGCCTGACCAGGATACCATTTGCAACATTTGTTCGTGTCGGGACAGGAATCAGTTTCCTACCTTTTCCTTCACTGCGAACTTGCTTGGCAGGTATGGAGTTGATGTTTGTGATTGTTCGAAATATGAATTGTATTTCAAATTACTCTTTTACCCTTCTTTTATTTTTATATAAATAGGCATAATAGAGTTATGAGAATGTGAGAGAGATTTGAGAGTAGTCACACTCTTTATATTCTGTAACACACTTTTTTTACTAATATGAATATTCCTTCTCTCTTTCCTGTGGATGTAGGTCACATAGACCAAACTACATAAAATTCTGATGTTACTTTCTTCTTTGATTTACCATTTATACTAACAAATTGGTATCAGAGCCGAAAGAAAAAATTTTCTTTTCTCTCTCTCCGGCCACCCACCCAACCGCGGGCGATCCATCGAAAAGAAAAAAAAAAAAAGCCCGATTCCCTTTCCCCAGCTTGTCTCTTGTTTCTCTCTGCCCTTCTACACTGCCTCTCTTCTTCGTCGTCCATAGGAGAAACGCATCACTTCTTTTCTCCGGTCAAGCTTGCACCGTCGGTTACAATCGATACAATTCATCGATTTTTCCGCCGATTGAACGAATTTCGAGGCTTTTGGATTTCTGAAGTTTCTCTTTAGTCCCTTCTGTTCTAGGGTTATTTCGTGCATCCACTGAGAGATGATGGTTGGGCGTTGAAATGGAGCAGATCCGACGGAAGAAAGAAACAGATCAGGTTCCAACGGGTCGGAGGCACTATAGATCAGTGAGCTGTACAGTAGATCGACGGGAGGCAAACGGCGTCGGCGTGGTGCAGATGGTTTGGCGTTGAAACGGAGTAGATCCGACGGAAGAAAGGAACAGATCGGGTTCCAACGGGTCGGAGGCACTGTAGATCAGCAAGCTGCACAGTAGATCGACGGGAGGTAAACGGCGTCGGCACTGTAGAAACGGCGTCAGTAGTGTTTTAACGCCGTCAGTACTGTTTTAACGCCGTTAGTACTGTTTTAACGTCGGAGGCAAATTGTGATTTGGGTCATAAATTTGTATTCTTCAATTTTCGTTGTGGGTGTTTTGTTGCAATGGCTTCTTCATCTTCATCAACGGTGAAGTCTGAAATTGAGAAGTTCGATGGAAACACCAATTTTGCACTGTGGCAAGTTAGAATGATGGCAATTCTGACGCGATAAGGTACAAAAAGGGCCTTACATGGCAAGGAGAAGAAACCAGAGTCAATGTCTGATGCAGATTGGGATGACATGGATGAAAGAGCTCTATCCTCGATTCAACTCAGTTTGGGAAATGAAGTTTTGAGAGAAATCCTCGGTGAAAGAACATCAGCTGGTGCGTGGCTAAAATTGGAAAGTCTGTACATGACGAAATCTTTGACTAACAGACTCAGATTAAAGTAACGCCTTTATACTCTTCGTATGTCAGAAGGTACTTCTTTGAAATCACATATTGGAGAGTTTAGTTCGATTGTTACTAATTTGAGTAAGATTGATGTTCATATTGACGATGAGGATCAAGCTTTATTGCTATTGTGTTCTTTGCCTCCTTCATACAAGCACTTTAAAGATACTATGATCTATAGTAGGGAAGATATTTCCCTTGAGAATGTCAAGACTAATTTGCAGGCCAAGGAGAAAAGTGATAGTAGTTTGACATTTTCTGAGACATCAGATCAGAGTGTTGGTTTGATTATTGATCGAGGAAGATCAAAGGAGAGAGGTCGAAATTCAGGAAAATCAAGATCGAAATCAAGGCACAAGAATTTGACTTGCAATTATTGCAAAAAGAAAGGGCACATCAAGTCTGATTGTTACAAGTTGAAAAACAAGCAGAAAGTAAATGACAGTAATCAGAAGAATCATCCACCAGGAGAAGCTCATGTGGTAACAAATGAGAGTGATGATATGCTTTGTGTCACTCAAGGCCAAGGCAGATTTCAAGATACCTGGATCATGGACACTGGAGCCTCGCAGCATATGACTCCTAATAGAGAATGGTTTACCACTTACAAGCCAATCAATGGTGGTGTTCTATTAGGTAATGATCACGTATGTAAGGTTGCTGGGATTGGTACAGTGCAGATTAAGATGCATGACGGTGTCATTAAGACCTTGTCTGAGGTCAAACACATTCCAGATTTGACGAAGAATCTTATTTCTTTGGGCATTCTTAAGAAGAATGGCTGCAAGACTGGGTGTGAAGGTGGAGTTCTGAAGGTTTCTAGAGGTGCTCTTGTATTAATGAAGGCTGCCAGAATTGACACATTGTATTTCTTGCATGGTTCGACAGTCACAGACTCAACTGTAGTTTCCACTTCAGTTTCAGATTCAGACGTGATGAAATTGTGGCACATGCGGCTGGGACACATGAGTGAAAGAGGTATGACTGCCTTGAGTAAGAAAGGTCTTTTGTATGGTCAGAACACTGGAAAATTAGAATTTTGTGAGCATTGTGTTTTTGGGAAGCAGAAGAGGTTGAGTTTCAGTACAACCATCCATAAAACAAAGACTCAACTGCAATTTCCACTTCCATAAAACAAAGGGAACATTGGACTACATCCATTCAGATCTTTGGGGTCTTTCTCAGGTTCTCTCTAAAGGTATGGGTGCTGCTTATATGCTCACTTTCATTTATGATTTTTCTCGTAAAGTTTGGGTTTATTTCTTGAAACATAAAAGTCAAGTGTTTGGAACCTTCAAGCAGTGGAAAACTTTACTTGAAAAACAGACTGGGAAGTAGATTAAAAGGCTGAGAACAGATAATGGCCTTGAATTTTGCAATAACGAATTTAATGAGTTTTGCAAAATTGAAGGCATTGTACGACACCACACAGTTGTAAAAACTCCACAGCAAAATGGAGTTGCAGAACACATGAACAGGACTTTGATAGAGAAAGCTAGATGTCTGTTATCCAATGCAGGTTTGGACAAGGAGTTTTGGGCAGAAGCTGTTAATACAGCTTGTTGGTTGGTAAATCGATCTCCTCGTACTTCCATTGAGTGTAAGACACCTGAAGAGGTGTGGTCAGGCAAACCTGCAGATTATTCTGATTTGAAGATATTTGGCTATCCTGCTTATGCTCATGTTAATGAGGGAAAGCTTGAACCGAGGGCTAAGAAATGCATTTTTCTTGGCTATGCTTTTGGTGTGAAAGGTTATAGGTTGTGGTGTCCAGACCCTAAGTCTCCAAAATTCCTCATCAGCAGAGATGTAACATTTGATGAATCCGCTATGTTGTATCCAAAAGAGGAAGTCTTAAGGCCAAACGATGAAGATAGTGGGAGTTCCACACAGCAGGTGGAGTTTGAAAGTGATATTCCTTTTAAGTCAGGTCAACAGATTCAGGTTGACACTTCAAAAACAGTCGAGGATACTCAAGATACTCAACAGGCACAGCTGTACAGTATCGCCAAAGATAGACACCAACCAGGTTTTCATACTCAGATTTTGTTTATTGTTTGGCAGTAGCAGAAGAGGTGGAGTATAATGAACCTAGAAACTACTCAGAGGCTGTCACTTGTGTCGAATCTTCCCAGTGGAGTATTGCTATGACTGAGGAAATTGAGTCCCTGAATAAGAATCAGACTTGGGACTTAGTGAAACTTCCCAAAGATAAAAAGACTGTTGGCTGCAAATAGATCTTCAAGAAGAAGGAGGGAATCCCAGGAGTTGAAGATGCAAGGTACAAGGCACGTCTGGTTGCGAAGGGTAATAGCCAAAAAGAAGGGATTGACTTCAATGAGGTATTTTCTCTAGTTGTAAAGCACACTTCCATTCGTGTGCTTCTAGCTATGGTTGTTATGTATGATATGGAACTAAAGCAGCTTGATGTCAAGACTGCTTTTCTACATGGCGATTTTGAGGAAGTCATTTATATGGATCAACCTGAGGGTTTCCAAATTGAAAGCAAGGAGGATCATATTTGCAGGTTGAAGAAATCTCTATATGGTTTAAAGCAATCTCCTAGACAATGGTATAAGAAGTTTGACAGTTTTATGGTAGGTCATGGTTACTCAAGCAGTCTCCTAGACAATGGTATAAGAAGTTTGACAGTTTTATGGTAGGTCATGGTTACTCAAGCAGTCTCCTAGACAATGGTATAAGAAGTTTGACAGTTTTATGGTAGGTCATGGTTACTCAAGGAGTGAGTATGACAGTTGTGTCTTTATGATGGATCATTTGTCTATTTGCTACTATATGTAGATGATATTCTTGTTGCCTCTACAAGCATATCTGAGATTAATAGTTTGAAGAAGCTACTTGGTAGAGATTTCGAGATGAAAGATTTGAGAGCTACAAAGAGGATTTTGGGCATGGAGATCACCAGAGACAGGAAAGAAGGAGAGTTACGCCTTTTACAGAAAAGGTACATCGAGAAGGTTCTTGATCGCTTTGGGATGATGAGTTGCAAACCGGTAAGTATTCCTTTGGCTTCACACTTCAGACTTTCAGCCTCTTTGTCACCCAATAGCCTAGAGGAGGAGGAATATATGTCACATGTTCCATACTCTAGTGCAGTGGGCAGTGTTATGTATGCTATGGTTTGCACTCGTCCAGATATTTCACAGGCAGTCAGTGTGGTCAGTAGATATATGGCTAATCCTGGGAAAGCACATTGGCAAGCAGTTAAATGGATACTTCGGTATCTTAGAGGCACTACAGAGGTAGGACTGATGTTCAGTAGAGGCAGTAGGTTGATTACTGGTTTTGTGGATTCTGACTATGCAGGTGACCTTGACAGAAGAAGATCAACAATTGGTTATATTTTCACTCTTTCAGGCAGTGCCATTTGTTGGAAGGTAACATTGCAATCAACAGTTGCTCTTTCTACTACTGAAGCTGAGTACATGGCAATAGCAGAAGCAGTTAAGGAAGCTATTTGGTTAAAAGGTTTGGTCACTGATTTGGGTTTATCACAGGAAACAACCACCATATTCTGTGAAAGTCAGAATGCTATACACTTGACCAAAAATCAAGTGTATTATGAGAGGACCAAATACATTGATGTCAGATATCATTTCTTGCAAGATGTTATATCTCAAGGTTTAATGATGAATTATTTAATTTATCCCATGAATTGATTAACAATCTAATGAGATACCAGTTACTAAATCCAAGTTAATTAAAACATAATTATAGTTTCGGTAACCTTATGATTACGCATTCAATGCGTTCATGGGTGACGTAAGGATAGAGAGAAGAGAAGAAGAAGAAGAAGAAGAAGAAGAATGGTATTCTAGGATTTAGATTGGATTTTAGATCTATCGGACCAAACAAATATTTAAGACATACAAAGATAATTGCTTTTCATTATAACCCTTTCTCGAGGAGTATAATAAATTCAAATAAAATAAAGTAAGAGAAAGAACTATCGGACCAAATAAATATGTAAGACATATTATTATAACTCTTTTTGGAGGAGTATAATAAATTCAAATAAAATAAGTAATAAAAAGACGAAAATAGTACTTTTTACAGTAGTAGTTTGAGTATTGATTTGATGTATCTCTTTTTATATTGATTTATATTCAAATTTTTGTATTATAATCTATATTTATAAAATATAAGTTTGAGTATTTAAATGTAAAATAATAAAATTATAAGTAAAATAACTAATATATTTATAATATTTTTTTATAAGAAAAGAAAGACGAAGATAGTTAATGGGCAAAAAATTTAAAGAAGTATCATAATTTATTTTAATTAGCATTAATTTTAACATAAAATCAGCTGGAGTACATATTCCGCATAACATATACAGACACTAGCGAAACGCTGAGCATGGAGAAGCGTAACTGGACCTTTTGTATTAGGATGTACCCAAAATTGTCTGATTCACTTAATTCGATCAATTCTACTAAAGTTAAACTGAAATAGCTAAAAGTGTTAAAACAGTTCCTGTCAAAAATTTAAGATGCCAAAGTGTGTAGAGGACTGAATTGAAATAACATAGCGCTTTTTTTTCTTTTCTTTTTTTTTTTTCTGGGAAGATGAGAATGGTCAAAGGAGGATATATCAGGTAGGATGGGGTCTGATGTGTCCGAAAATATCAAATGACGGATTGGCTATCGGCAACTTGTGAGATAGCAATGTGGGGCTGTTGACAAAATGGCGCTAGAGGACGGAGAACCATACTCAAGCGACATGGGTCAAAGTTCTCAAGAGAAGGTATGGTGACTATCGTTATTCGTCATGGGAATGGGCTACAAAGAGGCCTCAGCTGTCCCTGATATGGCGAGACATCTGCTTTGCGATGCAACAGAATGCTAGGGCTTCGGCTACAGTCAAGTTTAACTTCAGATTCCTTGTAGGGGAAGGAGACAGAGTGGATTTTTAGCACCATATTTGGTTGGGTTGTGAACCACTTGGGAGAAGGTTCACTCGACTATTGGCTCTAGCTGTGGAAAAATCAGGCCCTTTGAGAAATTTCAGAGCACGGATGAATGGAAGATGGGAGTGGAGAATATTGTGGTGAAGAAACCTCTTTGACTGGAAAAAGGACCAGCTGAGCATATTCATGAAACTATCCACGAATGTCGCCCCGCACAAGGAGAAGCAGATAGGTTCATATGGCAGAGGGAACAGATTGGTGTCTTCACAATGAAATCGTTCTGTCATATGTAGGAGAGCCTCCGAGGGGAGTCTACGTAGGATATCTCTAGTATATGGTTAGGCCTGGCACCTCCAAAAGTGAAATATTTGCCTGACAGTTACTGCTCAAACGATTACCGGTTGAGGAGCGATTAACACGTTTAAGGAGTGGGCCTGACTAGATACTATTTGCAACATTTGTTCGTGTCGGGACAGGAATCAGTTTCCCTCCTTTTCCTTCACTTCAAACTTGCGTGGCAGGTATGGAGCTGATGTTTGGGACGGTGGGAACTAGTTTGGGTTGTCCTAGACTCGGTGACGAAGACTTGGGAGATTTGGCTAGATATTGGCCGGTGTTGTCCAGGAGTCATGGGTCATGGGTTGTTTGGCAATCATATGGCCCATTTGGTTGGCAATAAGTGAATGTATTTTTCAAAAAAAAGAAAAATTTGGAATTGACAAGATTTATGATTTATTCCGAGTTAAAATGCTATAATGGTTTAGAACTAAATATCTTACGGTTCTTATTTTATCAACAACTTGATATTAAATATTACATGTGTTTCACTTTCAGGAAGGATCTAACACGGAGAAACACGGGGGTATGGATAACACCTCTGGAGTCCACCTTCAAATTCAATACCAATACTTCTGTCGTTGGTTCCATTGGAGTGGCAGACATTGGTGGTGTGTCACGAGGCCAGAATGAAAAGGTGGTGTGCATATTCTCCAAGTCAATACGGGCAGCGAGTATAAATGAGGTAGAATTATTAGCAATTTACGAGGCAGTGGTATTATGGAGACAATAGGAATACGCTGATTCGTCAACGGTGATTATCGAGGGTGACTCTAGTACTGCAGTGGCATGGTTGAAAAATGGGATAGAAAGAGCTTGGTCTTTGTTCTGTGTGTTCAATGATACTAAAAATATTAGCGGAGGGCAGATATCTTTTCATTACTAGCCAAGAGAGTGTGATTGGTTTGCAGATTCATTAGCGAAATAGAGGTCCAATGGCTGAATCCAATATCAATAGTGGTCGTCTCTATCTCCAGGGAAGCTATGAATCAAAGCATTTTATCGTTCCAAAAAAAAAAAAAACACAAATGAGATATAATTTGTAATTTTGATAAACCACTTTTAATGATTTAGGTACAGATTCGATAATTAAAAAATCGTCAAAATCCAAATCAAACCGTTTTATAATATCAAAGTACAAACGTATAATTTAGAGAGAAATTGACCATATAAAAAACCTAATTATCTCTCACAACCCACAAACCACCCAAACTAAACATAGTGGATCCAAGCAGCCTGAAAACGGTATACATAGTGGGTATTACCTCCGACCTATAACTTGTCTTATCTAGGAATGTTCGTGTGGATCAAGATACAACATAAAGTTCGTCTTTCTATAGATAATTGTTAGTCTTTTGAGCCCTCGTCAAAACAATCACAACCAGCAGACTATTTATTTTTAAGTATAATAACTTTATAAATTTAAATTATATATATAGAGAGATAGAGAGAGAGAAAGTTTTATTTAAATTTTTAATTTTTTATTTATAATATTAAATTAACTTGATTTTTATTTTAAGTAAATTAAATTAAAATTTTCATAAATAATAAGAATAGTATCACCCAAAAAATTGTGATTTAATATTTAACAGATTGTTTATGCTTAAGTCAAAATCTGCTTTGGAACTCCGTTGAGGTGTTCAGAAGAACTAAAGTGCATCCACAGAGTACAGAATATTTTCTAAAATTACGTGAAAATATATCTTACATAGAAAAGAAACGAGACTTCTAAAGTTTTTATATTGAAAGACACTCAACAATTATAGGCTCTGACAAATTTCAATACATACTTTATTTGATGGGAGTTATTGGTGAGGCCGCAAAAGGGGTTTAATGCACCTCAAAAACAGATGCTTAAAAGAATATATAAAGATGCTAAGCACATAGCCAGTCATCAATTTTATTGTTTCAAATGCTTTCTTTTGTTGTAGAAAGATGCCTGCTTATCTCCCACGGCGTTCCAACCGCTTCCCTTTTGATGCAGTTGTAACTCTGCCTGGGTTGGTTCCAACTAATTGCTTTAGTTGCCATGACATAGTCATATTGCGAAAGACGACAGAAAATTGTGTTGAACATATGCATGTTTGATTTAAGACATATAGACAGTGGACCTCGCCAAACTCGAAACCATTTCTCTAATTTCTACTCTCCCAGTAATCAGATCCCAAGCTGACCGGATAAAGATCATTAGAAGACACGGTAGAATTGGTCAATGGTGCATCCGACGTAACGCTTTGGGTCTGGCTTTTGCTGACGTTCACTTCCATGCCGGTCCGGAAATGCCTCCTCATTTCTTCAATCCTTACTGAATCTTCTGAGACTCCTGAATCCTGAATGAAGTCTTTCAGAGTGTCTTTGCCTTCCAGCATGCTTACTACTGAGGACATTGTCGGTCTAGCTGCTGCCAAGGCATTAGTGCATAACAGAGCCACGTTGATCATTCTCATCATTTCCACTTTGTTGTAGTGTGTGCCAAGCCTGGGATCAACTAGCGTCAATAGATTCCCTTCTTCCTTCAGAATAAGTGCCTGGAAACAGCACGCATAATTGCAAAAGTCCCATTAGTTGGAACCTATAATTCAAAATTCATCTGATAAATTTAAAGGAGATTGAAAATGAAGCTATACCCAGTCAAGAAGATAAAAGCTCTCTTCCTGACACCGATTGGAGGTGTTGCACCTTCCACTAACAATTTCGAGGGCTACAACTCCAAAACTATAGACATCTGCTTTGTCTGTTAAATAACCCCTCATTGCATATTCTGGTGCCATGTATCCACTGCAAAACCCAGATAAGACACTTTTTTTTTTCTTGTGGAAGTTTTGCAAAATGCAAAAATTAACAAGGTAGAAGTAGAGAAACTCACAATGTTCCAGCTATTCGTGTGCTTATGTGGGTGTTTCCTTCATCATCAAGCTTGGCCAGGCCAAAGTCTGATATTTTGGGGTTTAAGTTCTTATCAAGTAACACATTTGTTGCCTTGATGTCTCTGTGCACAATCTTCAACCTTGATTCTTCATGTAGATATGCCAAACCTCTTGCAATACCAACACAGATCTTTTGCCTCGTAGGCCAGTCCAACTTCAACTGGAATTCTTCAGGACCTTTTGAATAATCAAATTAACATCAAGTCAGTACGGAATGATCGCATGTTGCTTCAAACATGCAAGCATGCATTTATGTTTGAGTGGACATTTAGATGGAAATGATAATCAAGTTCTTCCTATTAATGTTAATGAGATTTACCGAATAAAGCACGAGCAAGGCTGTTGTTCTCCATGTACTCGTACACCAGCAACAACTGTTTTCCTTCAATACAACATCCGTAGAGCTTTACAAGATGAGGGTGTTGCAGAGCAGATATCATGCCAACCTCATTCACAAATTCACGGTTCCCTTGCTTTGATTTCGCGGAGAGCTGCTTTACGGCAATCATGGTGCCATCTGATAGAAGGCCCTGCACCAAGGAAATAATGTTTAACTTCTTGCTCCAACAGAAATGCCATGGGCAGCCAAGAAATGTAGAGATAAGTCCATGTGTTTAAGAAATAGGTAACTTTGTGTTGCATACCTTGTAAACTGAACCAAAACCGCCTTCTCCAATTTTATTATCAGGATCAAAGTTATTTGTTGCAGCTTTAATTTGTCTGAGAGTAAACAAACCCGTTTGCAAGTCCAGTCCCTTCAAATCTGTTTAAAGAAGCAAGTCTTTATTGGAATCAAGCCGCAGAGAAACACGAAAATTTCCAACCCCTCTTTGGAAGGTAATCTAACAGCAAATGGATTAACAGTTCCAAAGGTATCCGTACTCCATTGAATCAAATGCCAAACACATGATGCACACTAGCTTCCGCACATATTGAGAAAAAATTCTCCATAATGACAATGCATCGCCCACAATGGCGTCAAATACCTTGAGACGTTGTGTCCTTATGTCTTAGGCATGCCATCCAACAGAGGGTAACCAGAGCCAGAAAGACGACGGCAACTACTGCAACCACAATTCCAGCCACAGCACCTACAGATATGCTGTTGCTGCTGCTGCCACTTTCTGAAGGAGCAGGGAAATCTGCACAAAATTTTTATTAAAAAAAAAAATCTATACATAGTGGATGGTACATCAGCCTTAGGCTATTTGAAAACATACTAATGCCATAAAAGGGCAGTAGAATGAGAAATGATACAAAATTTGACTAGATTAAGAGAAGCAATATATATATATTATTTATTTATTTATTTATTTATTACAAATAGAAACTCTCAAGATTTTAACAAAAATGTAGCAAGGTAATATATGCCTTTTGTTGAACGCTGTTTACGGTAGTTCACAGGAAGTGTTCAACTTACCAGAAGTCACAGAAATAGCTGAGATAAGAGGACCATAGACCCCCCTATCTGGGATAGCTGTTGTCCCTTTTCCAGCCCAATAAAACCGTATATCCAATGTATGGTTAGTCACAACAGCAGGTAAATTTTTTATAACTGGCTTCCCAAGCCCACCAGCTTCAACTCCAAGATTAAAATCCTTAAGCACCAGCTTCCCCTACAATAATTTGGTCTAACTATAATGAAGAATTGAAATGGCTCTAACTCTGCGTGGAATAACTAATCATTTTGATGTTGAAATACAACTTTAATGTAGTGATTACCTGAATGAAAATATCAAAAATGCGCCTGCCGAGGCTGTTATATGTGTTGTTACCAGTAAATTCTATCTCTGCAAAGTGGAGCTTAACTGTGTACTTCCCATTCCCCATGCAGAAGCCATAGTAAGTGAGAGAGACTGCAGAAAGGCGAGCAGAAGTGTAGAGGGCAGAGGTTTTTGCAGAGAGTTGAGTTATATTGGATGCGATGAATGAATCGATTTCCTGGTTATCATCCATGAAGTGACCAGTGCTGCTAAATGCCCAGTTAGTACTAGGCGGATAGAATCTTGAAGGTCCTCCTGCATTTCTGTCAGCTTCGTACTCTGTTCCATCTACAGTCATTTTGTTTCCTCCACAATTTATATGGAAGGAGTAGAACACTGATACCAAAGGACTTACAGTTATACATCAGGGAGAAGGAAAATAAAACAAAATGTTTCTTTGTATAACTGCTTCTCAACGTCCAAGTTTTCAACCCTTTGTAAAATTTAAGACTAATAGAACTTTTGATACTGCAATTTCTGCTAGCCTCACTGGAACGAATAGAAAAATTCATGAAATTTAATTAATTAAAGTTTATTTTTCCTTTGACTAATGCATCTGCAATTCTCCTCCACTACGACCGCGAAAGGATTATTCTCAACTTAAATTTAAATTCTGTATGTAGCAGATGCATGACACCCAATACTTTAGAGGAGAGGGATGCCAATGTAATATGCCCGTTGAGATATAAGATTAACCTACCAAGTTTTCGTAATGGAAATGACACGAATCAGTGGTTATCAAATGCTTCCAATGGATCATCTTTTCCTTTTACACCAGCTTTTAGTTTCTTATACGATATTGATAACTTGTAGCACACACAACGGGGGAACCTTCTGCAGCATATTTAGTTACTTGACTTACTTTTTGTGCATTGGTCTCTTCTTAAGCAAGAAACAGTTCCACTGCAGAAAAATTTGAGAAGGGTTTAGAGGAGATAGATAAGATCATTATGCATGCTTTTACATTTAAATTTTTTCTTTTTTTTCAAAAAAAAAAGGAGTACTTACAAGGTATTGCTGGTTGAGGAGCTCGCAAACAAATTTCTGTGGGAAATGATAAACGTCATAGCTTGTAGAGTGTTGGAACTTTTTGAAGGGGAACAGGATTGGAGGTGGGGGCTTGACAGACAGGAAAGGGAAGAGAGAGAGAGAGAAAGTTTAAGCATAGTTTCTTACGTGTTTCGTTTCTGACATGAGCTTTGGACTGTGAAATTGTTGTAGGAAATATCACTGCATGACAAATTCAATGAGTTACTGTCTTCTCGTCTCCACCATAAGCACAAAACTTATTATACGAAAAATAGGCCGTCAAAATTGAAATTAATGTAAACAAAAGTAAGATGGCATCTTCCTTGATTAAGACAATTATCAAACTATGGTAGTGTTAATTTCTGCTGCTTTTACAATGTGGGGAGCAATATGTTTTGACAACTTCTCTGTTTTACTTTTACACCATTCTGCCTTCTAGTGAAACTTTGGGGTAGCTTTTATACAGGTATCTGCTTTCTATCAAACTATGTCCATGGAGCATTAGTAAGAAAGGCTTACACGTTCTCTCCTTTTGTAAGAATCCAGTCAGGAACTATTCCATTTAGCATATTCCCTGTCAAAAATCTGAAAAAATTAACACTACCAGTGAGTTTGAAGGTTATTCATATAGATAAATAGAAATACAAATATATTCCTATTCTGTGTGCATGCACAGAACCAGTGCCAGACACAAGAGTGAATCTCTCCTAGTTCCATTTTATGTGATGCAGGAGAGGAAATGCATATCCTTCGATCATGACTCAAATCATGGGGTTGTTCTCCTTTCATGGAGAAGAACCATTATTGTGGGACAAACTATCATTGTGGCCTTTAGTTTTTACCATATCCAGTAGGTCATTTATCTTCAGCTCTCCTTTTAATATAAAACTCTCAATTATTTATCCTATAGATTTGAATGAGAGAAATAATTTTGCAAGGCATGTCTTGCAGCATTACACAAGCAACATAGCATGTTTTCTTCCAGCTAAATGCAAAACAAGCAAATCAAAACTAAATATCTTACATGTAATCCGTCTTGGTTAAACTAACAAAGCTGCTTGGAATTCCTCCAGTCAGTTTGTTAAAGCTGAGGTCCCTGCAAAAAAATTATAATGATAGATTAATAGTTTCTCTGTGAAGAAGCACTTGTTTATATTTTGTTGCTAAAATGATGGAAAGTCAACTTAGCAGAGCACTTCCACATCTTACTTTGAAGTATATGAGAGAAAATAAATGCAATTTACTGTTACAACAAATCCTTGCAGCATAATTTACAAATCATGTTGTAGGATGGGCTTGCACTACACACAGGTATCTCCACCACACTATTCTACGGTGCTTTATTCAACTTGCATCTCAATGTTAATAAGCAAAGAAACATCCAACTTGCTCCATCATCAAGAAAATATGATTGATAGAGTTGACAGTTCATGAACATAAATCACCTCCACAACAACTAGAACTAGCAAAACTAATGGCAACTGATATTTTAGCATCCTTGCCTTTAGTTCAAAGATATAGTTGATGTAAATAAGTCGAGGATAAAAGGCTTTTAGGGGTAGATTGAGCATGACAGCTTATAACTTGATGAGATATTCATTAATCAATCTTACTGTCAAACAAGAATTGGATCAGTATCAATTCCAACTTTACAGAACACCCACAATATTAACCATTAATCATAATAACAGCTGTAACATTGGCTCAAACTTTTACTTAACCAGTCACCAATGAGTTTTTGTCATATCAAAACTTCATCAACCAATTAACATGTTCCAGGAAAAAGTAATTTTCTTTAAACCACTCTGTTTCAGAACCCGGTCTCCTTAAAAATGGGAACTTCATTTATATCAGAAGTACAAAGTGTTGGAATTATGAGGACCTGAAGCTTTCAGTAGGCAGAATTGTGAACTTTATCCTGCATTCAAAAAGACAGAAAAGAGACCAATATATACTCACAGAGTTTTCAATTTGGTCATCTCTCCTAAATAGTCAGGTAGCTTTCCAACAATATCACAATTCCTTAGTATTCTGCAAAAAATCAGGCGCATATAATCATTAAAAGACTCCAGAGCATGACGTCAATGTATGGATAACGAATGCATCCAACTCACAAGACTTTCAGCTTTTTCATTTTCTCCAATGGTGGAAATGGTATTTCAGTTCCATTACTTAAGTCACTGATCCTCCTGCACAAACAATGAGAATATGCGCGATGAATTGTGCTGACAAAACAAGAAGGCAAGAAGAAAATAACATACCATGTTAGTAAGAATGAGTTTAAAGTAGTGAAACTATAAAGTGCTTTACTCACAAGTCAGTGATATTTTCTAAAAGTCCAATACCAGATGGAATTGGCCCAGTTAAACCACTGCCTTGTATGATCCTGTCATCATCAAATTTTAATTTGTGTCAGCAACAATACATGCCATAGCAAATTATACCTTGCAAGAGAGGTAGGTAAAAAGTTCATACAACTTCCTTAGGCTTGCCCAGTTCTGAATATAGTTGGGTATCGTCCCAGTGAACTCGTTATCGCCAATCCGACTACATTTACATGTTGCAAAAGCCGTTACTGTCATAATTGGTTAATTCAAACACAATTGATATAGCAGCATTTGGCTAAGATGATAATTCATAAACTTACAAGTCTGTCAGTGAGGTCAAATTTACAAAGGTGGCAGGCAACTGGCCGGTAAAATTGTTGGAGGTGAAAAACCTATATTAGCAAAGAAACACAAAGAAGACATTTCAATTCCAACTGAATTTCCAAAGTACTCAAAGGAAAATGGCTCAGTGTGCATGATAACAAGAAATCACATGTTTCTCAAGATGACTACACAATGACTATATGTATAAGTTCTCAAAATTAAGTAAAGGTTCATACATTGTTTTAATGTTCTTCAAACTTCCAAGCTCTGGAGGCAAGACACCAGAAAGTTGATTGAATTCCACTTTTCTGCGTATTCGTCTCACACAAAAATGGCTTACTGACTGAGAACATAAAAGAGAGAAAGGGGTAATATAATTTTCTTTTTTTTTTTCCACTTACAAATCTGCAAGAGTGCTGATGTTTCCCAATTCTTTTGGTATTGGACCCGTTAGCCGGTTTGCCAGAAGGAAGCTGCCAGTCACACACATACATTTTAGTTTCTAGGGAGAAAAAAAATTTTAAAAAAACATTCAAAATCCTAGAAAATTTTAGTACATTTTGATGTGAAAATGGAGTTCCAGAGGTAGGGAATGACAAGAACGTACATGCTGACCAGTTGCGTGGAACCCCATTCTGGAGGGATTGTGCCACTAAGGTAGTTACGTGTGAGATCACTGGGAAACAACAAGCCAAAAAAATAAAATAAGGGAGGTCAGAGAGAAGAAAATTATCATTATAAGTTAAAGGGAAGAGGATTTGATACAAATGGCAAAATTTGACGACTAAAATAATTCTGTTTAAATGATTTATAATTTAACTTAACTCAATAATTTAAAAAGTAATAATTAATAATTTAAAATATTTAATAACAATTTAATTCGTATTAAATAAACAAGTGAATATTTTATAATTTAAAATAATTAAAATCAAAATAATTTAAAAATTAAATAATTCAGAATAAAAATTACTTAAGATTTAATATATTTATAACTTAATAATTCTGAGCAGGAGCGTGACGTATCCGTACCTGTTATTCGAAACTCAATAACTACTTAAAACTTGATGCATTGGGAACTAAAGATACCCAAAATTCGATACTAACCGAGCCAGACGAGGCCCGACCCACCCATCAGCCATCTCTAGGGTTTGGGTTTGAGAAAATACTCACATTTCTTGGAGGTGAGGAAGCCGGTCCAAGTCGGTTGGGAGAGTGCCAGGGAGATTCTGGGACTTCAAAAGCCTGTGCTTCAACAGAGATTGGGCTTCTTTTAGTGCTGTTTTACCTTAAAATTGGGTTGTAATGCAAGAATGCAACCCCCATGTGATCCTGACCAATGTTGTGGCGTCTAAAATGGTGGGCATTTTAATGTTTTATAAACCAGGACTACATAACCACGAATTGCTGAACAACACCTCAACACCTACCAATGCGGAAAATGATGTGTGTGTGTGTATATATAGATGTTATTTAAAACAAAATTTTCTTCTTTTTTTATGATAAATCTAATATTACGCATTTACAATTTGAATCCATGTGATTAATATATATATATATATATATATATATATATATATATATATATTTTGCTTAATTCATGCCTTAGACGAGCCAGGGCATACAAATCCACCCAACTAGAGATTTTCTTTTTTTTTTTTGGACACAAATCTCGTGAACATATTTGCACACAATAAAATTTCATAATATATATATATATATATATATATATTAACTGGTATAAAATATTATTTATATAATATAATTTTTTTATTTAAATAAGTCCATAAAATCGTGCGTGTATAATCAAACTCCCAAAATAAGTCAATGGACTTCGCCTCTTTTTTTTTTCTTTTTTTCCGAGCAATAAGGCCGCGACTCACATGTTCATCATTATTGATGACAGGTTCTATATTTGAAAAATATTTTTGAGTAATGTCCTGTCAAAATAATAGCGGGACGGCCATGGGATGTCCATGGCAGAATCCATGGCAGAATGAGCCACGACAGAATGAGAATATAAAAAAGATTTTTCAAATAATAATTATTATTATTATATGTCGTTGAAATTATATACATAAACACACTTTGAGACAACATAAAAATGATTAAATAAAAAATGTATACTTTCAATTGAATAAATAAATAAATTTAAATTAAAAAATATACAACTATAAAATAATGTCTCACGCCAGTGATTATTGTAGAGAAAAATTCTTTCATGGAGAGTTCAATTTCATACACGGACATTTAATGCAACAGCTAGCCTTTTACCAACTCCCTTTTTTTATTATTTTTTATTTTATTTCCTTTTCTCGTACGAGGAGCTTTTCCCTACTGCACCATGATTGAGCTTATCCGTATTAATACATTAGTCAACGATGATTACTTGCAGTTGACTTTTAATTAGTCCTTTTAAATTAAAAAATAAAAAATATATGTAAAATAGATAAAAAATAAATATTTGATATATTAGGAAAAAATTATAATAATTAATTATTATATATATTTATTATAATTAATAAATAATAAATTAATTATGGAACACAAGCGGGATGCTTTGCCACAGCTGGCTGCCTCGTCTCCCGGTAAAGAAAATCTGAAAATGTCTCCCCGCTTTCTTTTCCACCGCCAACCCGGAAAAGATCAAAACAACAGTGGCTCTCGAGATTTAAGAAAAGAATAATTTCGATATAACATTAACATAATAATTTACAATATTTTTTACATAATAATTAATTATAATAAATTGCATTTATTTTGTGTATTTTTTTAACTCTTTTTTAATATGTATAGCTGTAGAATAAACCTGTGCATTTTTTGCCGAGAGAAAATAAAAGCAAACATACGGTGGACCTTGCTAGCAACTAAACACTCAATTGACCGTCTCCAGGCAAGTAAAGTTACTAACTAGAATAGAGAAAGAAAAAGACTACTTGTGAATCACACACACACACACAAAGATCCAGAGACTTACATTCTAACGACATGGCAGGAGGTGCCATTGGAGAAGGAACAGTCACAAATGACTGCATTTTCCCGTCCCTCATCTTGATGCGGATCATTCCATCCCGATTCTCCTCCACAGGGATCCACGCTAAAATCCCAGTTTGTCTTGCCTAGCGTCTTAGCTATATCTCGCAAAGCTTGCACTGCAAAAATATAACAAAACCCCACTTCAACGTTGATCAAAGTAATTTATAATATTATCACCCGCGCTACGATTGCTACACTATAACCTGAAAGGTATATATTTAAGTCGCAAAGCAACTCTCTGTGAAAATAAATGTAATAGTTTGCGATGCGTTTTTAGACCGCAGTGCACTGGGATTTTTTTGTTGTTTTTTTTTTCTTTTCTTTTTTACGCATATGGTATAATATATGCATACCTTCATCACTTGGCAGCCGAGCTTGAGCAGTGGCGCCAGGAACTAGAGTTGTGAGGTAAAAGGCAGCGAGTGAAGCAAGAAGACGAAGAAGAAACATCGAGACCAAGGCCATCTTGATTACAACAAGCTGTGTGTTTTCTGAAGAAAAATTAACTGGGAGAGTGGAAACTAATCATATGAAGAAAGACATGGTGGTTGGTTGAAGTGCAGTAAGCGTATATAGTATTAGTATAGCAGAGAATCTGAAACGATAGCCTAATTATGCTATTGGTAGTACTAGAAGATAGATATGGAATGGCACAAAATTGAAACTTCGTGGGAAAGAACTAAGCTTTTTGTTATTTGTTTTGATTAGATAAAAACAACCCATCCACCAATATTTTCTGTTTTCATTCGGTGAGAAGGCCCGAGTTGGCCCCAAAATTTCGCCACAAGACAAAGTCAACTCTGACATTTTGCACACTAAAACTTTAACTACATTCTCCTTAGTTTATACAATACTATTCGCTTAATTTTTTAAATGAAAGAAGATATTTTAGTAAGTTTATTGCAAGTCATTTGTCTCGAAATGAATGAGGATATCTATTGGCACAACCAACTTGTAATTGTTATGTGTTGAGAAAATATTATATATATATATATATATATATATATTTGATATTCGTGAGTTAATATGCTAAAATATCATATATTGTATTTTTTTCTATAAGTTAATTAATTGATCTCACATATTAAAGTTTATGAATATTTAGACAAATATATAAACATTTGTTTAAGAACAAATTTATTAAATTGACCACTTATAAGAGTTCATAATTAGAATTGTTGTCTTCTTTATCTATAAAATTGCTCGCATAAGAATTGTCATCATTAAAGTTAAAATTATTAAGATATTTAATATAAAAATTATTATACATTAATCTCACTTTTAAGTTGTTCTAATTTGTCCATGTAAATATTAAAAATAGCATGTAGTTAAGTGATTTATATGTTACCTTATATACATACCATAAATCCTAATTTTTTATTAATTAAACTTTTCTTTGCATGCATAAAAAATAAATGAAGATTAGGATATACCATTTATTGATTAAAAATTTTAATGAGACATAAGTTACACATGAATAAAGTTTTAGTAATCTTTTGATTATGCATTAAATGTCATACATGAGTGATATTTGAGAATAAAAACCTTTTTCCTTATATGTTTTCAATTTTTAAAATTTTGAAGTTTTAGGTATAAAGTTTTATTAATTTTTAAGTGAACTTATAAATTTTATTTTTGGTGGAATGATTTCAATAATTTTAATAAATGACCATACTAATTGAACAAAAGTAAATGTAATGAATTTAAAGTGATAAAGTGATTATATTAGAACAAAATTGAAGTTGAGTGGTTTAAAAATGACAAATTAAAATTAAATAATCAAAATAAAATTAAGTTATAAATTCAGTAACAAATTATGTAATTTATCTCGTTGATTGATTAACAAGTCTAATGAGACACTAGTTACTAGATACAAGTCAATTACAATGTGACTAAAGTTTTGTTAACCTTATGATTATGCATTAAATTTCTTGTGTGCACGGGTGACGTAAGGATAGAAACAAGAGAGTTTACCGAAAGAAACAGACCTAAGTGGAGCTATGGATTTTATATACTACTGGATTAACAAATTGTATTAATTGTATAGGAGATGTATATATATACATAACGTGAAATCTTCAAAGGCAATTTAATGGAGAATAACAGATTGTGTCCTCCTTCACTACAAAGAGTTTGAGAGGAAGACAGGAATTAATTTTGAAAGTGAAATGAAAGGTGAGCAACAGAAGAATCGTACTATGAGTTTGAGGACCATAAAGTCGCCCTATGGGGCCACCTTAGAAGTCAGTCTTCGGCAATTACATGGCATTATGATGACGCGGTTGAATGGAGAGCAATATGGGCCTACAGTTAATTTCTTGACGCAATTTCTATGTGCAAATATAGTAATAAAAAAGGATATCTAAATATATATATAAAGAAAGTGACCTAAGTGGAGCTATGAATTTTATATAATATTGGATTAACAGATTGTATTAGTTGTATAGGGGGGATGTATATATATATACACAACGTGAAATCTTCAAAGGCAATTCAGTGGAGAATGAGAGATTGTGATCTCCTTCACCACAAAGAATTTGTGAGAGGAAGACAGGAATTAATTTTGAAAGTGAAATGAAAGGTGAGCAACAGAAGAATCGTACTATGAGTTTGAGGACCATAAAGTCACCCTATGGGGCCACCTTAGAAGTCAGTCTTCGACAATTACATTGCATTACGATGATGCGGTTGAATGGATAGCAATATGGGCCTACAGTTAATTTCTTGACGCAATTTAGACCTCGTCACTGCATGATATGCTTCCATTCACTCGGTTCACTAGAAAGTTTACAGAAATAGGAGTTATACAATAGGTAATTCTTCTCATTTTATAAATCTCATAAACTTTTTCTGAGTTTACAAAATGAAATCTCAAAAATAAAAATCTTAACTTCTTCACTATTAAAATACCTTATGAAGGACAATGCATGTGCTTTGCACCCATGCCGTATGTTCAAACAAGAACATGTGGAAATCGGTAAGGTTGAGCATAGTTGATATCTCTCGCGCCCCAAAATTATATGTGTGAAGTCGTGAATATATAAAGTTTTTTTTTTTTCTATTTAATCAGACAAGGGCAAATGTCCATGTGCAAATATAATAATAAAAAAGGATATATAAATATCTAGATGGAAGATCAATTTAATTTACATAATAAAATAAGACTCCCACTGTTAATGCGACCGCGCTAGAACTTGGATTCTAAATCCCTCCCTTCGAGCTAGAGAGAAGAGTGCATATACAACAGGGAAAAATGGTTGTTGGTCGAAAAATTGGTAGGCAGTGTGAGCTGTCCAATTTGACAGGAATATTCATTATGTAGCTATGCAAGTTTGAAACTTTGAACCAACTTCGAACCCTATATCTGCAAGTGATTTTAAACCAGCTTCTGCACCTTGTCATAAATGATTAGATGAAATCGAAGATGATCAGAAAATGACAATGGTCACAGCCAAAATGGACCAAAATAATGTTTATGCTATATATTGTCGCTGTTAGATATATATATATATATATATATATATATATATATATATATATATATATATATATATATCACTTCCAACGAGCCCCACGTCAATTAGGTTGTCTCGAAAACGAAGAAATGTAGACGTAGAAATTAATGTTTGTCCTTAGATAGGAAAATCCATGGAAGGATACAAAACCGTGGAAGGGAATTTTTAACTTTGAACATCTAAATAATGGATAGATCTACACACTCGGAAATTGCGTGTGGACTGCTGGAGCAGAACTTCCACCATACGTATTAATTTCTGGTTTACCATGGAGGACATTGGCCGTCGGCTGGTTAGACGGTGGGCACGCCAGAAATGAATCGATTATTATAGTTAAAAAAAAAAGTTAAAAAATATACAAAATAAACAAAAAAAATAAATAGAAATTAATTATAACTATTAAATATAGTTATAAAACATATGTTAATTACAATTGATGATTATAAATGACCATTATCCCATTTCGTGGGTCTCTACAATATAACTCTTATAGTTAATATATACATACACATTATTATTGATGGAACAGTATTTTTATGATTTTGCCCCTTTGTTGTTGCTTCTTACAGCTTTGCCATTTATGAACAGTGTTCTCTCAGTTTTAGCCCTCAGCTTTTGTGTTATTATGGTTTTTCTCAATTTTACGTTCTGTTTATTATTATTATTATTATTATGTCATTCCACGTTTCAAATGACTATCCTTTTATGTTTCTTATAACGTAAGAATCGAACTGATTTTTTTTCCCAGTTTTTATTTATTATATATTATGAATTTATTTTATAAAATCAAAACAAAATGCATTGTCGTTCAATTTTCGAGAGTAAAAGGAAGAAAACATATTGTTCAAAATTTTATAATATTTGATTGAGCACAGTTTTATTTAGGACCATGCAAACATAAAGCTCACTTAAAATTGAAGTTAAAAATTTTTATAAAGCCATGCACATGCAGCGAGAGTGCAGAGTCTTGCAAAGTAGCCGGGGTAGGTGCGGTCAACACGTTTTCCTTGGGGCCCATTAGTCATCGGCTAAGGTGGCAATCTCGTGAGTCGGTTGAAGTCAAAAAATGAATGGATAAAAAAAAAATAAAATAACGACAAAATAATTGACGGGATAATTTTCTTCGTTGACGAACAAGTGATCGATGATTTTATTCACTTTTCCAACCAAAAGTTCTTTTTTTTTTGTTTTTTTTTGGTTGGGGTCTAATTGAAATGAGAAAGCAGAGCAATGCCTCACAATTTTGCAAAGAAGAATTACGTTGAATTCACACTGTACAATATACTGAATTTATGAAAAAAAATAAGCTTTATCATAGTCAGTAAAAATCATCAGTTGCTCTCAGAATTATACTACTCTATCAGTAGAAACCAAACTCATGCGCATGAACCAAATGAAGAGCAGCTAGCTCTCAGCCACTCAACACGAAGTGTTTACCTTATCAATGGCTCTCAAGAATTAGAGATTGTTTATCAAATGATCTCGCGATTTCTTAGCAAAATGTGAAGTATATCCTACAAGTAATACCCAATCTCTTCCTCACAGTTCTATTAATGTCTCTCCTTTTGACTATGCCTGAGTTAAGAGTGATTACATAGAATATTTTAATACCATTGATATCTCACAATTATAATTATAATGTAAATTTTAGTAATTAAGGCAGTGATGATAAGGTGTAAATCCATCTAATACAAAATGAACTCAATCGAGCCTTGCGCCCTCAAATTGTCCAGTTAAGCGGTTTTAAGTGCGTAATTAATTAACTAACTGTATGGGTGATTGCTTAATTAACTAGCTAGTACAAAAAGCTTCTGTCACGTCCTAATACTTTGCGAGGACAAGCCTTATAACCTGGCGGTTTGTATTTGTTAATTGAATATTAATTGAACAAAGGAACGAACTGAAGAACAAAAAAAAAAACAAAATTAATCTTGTCGTCTAAAAAAGTGCCCGATGGAGTGACAGTGATTAGAGAATTTAAGTAGTGTTTGTTTTTTTTATTTCGCACTTACTGTCACTGATTATTTTGAATCAACAGGAGAGTAGAGTATTTGGTAAAATTTTTAAGTTTGTTGTTAGGGTTGCATTTTTTGACCCCAAAACAATAGCTAATTAGAAAAATGGGCTTGAATATTTTTTTTATTATTATTATTTTTTAAAGTAGTTGATAATCTTTTTTTGGACTAAATTATTTCCTAGAATATTAACTTCTTAAAAGAAAAGCATAATATTCTAAATAACTATTTTATTATTTTAACAGAAAAGGACAATATTAATTTAACAAAACATCACAATTTCATTTTATTTAATAATAATAATTAATAATGACAGCAACAATTAATAATAAAAAAATAATAACAATAATCAGTATAAGCAAATCAAACGAATCTTAGAGTGGTCCACTAATTAACGGAGACTTAGGAATTTTGGGCACGGGACTGTTCTGGACACGGAAAAGCGGCCCCCATCCATGAGTTATCCGAAGTTGGACTTTGTAACTCAAAAGCAGGAGACTGAAGAAATTAATGTTTACATTAATTAATTCCTACCATTTGGCCTTTTGCATGTGCATTACTACGCCTAATAATAATAATAATTATTATTATTAATAATAATAATAATCTTTATGAGAACACGACCAAGTCTAGCCGGTATAATAAGTACGTTTAATAATCACATTCAATTTTTTAATTCATTTTCATATTCATTTTTTTTTCATTTTCATAAAACTTACCTTGTTTTTTTTTTAAATATGAATTGAAGGTTTAATATTAAGTGAGGAACTAAATAACAGGGAGTAATTTTCATGTTTTCTATGAGAATTTGATCCTGAGAGTTTCCATATATATACAAACGGTTTAGCTATTGGGGTGTCTTCTTACGGACAAAAATCAGTGACCTAGAGCTTCAATCTGTTGGGTATTAGACCAGACCAGCAAATCATATTTTAGACATTAATGTACTTTTGTCCATCCAGCCAGAAGAAAGATATTTTCCACCGTCCAATTCAGAAAATTATAGGCACATGCAATTTTCCAACCATTATGCGCGTCTTCCGAGAATCAGAATGTGGCCCAGGGGGTTTAGTTTCCATGGCACCGCCGTGATATGCCTTCATATGCTGCTGCAGGGTGGAGCAGCACATTAGGTGCAGTGCACGGCCACTCGTTAGACGGGTCAATCCCTGTTATGTTCCGCCTCCACCTTAGTTCAACATGCCTGTGTGCCCACAAGAATACGAGGTTTATGGATACTATAGACGAGGCACCATCTTCGTTGCAACGACCAAAGTCAAACAATCACAATGGTCTACATTGCATTACGTTCGTGATGTCTACGAAACCCGTGTCTTTCTTACAGTTCCTTTGTCCAAATCCCTTTCATTCTGCAGGTCACCGTCAAAAGATGAAGTTGCCAGACATGTAAAACGGATTGGAAAGCGCCTGACACGGTTCGCACGTAAAAACATTATCGAGTATCGAGTTGTGTCGGGCGGGATTTGTCTTCTGGGTCTAAACCGTACTGAGAACTTTCAGCCCGTCGGCTAAACACATCATAATTTGTGCCCAGAATTTTATTTTATGATCAGATTAAAAAAATTATAATAACAAAAATTTAAATATTAATTTGTATAATATAAATATAATTAGATTATTAAAAAGAAAATGCATACATCATAATAGATTAAAAATTGAAGAAAATGGCTAATTCAACTAATTTTAATTAAAATTTGAATTTTATTGATAAAATTTTGTAAAAAAATTCTTATTTATTATTTATTTTTTAAAATTTAAAAAATTCATTATTTTTTCCCTTTCATATATATATACAAGGCCTAGAAAAGATTTAATCATGATTAACGATAAGTACATAGAAAGATAAATTCATAATATTTTGGCCTATAAAAATTATGTCGAATTTATTGTTCAAATTCTTAAGAAAATAGAAAGATAAATAAACAGTGACTCAATGCAACTAAACTTCAAAAAAAATGAAAGGGGTCGAGCCATTCTAGATGTCTAGTCGCCTGCATTGTTACGTACACGAATCATAGAGACATAAATGCGAGTCAGAAAGTAAGGTGGAGACTTTAGACTTGTGTCGTTTAGCCGCCAAAAGCTAACCAGTCAAAAAAAACTCTGTGATGGCCAGACCGACCGCTAGTTAACCCCCCTGTCACCTTAGCCCGACTCCACGTTCCCCCCTAACCGCATCCACGCGAATTGGACATTCTTAAAGGGCACATTAATAATTTTATTAATTATTTATTAAATTCTATTACTTATTATATTCACCTCTAATTTTCGTGTTTTTCTAGCTTTTTTGTTGTTTATTTTCTTTCAATGCCATTTAGTTTCCTGGTTCTACCCTTTTTTTTTGTTTTTAAATCCAAACAGAGATCTCGACAATAATTGGATTTTGGCGTCCAATAATTGCATGTTCATTTACTCTGATGGTTTGACTCTTTTAAAAAATAATTAAAAATATATATATATATATGGGTGTGTTGTATATTAAATATAGCAGAAAGAGAAAACAGCCAAAAGAGAATACATGATTGTTTGAACTCTGTTAAGCCCTCTCCTACTGCTCTCCCCTCCAGCAACATCCTCTCTCTCTCTCTCTCTCTCTCTCTGTGTGTAAGGTTCAAACAGAAAAACAATGGCGTACGTTGAATCAGTAACAAAGGTTGTCTCAGTTATTGTCTTAATGTTGAACTGCTTTCTTGTGGAGTTCGGATCTCGCGCTCAAGTCTTGCCCAAGGAAGAAGGTTACTTTTTTGGCCATCTTATTATTATTATTATTCAGTTTGGTCCATCTCTTACTTCACTTCTTGTGTTTTGCTCTCTCCGCAAACATGTTTTTGTCTGTTAGCGGTTTCCCTTTTTTTTTTTGTTTTTGTTTCTGCTTCTTTTTTGGTTTTCTTAAATTTAATTTATGTTTTTAAAACTCGGTCTGTTTCTGTCGGATTTTAAGGATCTGGTCGGTTGTTGTTATTGGGAAATTATCTGTTAAGTCTCAGTTTCCTTTTTTTTTTAACGATATCTGGTTAAAAAAGTCTTTGTTCAATTACTCAGGAATTTCAAAACATGAGAAAGCAGAATGCACACAAATTGGCAGAAAAGTCCATGTTTCTTTTGAGTTTCCTGCACCCAAACTTGGGTTTGATGTTATCACTGTCTTTTTGCTGTCCTAGTTTTGAGCCGTGTTGAGTTGATTCGTAATTTTGATTTTTCGTTGTTGCCATGGGTTTCACATTCTCCATGATGCTGCTATGAACTTTGTCTTTTGTGGCGCATAGCTAGTTTTTTTATGGTCTGCAGAGTGATGGTCCGGTGAAGTGGAAAGAAGTATATTTTTGTATGCATTTGGGGGCTAGTAGAACAGACCGTAAAAGCTTTTATTATTTAAGCGCAATG
Source organism: Bruguiera gymnorhiza (assembly GCA_020883675.1). NCBI lineage: Eukaryota > Viridiplantae > Streptophyta > Magnoliopsida > Malpighiales > Rhizophoraceae > Bruguiera > Bruguiera gymnorhiza. Next base: position 808,048 of record JAIRCJ010000016.1, on the reverse strand, counting down.
GTCCGTTTTCGATTAAATAATTGAAATGAAATAATAATTTATTCCATTCTCATAGATCTTTGCAATACACGGCTTTCTGGCGAAAAGAAAAAAAAATGTTTACCACTGAGAGAAACGCCTAGGCTGCCGAGCATTAACGTCTCAGATTGTGGATATAACATCTGGGCATATGGAATCATGCTTTGATGTTGCGTTTTTATGAACTTAGCTGCACTTTTCCGGCTGCCCGTACCCATTTGAAACTATTTGGATGTGTCAGCTTTGCTTCAACGATGGAGTAGCCTGTAGCTTTTGGGGTGGGGGGGGGGAATTTTCCTTAAACTGGATTTTGCTTATGTTGCTTTCTAGTATGGTCTGCAACAATAACAGCTGTGTAGAATCTTTTTTTTTTTTTTGTTGTTGTTTCGTTACATGGATGCAGTCAATTTGACGTGTCATAGACATGGGCATACATTGCATTATCATAATTTCACATTGATGGAAAGACTGAAAATGAGCTACCAATAGTGCAAGTCTGGACCTACGTATAAGACTCATGTAATTTACCTGGTACATGTAATATTTTCATTTCTGTAATAAACGTTATGAGACATAGAAAGTTGTTGATTTTGGCTTCAGTTACCACATCGCCTCAGGTTTATGCCAGCTGTTTCATACGAGTTAAAACAATGGTGATTAAAGCTCAACGAGCTACAGTATTTGTCTCGAGAACTTTTTAATGAGTTGATATTATGTGACATGTATACTTGTTAGACTGAGTCTATCCAACGGGGCCTGTGTTCTTGCCTTGTAAACATGGTTGACAATTTGACATCACAGTATGAAAGGAGCAGCCAATCATGACCAAGACGTCCTTTTTGTTTCATGGTCAGAGTTGGCTATTGTAAGTAGTCATTGAACTGAGGTGGCTTTGACCACGTGATACAATTTATTTGAACTGAGGTGGTTGTAACTAATGAATGATATCTGGGTCAAATTTTAATGTTGAATCAATTAAGAGTTATGCTTATCTTTCATGAAATTAATGTCTTCAGCATAATTTCTGGTTGAACATCTCTATCGTCATAGTGCTTATATCTTTATATATTATTTCAATAGCATGTTTTCGATGATATTCATGTCTAATGAATTTTCTCGTTTTACTTGTATATAACAGTGGAAATTCTTGAGGCAATATCCATAAAATTGAAGATCAACAACTGGACCATTACCCAGAACTCTTGTGCCAGTGAGGAGTGGAACAGGACTATTATCCCTACAAAAATCTTAAGCAATGTCATATGTGACTGCACGTTTGAGGATGGCACTGTTTGTCATGTCACCAACATGTATGTGCCTGTTCCTTATGAACAATATTTCCTCGGTTGTTCAACCAGACACACACACAAACGGAAATGGAGTAGCTGTGACCATAGCAGTTGTCAGGCTTAAAATTTTTCGGTAGTCGCCATTTCAATTTAAGAGCTCATAATATGGTCACTTAATATCAACTTTTTGACCTGCAGGATACTAAATTTTAATTCATTATATTTTCGGTTTAAGTGTTATCACAGGATACTGAGGCAGTATCTGTGCTATGCCAAATGCATTAATAAAACATCAGCATGTGTTAATCCATCCAAAAAAAAGAAAAAACGGCAGCATGTGTTAACTAACTTAGCGCAAGAGGCATCTTGTTTGTAGCCGAGAAAAGCAAGAGTTGGTGAACATAAAATTAACTACATTGTGAAGAAAAAGTTGAACATCTTGATTTTGTCAAGCAGCATCATATATATCCAACTTAGAATTGAGCATTGTGCTCAGTTCTTGTGTTTCCTTATAATGGAATCCAGCTATCCAAACAAGGGCTTCTTTTTGAGAGACTGTGTTATTATTATTATTATTATTATTATTATTATTTTGCAAGTACACTTAAGTAAATGCTTGCGTAAGATATTGTGGATCTTAAGCATAAAATAGTCAATTGTTTCTGGGAGCAGATCACGTATATAAGTTCCTGCAGAGTCTTGATATTTATCACCCCTTTTTCTTCTATCCTTTTTCATCTCCTCAATGGCTTGGTTGTCTTGACAGCCTGCTGAAGGGTTATAATTTAACCGGAACCCTACCAGAAGAGCTTGGATACCTTACTTATCTGCAAGAGATGTAAGTTGATGTTTTGTATTTTAGTTGCAAAGCAAGATTTGTTGAATGGAGAGAAGTTGTGACCTGGTGCCCAATGGACCATATGCTTCATGGCAAATGTGAATCAGTGTTATAGAGAAACAATGAAAATGATAGAATTTTTATGATCTTAGAGACAGGAAATATTAGATGACTGCTGAAATGCTAGCATAAAAGCAGGGCAGTGAACAACAATGTGTTTTGGAATTTAAAGCTCTTAACTGAAAGATTTTCATAAAGTTTCAAGATGCCTTGCTGCTATCTTATGATTGGCTTTCCAAAGAACAATTAAAAGAAAAAACAGAAAGAAGAGGGACCTTTATCCCACTTCCTTATTTTTTTGCTACACGACACCATTTTGAATATGAAAATCTTTAAGGTGAAGCTTTTTTCCATTGACAGAGATCTCAGTCGCAACTACATCAATGGATCAATCCCCACAAGTCTTGCTCAGCTTTCAAACCTTCGCAATTTGTAAGAAGCTGTATTTTGTAGCTATGAAGTTCATTCTTTATTTAGACAATGCCTTTCATGAGCAGGCTAAATGGTTGGCAATTTGTGATTGCTATTGTGCATCAGGTCCCTCCTTGGAAACCGTCTAAGGGGTTCAATTCCTCCAGAAGTTGGCAACATTACAACCCTCGAGCAACTGTAACTCATGAAATAGTTTTCATTTCCTAGTTAGCAAATAGTGAGCTACAAAATTGATTTATAAAATTGAATCACATATTGCAGTGTCTTGGAAGATAATTTGCTCGGTGGGCCTCTCCATTCAAACCTTGGAAATTTGAGAAGCTTAACGAGACTGTAAGATTCATCTCTTCGTCTTATCATGGAGATGGAGTTCCCTTATGCTTTGTGCGTTGTCTCTATATGCGTATTTATGCTAGTACACAAAATTGATATTTTGTTACTTCTGCAGTCTTCTTTCCGCAAACAATTTTACAGGAAGAATACCTGATACATTTGGAAATTTGAAGAACTTGACTGACTTGTAAGTGATAATGTTCTGAAATTGAATGCACGGTCACATATTTTAGAACTTACACTAGATCTTTTTTTGTGTACTCCACGTACTACTTGCAGCCGAATAGATGGGAATCAACTATCTGGAAAGATACCCGAATTTATTGGGAACTGGGCAAGTATTGGGATATTGTGAGTGCTTACTTCACTTCCTGCATGCCATAAAATTTTCCTTAAGAGAATTTCGCTGAAATTTTAGTTTTCCTTTCATTTGCAATAACTAAGGACTATGTACTTCTTTTGCAGGAACTTGCAGGGAACATCCATGGAGGGTCCTATTCCTTCTACAATCTCACTTTTGCAAAACTTGACTGAATTGTGAACACAAGTTTCTCTGTTTAATAGCTTGCACATTCATTCTTGGTGTTATTCTTGTTGTCAGAGCTACAGAGTCTATGAATGAGAGAGAACTGATTTCACATGTCGTGTCTACTTGATCAGGCAAATAACTGATTTAGATGGCTCTACTTCTAACTTCCCTAATCTACAAGAAATGAGAAGCATGCAACGCTTGTGAGTAACCTGACTGATCGGATGTATAATTTTCAAGCTGAATAAGTTTATGTATTGTGGATAATGTTAATCTGTGTCTCAGGATACTGAGGAATTGCTCACTGGTAGGGGAAATACCCGATTACATACAAGATATGACAAACCTCAAACAATTGTAAGACGCTCAGGCAGCAGATGCTTAACGTTGACATTTTGTTTCATCTGTGCACTGTTATTTCTTTTCTTCTATAACAAAAGTGAGATGCCAAGTGATAGATGTTCTGGACATCCAAATTGGGATAATTTGTGACGAATCAGAAAGGTCCATGAATAAGCTAATTGCATGTTTGTTTTGGTCATAATTACATTTTGGTTGCAGCAATATCAACTTCTTCAAGTATTTTACATTTTAAATGTTAGTCAGACTCAGCAGCTCTTGATTCGAGTAAACTTGGATTCTAAGAAATATATGCCATTGGAATTTGAGATTTATCAATCTTATTGTATGAGGGTTGATGGAAGTGGTCTTTTGAACAAAGATGAATGATGAGGCTTCTTCCTCAAGAGTTTAATTTTGGCAGGATCTTTACTTGTCAGATAGCTAAAGATGAGGACGCTTAACACACCCTTGTCTTTTGCCCCTTCGGGGCTCATAATTGAGGCATTTTTAAGACTCTTCTCCTTTATTTAGCTTCAACGGTACATTGTCAAGGACTTGCTGTTGAAAAGGGGCTAATCAGCGCAAAGTCTATGTGTTATGACATGCTGTTGAAACATGTTAATTTCTTATGAAAAGTGCATTTTAAATCTTGGAACATGTGCTGCAGAGGTCTTCACATTAGAAAGAGTACATGTCCAGATCAAAATTTGAAGTCATGTCTCCTAATGTTTTAAAAGGGCAGCCTGATTCTATGTTTGAATTTGTTATGAATTGTGTTGTTCCACAAGACTTTATGTGAGCCTATGTTTTCATTTAGCTGTCGTGTTTTGTTGCAGAGATCTGAGCTTCAATATGTTGACTGGCAAGATACCTGATCCATTTCAGAGCTTGAAATCTCTACAGTACATGTACGTCAATCAGTAATTGACTGAATTTGGTTGTGTGAGCTCTTCATTTTTTATTTCTGCTAATATTGACATTGTTTTGTTACCTGCTCAACTGTGAATGGGTGTAGGTTTCTGACAAATAATTCACTGACTGGAGCAATACCTGATTGGATAGTGAATAGCAAGAGGAACATGTGAGTCTATGGCCCCCGTATAATCTTGCAGTAAAGTTACTAGTACTGTGATAGAATTTACAGAATGTTCTCCATCCATTATTTCAACACCAATGCAGTTGGTTGCTGTATGTCCATAATTCTTTCCTTTTTTATTTAGTGAACTAAGGCCTGGATTACAAATGCAATGATTAAACCTATTTCAGGGACGTATCTTACAACAACTTTACGGGGTCAGTTCAGTATGGTTGTCAGCAGCAATCGGTGTAAGCACCATTTTGCTCTGCTATGGTAATTTCTTCTCATGTCCATCATGTTTCTTACTGGAACTCTATTTGTTGTGCAACAGGAATTTAGTTTCTAGTCTTTCCTCTTCTGACAACTCGTAAGTACTTCCATCAATAAGATGGTTTGTCAATTTACATAAAAGAATACAAGTAATTCCCTATGTACATATTCCTTTGGCTCCCTATGAGTATTATTTTTTATATTGCTACAGCTATTGATCAAACCGATTTGGCTTGTAGGATTTCTTGGTGCTTGAGAAAGGACCTTCCCTGCCCTGGAAAAGCCAAATGTAAGCATAGAAAAGTATTGCAAGTGCTGTTCAATGAAAAAACAAGCATAAATTAGCACTTATTGATTACGATCCTTGGGAACTTAAAATATGACCTTTTTTTTCCAGACCATTCTTTGTTTATAAACTGTGGAGGACCAAGGATAACTGTTGACAAAAATGAGTATGAAGAAGACCAAACCAAAGGGGGTCCATCTATCTTTTTCTCCGAAGACAAATGGGCATATAGCAGTACTGGGTTGTACATGCACAATGACCGTGCTGATTTCATAGCTCAAAATAGTTTTGGTCTGAATGTGACTGGGGGTGAATATTACACTTCTGCTCGTCTTGCTGCTCAGTCACTCAAGTATTATGGCCGGTGTTTGAGGGAGGGCAGCTATAAAGTGCGACTTCACTTTGCTGAAATTATGTATTCTGATGATCTGACATTTAGTAGCCTTGGAAGGCGAATATTTGATGTATCAATACAAGTGAGTGAAATGACTCTTATTTTGTGTTTTTTTTTTTTTTGTGACTTTGATTTCTATATATTTACATTGGGATTAGCATGCTTTTTGCTTCCTTTAAAGTTTGTATGTAGGTTTGGAAGTCAAAGATTGCCAACTTCTGGTTAAATACTTGCATAAAAACTTTGTTTTGCAGGGGAATCCGGTGTTAAAGGATTTCAATATTATGGAGGAAGCTGGGGGAGTTGGTATTGGCTTCCCTAAAGATTTTGATAATGTATACATCAATGGTAGCGCTCTGGAGATACACTTATACTGGTCAGGTAAAGGAACAACAGCCATTCCTGACAGGGGTGTCTATGGGCCTCTGATATCAGCCATCGAAGTAACACCAAGTAAGTTTTCATTATGTCTAAAAATTGTCACCATCCGAGATATGAACTTAGCATTTAAATCCTTCCTTTTCTCCTTGTAGAATTTAAGGTTGATACTGGGGGCTTATCAATTGGAGCTATTATCGGCATTGTAGTCGCATCTTGTGTATTTATTCTGTTGATTTTGTTGGTCCTCCGAGTGAGAGGTTACTTGGGAGGGAAGGATCTCAAGGATAAAGGTAATGTTCTCGCTAGAAAGTATCTGAAGAACAAATTACATATCTGCTGTCCTTGTTTATTGGTTTGAATTCTATATCAATATATTTTTGTCTTATTTGGTTTTGAGATTTTGTTCTTACTACAGAACTCCGTGGGCTGGATCTCCAAACTGGTTATTTTACTTTAAGACAAATTAAACATGCTACCAACAACTTTGACCCCGCCTATAAGATAGGAGAAGGAGGGTTTGGTCCAGTCTACAAGGTAATTATAAAAGTTTTTCACTCTTTTTGGCTTCTTTTATGAGATAAAATAATTAGTAACATCTATGTCACTACAAGATTTGCTCTCAAATCTTTATCATGTGCAGAGAAATCTGAAATGTTACCTTGCTTAATTCCAGGGTGTGTTGTCAGATGGTGTGGTAATTGCTGTGAAGCAGCTCTCTTCTAAATCAAAGCAAGGGAACCGTGAATTTGTGAATGAGATAGGCATGATATCAGCCTTGCAACATCCCAATCTTGTGCGGCTTTATGGCTGTTGTATTGAAGGGAACCAGTTGCTCTTAGTATACGAATACCTGGAAAACAATTGTCTTGCTCGAGCACTCTTTGGTAGTTACTTGACTAACTTCCTTTGTATTGTTAGGTGTAGGAGATAAGAACCCTTCTGAATTGTCTGCCTTCCTCTTTCCTCTGTCTTTTACATAAGGTCGTGAGGAAAATCAGCTCAAATTGGACTGGCCAACCAGAAAGAAGATACTGTTGGGCATTGCACAAGGATTAGTTTACCTTCACGAGGAATCAAGGTTGAAAATTGTACACAGAGACATAAAAGCTACCAACGTGTTGCTTGATGGGGATCTAAATGCAAAGATATCTGATTTTGGTTTAGCCAAGCTGGATGAAGAAGAAAACACTCATATCAGCACTAGAATAGCTGGAACAATGTCAGTGCTTTTTCTCCTGCCTCTTTCCAACTTATTTTCTTAAGTCAACAAATAATTAACCTATTTTACAGGGCAGTATTTTGGATAGGTCATGCATTTTAATTAGGCATCATTCATGAAGAAACTGCAAAATGGATGATCATTTTTTAAGTCCTGATTTATCTGTTTTCCTCATGTGTTTGGTATTCCAGAGAAAAGGCACATGCGATTTTTTATTTTTATTTTTTCACTTGGTTGGGCAGTAGGCATCCCACTAAGTTATCAAAGGAGAAAAAACAGGCTTATTAGTGTGCTATCATTTGCTTTTTCCACAGCGGTTATATGGCTCCAGAATATGCAATGAGGGGTTACCTGACAGATAAAGCAGATGTTTACAGTTTTGGAATTGTTGCTTTGGAGATTGTCAGTGGGAAGAGCAATACAAATTACAGGCCTAAGGAGGAGTTTGTGTATCTTCTAGATTGGGTAACATATATATTGCACTTTTCCCTTGTACAATATTATGTCCAGGGCACATTACATGTACACTACTGAACAGACCATGAGCGTGACTACCAAATTTACATGGAAACAGTCACTTGCATCACTTGCACTTAAGTATCAGCGTGTTGTGTGTTAGATCAAGCTTTATTATTCAGGTAGGCTTGACCTAATGCTCTGAGCACTCATTCATATATGCATGCAACAACCATTGTTTATCATATCAAAATTAAGGTTGTTTTAGTTTTCCTTCTATTGTCATTCAACCATCCTTTCAGTAAGTTTTCTTTAATTGTTTGCCATCTTCATCCACAAATTCTGGTAACAAGAGAAAAGCAAAGAATTTGGAAAGCATGTACAAGATACTACTAGCTCTTTTTTAGGCCGTTGGTATATCATGTAGAGGCCAAGCTCTTCGTTTTATCCTTTGTTTTTGTGTTCCTTTTTGTTAGTTCTGTCAGCTTCTTGTTTTGTTTTTTTTTTTTCCTGGCACTTTGGCACTTCAGGAAATACCCTTTCTTTAAGCAGCTTTTGACAGTAAAAATGTGCTCAGTGAGTTGCTGTTATTGCATTACTAACTATTTTTCTACTTTTAAATCAAGGCCTATGTCCTGGATGAGCAAGGAAATCTGCTGGAACTAGTGGATCCAAACTTGGGTTCTGACTATTCAAAAGACGAGGCAATGAGGATGCTTACCATAGCTCTTTTGTGCACCAACCCATCTCCCACCCTAAGGCCAACAATGTCTTCGGTAGTGAAGATGCTTGAAGGCAAAATTCCAGTCCAAGCTCTGGTAATCAGGCGCGGTAGCATGACCCAGGATGCTAGCTTCAAAGCCTTCGAGATTTTGTCGCAAGATAGCCACACTCGTACCTCAACTCTTTCTCAGGACAGTCAGGGGCAAAGAAGCACATCAATGGAAGGACCATGGATAGATTCCTCGGTTACCCGGCCAAGCAAAGATGAGATCCCAGGTCATCGTTCATCAAAAGGGCATCTTGAGGATCATTAGCTTATTACATTTACTAAGATTCATCAATGGAAAGTGATATATACTGATATATCTTATAGGTGTACTTAAAAAGAGGACTTAATGAGGTGGTACTAACAAAGAAATAGCCTCAACCTGTTCGTACTACACTTTCTGATTCTTATGTATATTGATGTGTGGCATTATAATATATAAATTATATTTCGAATTTTATTTATTTTTAATATAATATTAAAATTTTTATTATTTAATAATTATTGTGTTATTTTTACATTTAATTGTAAATTAATTATAAATTTATAATTTATTCATAATATAAACTCAAATGAGGTATAAAAAAGCATATTGAAATATAATATATAGTTTATATTATAAATTTTATGTAATAGTCTAAATTTTTAGATATGATCTCTTGACAATACGGTTGAAGTCAGGCTCTAATTAATCTGAAAGTGCTCCCATGCCCCTTTATTCGGCCTTTTTAAAGGTGAAGGGGGACATGTCTAGGAGATGGGGAGAAGAAGAAGAAGAAGACATTGTTAGCTACTATTACATACACTATCGTACAAATCCTACATAATAAAAGCATCAATTGCAGCAAACTGATGTCTCCTCTTGGCTACTCAGTTATGCTTTTTCCTGAACCTTCTTCCCTTTCCATGCCATCTCCCTTCAATCCTTCTCACAAACCATGCAAGTCTTGTTGTTGTAAGCGCAATGTACCCCATTGATGTTCCAAGCACTAGCCCGCATCCATATCCCATCCACGCAGCAGTCCATCTGAGTCCACTAAAGAACCCATCGGCATCCTCCTCTTCTGAGTTTGATGGTGCTGGTTCTTGTGCCTCGCTACTTTTACATCCTTTTGGTAGTGGAATTCCTCATAATCCTGGATTTCCTTCGTATGGACCCCGGTCAAACGTATCGAGTTGTTTCCCTTGAGGCACAGGTCTCTCAAGTTTGTTGTACGAGAGGTTGAGGACATGGAGGAATGTTAAATCTACCAATTGAACAGGAATCCTCCCAACAAGTATATTTGAAGATAGGTTTAAGGATTCCAAGTTGATCAAACTCCTCAACGATGATGGGATAAGACCCGTACAAAGAGTTTTTTTTTTCTATGAAGATTAAAGGATGTGATATGTTATTGCACCTTAAATACGGGAGGTGTGATGTGCAACGTAATACAAAGAGTTTTTTTTTTCTTTTTTTCTTTTCCTTTTTAGTAAGGCAAGCTACACGGTACACTGAAAATTCAAACTCTCAGCTAAAACCTTGAACGCTTGAGTGTATTATTCTAGAAGGCCAATACCCAAGATATGAATTTAGTTTCGTGTCAATTGAAGTTGTTACATGAATGGCACCATTGCGTTGTGCTTGTGTGGCATGTAATCAGCCCAAGTCCCGAATGGTTGCAAAGTCAAAGTGTGTGGCCTTATAGAAGGCCATATGCATCCATAATAATTGTGTCAACTCGCCTGTATTTTCAAAGTTCTGATTACCCTCCTTGTATAGGCTATTTCACTTGCATTATGCATACCTATTGTTAAAGAAATATAAAAATAGACTATGATTAGATCTAAAGAAAATAAATAAATATAAAATTTAAAACCTATAAATATTTTATTTTAAAAAATAATTTTATTTTTTATAAATAAATTATTATGACATAACATGTTACGATTATTATTCTCTCGAAATATAATAAAATTTTTTAATAATATATACTTTACAAATGAAATAATAAAATTAATGCAAATTTTGTAAACTCAACAAAGTTCTATATGTCTAAATATAAGTTTAAGATAAATCAATAAAATTAAATTTAATCTATTCACGTATATATCAAGTTTTATTTTTTTATAAAATATAATATAAATATTATTTTATAAAATGGATTAATTATAATATTCAAATTTATAATATTTAGAATTATAATAAAATAATTTTTTTATAAATTATAATTTTTTAGTGAACATAAATAAATTTATTTTTATATTATAATTTTTTGAGATAGTATTATTTAATGTAGTTAACGTTGTAAGGCTATGTGTTTGCCTACTTATTATTTTCTTAAGAGCTCTATAAATCTTGTGGTTAAAGTTATCAAATGTATATTATATTAATGCATCACTAATAAAAAAATATAAAATTTATTAATGATATAACTCAATTTTAAATATTACAATTTTCGTAATATTTATACTATAAGAAGATTTTTATAATTTTGATTGTATAATTAATAATTAATTATTATTCATATGCTTTAAAAAATTTATAACATAAATTGAATTCTTATCACACTTTATTATTTTTTATAGGAAATAGTCTCATTTTCATGAATGTATTTTTTACTAATTTTTTACTTACTAGTTTAATAGAAGATCAATCAAATTTATTTTCGATGTTACAAAATTAATTGATATTACTTTGTTATTGAGTAGCTAGTTGATTAATTCAGATCTCAAATGATTATAAAAGAAATTCTCCGCAACTAAAGAAAAAAAAAAGAGATTTTATCGTATTAGCAACAAGTACCACGACTTAAAACCTGTTAAACATGATTCTATCGGGAGAGTAACAATCTTTCAGGAAAGCACAAAACACGAATACCAATAAGTGAAAAAAAAAAACAGAAAAGAAAAAAAGAAAAAAGAAGATCGAGGCCAGTTTTTCCCCTACTTTTATTGAACCCCAGAGAGCGAAGGGCACAACATGTACGGTGAATTGACTTTTGTGGAGGACACAAAAAGAAACAAGGAAAGCAGCACGCGAGACAAAGCTGACAATGTACCTGTTTATGACTGCAATTGACTGCAACTGCAGCATTGTAATATATAACTTCTCTTAATCTGTTTATCGAAGAGAAAGGATTAATGTACCTATCGTAGCAGTGTCTCCAAGATAGACAGAGAGTGTGCCAGGGGCAGGCTTCACGGCTACAAATGCACCTGACTTGTCCGTCGCTTAAAGACCACCAACATTTTCGTCATCTTGAAGTATGGTGAGGAATCGGGTGTCCGTGTGAGGTGGAAGTCCAGAGGAGTCCAGAGTTTCTTGGCTGAAATTGTACTTGATAAGCTTAATCTGGCAAGGCCAATCCTAGAAATAATCGCTTTTCAACCCCAAACTTTCAGCTAACTTTTGTGCTACATCCATGGTCACCTCATGTATTGCTCGCGTATACATCCTGGTAACACATCCAAGCTTCAATCAATTAGTTAAGAGCAACACAATTTGGAGAAAAGCATGATGACAAGATTAACTATTTCCCATAAATTCTGCCGCTAGAATCCTAATATGATCCCAGTGCACACGAGTCTCTTCTATACTGCCTCTATCAGCCCCACTCTGCTTTTACAAAGAGACAATTTTCATGATTTAAAATCATAATTGAGTAAATTTACTATTGCATTGGAGCTTCGCTTACAAAATTAATGTGATCTTTTCCCCCTCTTTTTTACTGAAAAAATTATGTTATTAGATGAAATTTAAAAAGGAATTTAACTTTAAAGCATTTACTCATATATAAACTCCTTGGGGTTAAAATGTGAACAAAGTACGTTTTCTTATTATTGGTAAAAATTTACTTTAGATGCAAAAAATTCACAATTAAATTCAACCGTGGCCCACCATCTTGAAACTCATTATGCCATGATACCAAACCAGTCAGCTCAAAATCATATATTATATTACTTTAAAATACTAAATCTTTGAATTAAATATTTTCTTGACACTTCTAAATACTTTATGATTTTTGATAGCCAATCCTGTCTTTCCTTAACCTAGTGCAGCAACTTTGAAAGAGATCAATTACTAAAAAATACGGCTGGATTATTCCCTTCGCATCCTTGTGGGCTCATTTTTATGAGAACAAGCATATCATCATTCTTCTACATTTTAAAAGTCTGTCACATCAACCCAGCAACTTTTTCTTGCTTTGTTAGATCCTGCATCGAAACTCTTTAAAACAACTCAATCAAGATTCAAGGGAAATTACCTATGGAAAAAAGAATTCATGAGAAAGAAAGAGGGAGAGAGAGAGGGCAAAGTAATAAAAAATGGACTAAATTTGGTCAAAACATTTAAGACCGGCTGCCTTATTTAAATGCTTATCCTGAAGCACAGGGATGTGGGGCCGATTGGACTGAGAGAAGAGAGAAAAAAAAAATCACTTATACTTAATTGATTCGTTTAGAAAAGTTGCATAATTGTTAAAAAATAAAATAAAATAAAATAAGTGACCAAAAGAAAAATAGGAAGATGATAAGGGACAGAAGCACAATAACAGGGAGGACAAATTAAATATGCTTTGACCTCTGATGAGAGAAGGCAATTAGTAAGCTGAGAGCAGAAGACATGGAACGGCTTGGGAGGAGGGCAGGCCATGGAAACCTAAGGACTCATAAAGTGGACTGAAGTGGCCAGGCCCCACATAGCCGCTAGCTAGCTAAACTCCATGGCATCATCCATGTTTCTCCTTTTTTGATTTCCACTGGAAGATGAAGCAGAGATCTCACTACCATCCTCGTCTCAGACATTGAGGGCTGTGGGGATGCTATGGTTGATGATCCTGAAACAACCCCACTACTCGCATGCTTTCCTCAATTTCTCGTACTCTCTCTTGGAAAATCTTTGCATGTCTATTTTTTGGGATTCCCTTCTCATCATTTCCCATTTCGAGTATGTGGGTGTGGCTAATTTCCTCTCCTTTCCTTTGGTTGACTCACCAATGCTTCCTTTGTTTCTTCTCTGGCGTTTATAAATAGAAAACAGAGGGAATGCAAGAGAGCAGGGGAGAAATGGGAGGGAAAAAGGAAGCACAGGAACGAGTTCACTTTTATCATTCAACTCATCACCAGTCTGTCCCCCTCAAAAGCCTACGGTAGGTGCGATGAAATAAATGCAGAGCTCCTGACATTAAATAAATAAATAAATAATACTGTTACTTAAATAAACAAGTTAAATATATTAATTTTCATTTAAAATTATATTATAAAGTTATAATTTATTTATCGTTTATTAAATAATAAATTAATTATAATTAATAATCAAAATTTAATAATATAAATATATGTTTAATTTATATATTTATGTAACTTTTTTGATAAATAAAATCTTACAAATATAATTGTACTTCACTAATAATTTTTTTACAAGAATGTTTTAAGTTTACTCTAAATAAGAAAAAAAAAAAGAGCTTTGTACCGTTAACTATCACAAATTTCATAATTCAAATTATTATAAAAATATTTAATATTATATGTAGAATATTATATTTTATATAAATAATATTTTTTATAATTAAAAGAAATTTTATAATGATATAATACAAATTTATGTCAAAAATTTTTATGTTGTTTAAAATATTACTTGCATAATATAAATTATTTTCGTAATTATTTATATTTACAAATATTTATGACCATGTAGTGGCCCTCCAAAAAAAAAAAGAAAAGGTTAAATAAAGTGGCAAAATAAGAAAAAAATTTTGAAGAGTACAAATTTATATATAAATATATAAGAACAAAAAATATAGAAAAAAATAGTAACTAAACAGTAAGTATCATAATTATTCTAGTACGAGTTTTCATGTTTAAAATTTTATTTTCTTAATTATAAAATATTTTTTATATATATAAATAAATATATGATTATTTAGTCATTAATGTCTTGTCCCTTTAACGAAAAGCCTAGGTCTTTATTTTGACGAGAATTGGAGGAGAAAAAATTAATAGAGCAACTTCTAAAGAAACTGTGCTGGCAAAAGAAATTAATGGGACAACCTTGAAATAAAATCATGACAAAAACAAATTTATAGAGAGAACTATAAGAATTCATACAAATACATATGTATATGGAAGAGAACGGCGAAATACCCTCACCCGTCCCTTTTTAAATCTGTTTATGGTCAAAATGTAGACAGATTTACCTCCATTTTCACAGGAGAATTGGTTCCACGACTCTAACCTCCATGGGGTGCTAACTATTGAAATTATCATTACTTCCTTATTGTTATTCACAAATGCAAGGCAAATTATACCATTATCTTGGCATGCACGGTACTAAAATTAGTAAATTATATTTTCTCCTTGATATGCTATGGTTGTTTAATCAGTCTCCTGAAGTCACCCATGCTGAGATCATGTTACATTATAACATCAGAAGTAGCTCTCAATTCTGGGAATTAATCACCAGTAGTCCCCGCAAGAGCAAACACCATCATGAAAATGATGAAAACGATGTATATCCCTGATGATTATTTCACGCTTAGCAATCATGGAGATAAGCTTGGCAGCAACATGACAATCATCACAAACACGAAGATTCTTGGTAATTCTGATTGGAGTCTCAGGTTTGGTGCTCAGAATAACAAACGCAATAGCCAACTTCTCACTATGAACTGCGAGATGGCTTTCTTTATCCTCCTCTTCCACATCATGTAGGGCAGAACCAATTGCAGGCATATAACCAAACTCTTTTATTTTTCTAATTAATTTGTCTAACTCTTCATATATCTCTTTTGATCGAGGATGTGACTGGTCTCCGGCGAGAAAAGTATGAACACGATCATTGAGCTCAACATTGCTAATACCAGGCATTTTCACGATTCCTTTTTCCTTCATGATTGACCTCACGGCTGCAACATCTTGCCATCGCCCAGCCTTCGCATAAATGTTTGACAACAAGACGTAGTAACCCGACTGTTCGGGAGCCAGTTGGAAAAGGTGATCAGCTGCATGAAGCCCAATATTCATGTCGGAGTGAAACCGACAAGCACTCAACAAAGCACCCCAAACTCTTTCGTTAGGCTGCAAAGGCATCTCTCTGATGAAACAGCATGCTTCGTCTATCTGCCCAGCACGTCCCAGTAGATCCACCATGCAGGCAAAGTGTTCTAACCCAGGAACTATCCCATATTCAGCCATTAAATTAAAGTGAAATTTTCCCTCATCCAATAATCCAGCATGACTGCACGCAGCTAGAATAGAAACAAAGGCAATATAATCAGGACTCAAGCCTGAGCTCTGCATTTTCGCAAAGAGTGCCACGGCGTTGTGGCCTTGGCCACTCGTACCATAAGCAGAGATCATGGCAGTCCACGAAACAACATCTCGAGACAGCATCTGATCAAACACTGACCTTGCATCCCTTAAGCATCCACACCTTGCATACATATCAATCAACGCATTCTCCAATAGCAAATTTGGCAAAAGCTTCTTCCTCCCCACATATTCATGGATTTGCCTTCCCAGCAGCAAAGCCGAAAGATCCCCACAAGCAGGAAGAATGCTAGTAATAGTGATAGCATTCGGTTCAATTCTCTCCACTTCCATTTGTTTGAACAGATCAACTGCCTCCTTAGGCATTGCATTCCTCACATACACAGCGATCATTACGTTCCAGGAAATCAAATTCCGTCTCTTCAGCTTCATGAACATCTCCCTAACATACAAGACATTATCAAAAGATGCGTTAGTCACTGCCGGCAAGAGACAAGCCATTGTACAAGCATCAGGCTTTAGTTTTAAGGCCTCCATTTGCTTGCATAGCTTCAAAGAATCGTCGAAACGTCCATTCTGTGCACACACTGCAACCATTGAATTCCAAGAAACAACATCTGTACAAGGCATCTCGTCGAGAACTTTCCGAGCCTCGTCCAAAAACTTACACTTGCCATACATGGCAACTAACCCGTTCCCTATAAACGGATGCCAGTACAAGCCGACCTTAACAACGGCACAATGAACTTGCAAGCCGACCCGTAAATTTCCAGACCCGGAACACGCCTTTAAGACACAAGGATATGTATAACAATCAGGATCAAATCCTTGACCAGACATGGTCTTGTAAACAAGCAAGGCATCGTTGTACAAACGGTTGTTAACATAGCCTCTAATCATGACGTTAAAGAAAACAACATTCTTGTCAGAAATTTCATCGAATACGTGGCGTGCGGATGCCGGTTCGCCGCGAGCGGCGTAGGCCCTCATCAATTTGATGGCGAGGGGCGGGTTTAAACACAGACTTCGGTCAATCAAAAATCTGGAATGGAGGTTTTGCAGGGCTTTGACATCTGGGTTCTGGTCCAAAATCGTAGCACACCAGTCCTCAGTGAGAGTTGGGAAGTGAGGAGGCAAGTCCAGTACTTTCTGGGTTGATGGGGCCAGGGCATTCAGCGTTAGCGTGGCAGTTGAGCAGTGGCGAGACAGAGGAATTGTGGCTTTCATGAAAGCTTCAGACTTCCAAGGTAAAAGCTATGGATTCCCCAGCATGCATTTGTTATTAGTATATATATATAAAATCACAAATAGCCATATGGTCTTATTTGGGACTCGGTGCAAGAGATGCACTTCAAAATCATTTTTTGTGTTGTGTGGCATTGAAAGCCTGCTGATCAAATATTAATTTCTCATGTATCCTAATTATCCCAATTGGGTTAAACTACAGATTTCTATTGTCACTTGTCAACGCAAAAAATTAAAAAAAAAAAGAAAAAAGCCAATTTCAGCCGTTAAAGGGCTACAGAAAATAGTAACAAAATTTATGATACTAAACTTAATATATTACTGTTCATATAATAAGTCCTCAAAAATTAAATGAAGATGTCAAGTAGTGGTTCTTAGTTTTATAATGATTAATTTATTTGAGATGTAATTTTTTGTTATATATATATATATAGATATATATATTCACTTTTTAGTATTTTGATTTAATTTTTAAAAACTTATTATTTGAATAATATTGTATCAAATTCAGTATCATAAATTTTGTTATTATTTTCTGTAGCCTTTTAATAGCTGAAATTGACTTTTTATTTTATTTTATTTTTATTATGGGTGTTGACAAATGACAATAGAAATCTGTAGTTTAATCCAATTGGGATAATTAGGATATATGAATTTGACCAGCAGACTTTCAATGCCACACAACACCAAAAATGATTTTGAAGTGCATCTCTTGCACCAATTGCCAAATAAGAGTGGATGGCTGCTTGTGATTAGTGAGTATTACAGAAGGTTTTCAGCCAGGCCATCAACATCAGTTAATCCACAGCTACAGTTAAAATAATCAAACAAATCCTAAGCTCATACCAAATCATAAGATTAAACAATTCTTAAGCTCAAACAAATACTGAAAAAGAAAAATAAAAACAAGTTGCAAACAGTCCGAATCCAACGGCTGTTGTCACAAATCAAACCCAATCGGTTCTGTCAGTCACTTAAACTACTACGTCCTCGGCTGTTACGTTAGCACTTCCCCATTCGCCAATTCAATAAAAATCTCCACCGCATTAGCCACAACGACTAACGTGGCAGCAACCCTTTTCTTGTGCGCATTACGCACCCTGCGGACATTAACGCTTACGCCTCTCTCTCTCTCTCTCTCTCTCTCTCTATCTCAGTTTTTTCTTCAGCTTCACTTCCAGTCTCTGCCAATCGGACTCCTCGGAATCCCCTTTTTCTGTTTTTTGTTTTTGCTTGTTTTTTATTATTTTTTGGGTTTCTTGCATAGTTCGATTCTCTCCATTTTCTATTCTCTGAAAAAAAAAGAGGCTAAAAGTCCAACATTTCGAAAGCTTGCAGTTTATAAACGACCAAAAGACATTGATTTTCTTTTGTTTTCAGGTATTTTACCAACAAAGATTTCAGCTTTTTATAAAACTACAACCAAATCTGTTTGTCGTTTTTTTTGGGGGGGGGTTTTGGTTTTTTCATCGTTGAGATTTTTAAAGCAATTATTTTGGTTGATTTTTGGAATACCCATCAGTGAAAATCTTAGGAATTTCTGAGTTTGCATTGCTGAATGTCAGTAGAAAGGTCGTTTGAGGCGTGGGAGGAGGTCCAGAGGCATGGCCAGGACCTCGCCGATAGGCTGGCGCAGGGTTTCAGCGGTCTCATCCAATCCCATATGACAAACCCGCCTGCTTTCCCTTGGACTAACCATCAAAAGTCGATTCTTTTCGACTTGGAATTTCCGGGGCACAGTTTCGGTAAAAGGGATTTCGGAGGTTTGACTGATAACGCTGGTGTTAATGGGGTTTCGGCGATTTTCGATATTGGGAACAGGATTGGGCAAGCCGGGGCTGATTTTGGAGCTTGCTTGAATGGGTTAGTTCAGCAGTTCTTTAGGAGCTTGCCGGTGCCATTTAAGCATGAGGAGAGTGCAGGAGTCGGGTTGAGGATAGATGCTAAGAGGAGCGATGTAGCAGTCCGGGCGGACGGTGAGTTGGGTTTGGTGAGTGAGAGGTTGAGGGATTCTGGTTTTGTGGAGAATGATGGAGCTGGTGGTGGTGGTGGTTGTGGGCATGAAGGATCTGTAGATGATGAGATTTGTGGGTTTAATTTGAAATCAGCTGGGTTTCTTGCTAAACCACAGGTATTGCCAAATTAGTGCAAGGATTTACTGTTAATTAGTTTTCATTTTCTCTTGTGAATTATCGTTTTCAAATACTTTTGGTATAACTAGCGAAGGAATTGGATGTCTTGGATTTTTTTTTTTTACATAATGTTTTTCTACTTAGCAGGCTGCAATATAGGATGATATTTCGTCAACTGTAACTAGAGAAAGAAAATTCCTATTCCTGTAATTTGATAGGAAATGAATTGAAGTACTACATAGATAATGATTGGACGTACTTTCGAAAAGTTTCTATTGATATGTTTGCTTTTGGGTTGATGGGAGAGAAATGTTGATGGAAAAATTGCTGGAAACATGCTCCCCTATAGAGGTTGGGTTTTTTCTTTTGTATTTTTTTGTTTTTTTTGGATCTTACTGGAGACCAAAGCAGGGTAGAATAAAAGGTCGGTTTGTTGAAGTGACTTTGATTAAGGAAAGATAAGGAATAACTGTGCTCTTTTTTAATGTGTTTTATATATGATTGTTTTGACAGATTAGAGACATGTGGATTACTGATAGTTGGGGAATGCTCTCAGTAGTATAGAAAGAGTTGCATTGTACTGAACCTACATGTATTTATACTAAAGGATTTGGGGTTATTTTTCACTCAAAGCTTCAACCTTATGGAGTGAATTTTGTTGGACCAAACTGAGCAGGATGTGGGCCAAAGTGAAAATATTATACCTAATTAGGGCCAAGACAATTAATAATTTGTTAGAGAAAAGTGAAAAATAGAGAGGCATTGAAACAGAGGATTGCTCTACTCAAGCACAACTACTTGGATGGAGCCTTTTTTGTTTTCCCACCTTGGTTTTCTGCACATCATCTTGTTCAAGCTTATTTGATGCATAACTTGTAACTACAAGCATTAGAAGTAATTGAATTGCCAATGATCTAGTATATTATTCATAAACAAGTATCTGAAGCGAAGCTTCTTCAATTTCATGGTGTCAGAAATCTTGAGGGTTTGATGGACAAGATGTGTCTTATATGGAGAAAATTGTGTCTTGTATAGTGATCAGCTATTCCCTTGATATGCTCTGTATAGCTAGTGTTTTCTCTTGAAAGTAGATGGACGTTGGCTGACTCAATCTACTGTAGTAAGTTGTTGTAGCTAGTGTTTTCTCTTGAAAGTAGATGGACGTTGGCTGACTCAATCTACTGTAGTAAGTTGTTGTAGGAAATTAAAAGCATCTGGCATGGGAATAATTCATAAAAAGAAAAAAAGCTTATAATGACAGCTACCACTCCTTATGGTTGTATTATGGCCCTAGTGTTTGCCCTTATCATCAGTACCATCAATGCATTGTCTTCTTTCATTCTTGATTGGCTGCAGGGAACCATTAATATCTCATCAACTTATGACAGCAGAACTCATAACTTCGAGAGTTCTTTAGTTGCCAGGGGAGATTTGTGGCGTGTAGAGGCATCGAATGGCAGTTCCACATCAGGGAACGACAATTCGTCCCTCTTCCTTGTACAACTTGGGCCATTACTATTTATTCGTGATACAACACTTCTTCTGCCAGTTCATCTGTCAAAGAAGCACTTGCTTTGGTATGGCTATGACCGGAAGGTATGATGGTTTTTGTCTTATCATAATTGGATAACACTAATGGATGCATGTGGACAACTAGGGTCAACGGATACTAAATGTTTTGATAAAATTTTGTAAGCCTCGCCTTACAGAAGTAAATTCTGTAGGTTGAAATGAGAAGAAACAGACTATTGAGATGTCATCAAGAAACATTCTGCATGTGCTCGATACAATTGTTTGCCAATTGTCTCCATACATTTTGTAGTGGGAATTTTGCCTGTGAGTCCTTCACTTTTAGATTTATGGTAGGTTAGTTCCATCAAATGATGCCTGTTGATAGAGTAATTTGCTCTACACATTTGGCCTATATAACTAAGCTGCCATATTTAAGGTTTCTTTCACGGTGAATTGTGCAGCAAAATTGTGGAATTTTAGTTTATCTAATTCCAGTCATATTTTTTGTTTCCAATGCTGATAGTTTTGCTTTATGTTTTCTCTGATCTTTCTGACATGTTATTTCTTTGGTTTTTTCAACTTCTATTGTTTGTTAGAATGGAATGCATTCTCTATGTCCAGCCGTGTGGTCAAAGCACCGAAGGTGGTTGTTAATGTCAATGCTATGTCTGAATCCTTTAGCTTGTGTAAGTGGTAGTTTTCTCTAAAATGTGAGGGATGTTTTGATCTACTTTTCCCTGAATTTGACCAAATATGTGCTATATTGAAAGGGGTAAATCAAATTTGTGATTTGCCTATGGTGATGTATTATGCTTCACATATTGTCAACCCACGTGATTAAGTGGAAATTAATGAGAAAAAGTCTGGCCATCAAATTTTCTGTTGACTTGCTATCTTGAAACATGAAGTCCCACCAAGATACACCAAATGGAAGTGCCTTTTAGAGTGGGGCCCGGGGGGGTGATGATATGGAGACATGAGTGGAGTAAATGCCCAATTTCTTTTCAGTAATTGGCTAGAAAAGGGTGTGAAAATCTTGTTTAGCAATTACAATACCCTTCTAATGTTGGGGAAGAATGAAGATGGTCATGGTTTTGCAACTTATTCCATGATTTGGAAATTATGCAAAGGATAAAGTTCTTGGGTTTGGAATAGTCTGTGGAAAAATGAAATTGGACAAACAAAATGGGGGAAGCTGTGTAAAAAGTTAACCACTGCATTGGAAGTCAGGCATTTCATGTTAGAATTGAAAGAAGCATGAGAAACTATGTAATGAGGATGATTTCTATTTTTGGCTATGGTAGTTGGGAAAACAGGTGTGAAACAGTGTAAAAAGCACGCTCATTTTTTAGAGAATGAGAGCCACATTAGTTATTGTTATGGGGCCCATCTGAAGACAAGAGTGTACTTTATCCATTGTGCTGTTTTGCATGCTGGTCTGCGTGGAACTAACTTGTATGTAGTGCTGATTTTATACACATTTGTTAAGATATTGGCCAATCTACAATTTGTTTCTTGTGTTACATGCGTAAAATTTATTTTACAAGGTGAGCTTCCTGACCTGTGTGTGTGTGTGTGTGTGTGTGTGTGTGGAGATGCAGTCTTTTGTGGATTTGCAGTTTCCAAATGGGCAGCTTACTTATGTATCTGGGGAGGGGTTGACTACAAGTGCTTTTATACCTTTTTGTGGGGGTCTTCTCCAAGCACAAGGTCAATATCCTGGGGAAATGAGATTCAGTTTTTCTCGTAAGGTTAGTTCTGAGTTGGGAAAATAATTTCATGCTCTTAACTTTTAAGGTATTTTTCTATATGGAGTTCCAAATGCACTTATATACAGCAGGGTTGCCATAACATTTTGGCTTTTTTGGTTAATGAACTAATATTTGCTGTTGCAATATCTTGTTAGAATAAATGGGGGACAAGAATCACACCAATCATACAATGGCCTGATAAATCATTTACACTGGGTTTTGAACAAGCCTTAGCGTGGCAGAGATCTGGTCTTATGGTGAGACCTGCTGTCCAGTTCAGGTAGCCTTGTACTCAGTTTGTAAAATTTCAATTTGATTTATTCATGTTTGTCTATGCTACAAATATGGAGTAGATACACTAATTGGTTTCTATTTGTTGAGTTTGGTCTTCAGAAGTGCCTTATAGTCTGGCCAACAGAAGTGGTCCTTGGGTTGTGTATCCTTTAATATGGCAAAGAAGTGCAATAATTAGAGCATTATGTGCCATGTTTAGTTATATACATACATAATTATCTTCTGTTGGGGTGTTGTCCTCTATCGAGTTGCCTTTTTTGACTTGTCATTTTGTTCTGTTGCTGACTGGTACTAAAAGTATTATATTTCTGGTTCTTATTGAGACTGCAGAGACCGGGAAAACCACCAAAAACAGTTTAAATATTTTAATGCTGAATAATCATCCCTGGAGAAGCACAGTGGGTGCAAAAAAAAAAAAAAAAGAGTTTAGGTACCATGTGTTTATGGATCCACTTTAAGGCTGTTTGCTCGTCTGCTGACAGCATCAATAGTTATTCAGGCATGGTTCTGACAGCTAAGAGATGAAGATCTAGAAAAGTTTTTATTAGCTAGGATTTTATTAAGGTTTTGCAATTATTATAATCTGAGTATATGATAACTATTAGGAATTTTTGTTTGGTTAAGACTTTGTCTTTCTCTTACTTTTGTAAGTTGTCTATAAATAGGGCTAATACTAATGTATTAGGAGATTTTTTTTTTTTTGGGTTGAATTTGATGAATTAAATTGAGTCATTGAGACTTGTGAGCTGCCCATTGCTCATTTCAATCTCTTCTGGTGTCTATTTCGTCTAGGCTCCCTTTTGTCCGTTCTAATCTCAGTTCTTCTATCTTGTCCCACATCAATAAGCTGTCATTCTTGTCTCCATTGACTGAATGAAAATTCTGTTTGCTTCAATCTAAGCATGACATTTTTGGAGTTTTTATCACATCTATCTTCGAGGTGCTTACATGTTAATATAATTGCCTTTTTATTGTTCTAAATTATGTCTTGCCAGTTTATGCCCCACTTTTGGCGGAAGCAATCCTGGGCTGAGGGCTGAACTTATTCATTCGGTGAATGATCATCTGAAT
Source organism: Bruguiera gymnorhiza (assembly GCA_020883675.1). NCBI lineage: Eukaryota > Viridiplantae > Streptophyta > Magnoliopsida > Malpighiales > Rhizophoraceae > Bruguiera > Bruguiera gymnorhiza. The sequence continues at coordinate 784,098 of JAIRCJ010000016.1, read as the reverse complement.
CTTATTTGTGGCTGTGCATACATGGCACACCCTTCCATATTTGCATCACTATCTGTAAGTTGTTTTACTTGATGTGAATATCGGGACTTTTCTGTTTTTCTAAATTTTTTGATTTTGTAAAGGACCATTTAATTGCCTTTTCTATTCTCTCTATCCATAATCAACTGAAACTTCTAGTTGGCTGAGTTATCCACAATTGTGTGGTAGAAGTTCTGTTGAAATAATACGCACATAATAGTTAAGAATGCCACTGAAGCTTTTTGTGAGTCAACATGAGATACTGATAACTTTCAAGTCTAAACCATTGTGTTAGTACCCCAATTTAATTAATGGAGGCCTCCTACTAGTGGTTGATGATAATCAATAACTAGAACCTGGCTTTCTAGTGACTTGTGATTCAGAGTTCTATATGGTCATTAGGAGTGGTGTTCAATACATAGTGGTGAAAACAGATTGTTTCAGTTAGGTTATTTATGCCTATCCCAGCTGAAACGACCAGGTTGGGTTTGGGAAGGAGACTGCAATTGACAAAAGTAGTATAAAAACTAGGCTGAAGCATTTAAGTTTCTTGGTTAGGTAGTTGATATCACCAATCACCAGTCATGCAACAATTGACTAAAGCCAGACATTATCAATGTCCATGACATGGGCTACAATATACCAGTCCAATTTTAGGAGCCGAACATTTAACTACAACTTCTTGATATTTACTTCAATATTGAGAGCGCTCACTACATTCAATTTGGGGGAAAATGTTTCTTTTATTTATTGTATTATTATATGGCATAGAGAGCATATGGGGCTAGTTATATGTCCAATTCGCCCTTTTCATATTCATGAGATTTGGGATGGTAGTTAACAACTCTTTAAAGGGACTTGCCTATTTGAGAAGGGGCAGTGCTCACCTGCTTTTCTGTCTGTCTAATTCCACTGTTTGAACAATATTAAAAGTTAAATTACCAAACTCTTTACCTTGGAGAAGTTCATTGAAAGGTGATGCACCCATTTGTCACGCCCTTTAAGGACAATTCTCCCTTGCAGCAGTTGGCATCACAATACTACTGAAACAGGATGGTGATGACCTAGTTCTTAGTTTGAGTTCCTGATCTCTTTTGGCTTCCATGCTAATGTTTTAGCTCATTAAATGGAATAACTACATCATTCAGATCTGGTAGTTCATTATTTATACATTCTGGACTGTTCATTTCTTTTTATGTTTCCCTCAATGCAGATTGGCAGGTCCAAGTGGAATGGTAATGTTGGGAGCTCAGGAATTGTTGTTAGACTCGATACACCTCTGTCGAATGTCAGCCGGCCATCCTTCTCTGTTCAGATAAATAGTGGTGTTGAGTTTTGATTGTCTTGTTGCTGAAGCCTATATAATCTCAAAAATTTTTGTTGCAGCACCGCCTGTGAATATTTACATCATGTGTCTGTCGATTATTTCAGTTTCTACATTCTCTCCAATGGAAAGTCCCTGTTTTTACTACCCCTCCACCCCTTATCTTTGTATATAAATTAAGCCTTTGGCATTCTATTAAAAATTTGTTGATAACGTCCAATTGAACAGGAATAGTATCTTGGAACATAAACGCAACCACTTAGGCTTGTAGTTGCGGATTGACTTTTTCCATTTTTTTTTTGGGGGGGGGATGATGGTTGGCAATTTACTTGATTTATATGCGACTATTTTAAGTACCCGATTCTTTTCATAAGTCAAAACTTAAGGACTCTGTTTACTTGGGAGGAGACCATACTGAACAGCCGTCGAAATTCCCCAGTTGGGAGGATGTTTTTACCAGTGATTCGACGTGCGATACCTGATGAGGGGCTGGTAGGAATTTGGCCATTTCGTGGATTGTTGTTGACATTTGTTGTATATGGTGATTACTTCTCACTCTCAGGAAAAGCAAAATGCTAAAAATAAAAAAAGGCAGTCAGTTAATGAAAGGGAAAGAAACCCGAGAAGCCAGAGACTGTTGTGTATTGGCTCTATAACGTATTGGATTCGATGCCATTTTTGTGCCCTTCGGCCATGACAAGCAATGGAGGGAAACGAAACAGCTTGTTTGCAATACAGACCTACCACACAAGGGGAGACTTTTGACCCGGGGCGGATCCAGAAATTTTTGTCATTAAGAGCAAAGTTAACATGCATATGTACGCAAAATAAAAGAATAAATTAAAAAGATTGCAAGAGAGGAGGAGGACTGGAGGAGGCGGGGAGCAACGGCTGATTGAGAGATGGGAGGTGGGTTGAGGCAAGCTCCACTTGGATTTTAGTCGGGTTTGTTTAATTTGGGTTTAATTAATTCATGTTTTAGTTTAATTGGGTCATTGTAAGCCCATTAATTTTGTGTTGGCTCGTGGATTGTGAAGGCAAATTAATCATTGTGCGTGGGGGTAAAAAAAGAAAATTGAGAGGGGGCAAAATATAAATTTTAGTGGGGGTAATAATAGAAAAATTAACTAAACTATATGTATTTTTCCTTTTTCAGTAGGGCAAATGTCCTTATAACTCTCAGTTTTAATTTATAAATATGATAATTGATATATTTATAAAATATTTTTTATTAAGTCAACAAAATTAAAATTAAAAAAAAAAAAAAGGAAATGCCCCACGACTCTCTAAATGCATCTGCCCCGGCATTCACCATCTCAATAGATCAAGAACAGGTGACTTCCCTTAAAGTTTCAGAATCTAAATAACCATGAGCTGTTAGAATGACGTCAGAGTTACTTCGTGGAAACCTTGTAAAAAATTATAAACTCTTTTGTATCGATGGATGGTTCAAAATGTTAATCAGAGTATTTTAAAATGCGAATTTCTCTTTATATTTTTACAATTATATTTATGTGTAACTCATTAAAATTCTAGAGTGTAACTAATAAATATAAATTATAATACCAAAGAATTAAATTAATTAATTAATTCTCCATTTAATTAATTTATCTTCATACAACCATCTAGAAAAAGGGATAGTGCCTGGCACAGTACAATCCATTTTACATGTTTATTATCGCATTTATTAGAATTCGTCTTTTGAACACTTTTTTTTTTTTTTTTTGGTTAAGAAAATGGAAACAAAACGAAAGAAAAAAAAAAAAAAAACCGATACTCTCTTGTCGCCGTTTGGAATGCTGAAAACAGATGATACGACCCATATTCCGTTCATGAAGAGTAGAAATCAATGTCAAAAAATAAGGAACACTATCATATATGGCAAATCAGTATCAAAAAATAAGAAATCAATGTCTTCAGGTCTTGCTTTGATTTTTCCGTATCAAACATGGAATTGGCCTTGGAGAAGTATTATATGGCAACACTTCTTTCTGGTGTCTCTCCTAGTGTGAACCAGCTTGCAGTCTCATCCCCCCATATAATTTTCCGACAATCGAACTAATGTAAGCAATTCCACTTTTACAAAAAAAAAAGAAAAAGAAACTGCACCGTTCACATTATAATCCCTTTTTATTTGTTTTGTGATCTCATGGTGTTTGAACCAGTTTACGTAGACCTTCACCAGTCCCACCTCTATGGGCTGGTTGAAGCCGAGTCGTTATTGCACGCCATGACTAGGCCATTTTAATTAAGGGCCTTATTACATGAACAGAACATTTGAACGGGGGCGCGGGTCTCATCTAAGTTTCGCGTCCTTTATTTATTTATTTATTTTAATTTCTGTGAATAACATATACTTTGTACATAATTAAGATATTTTGTGTAAATAAATATTAACAATATGCATTTAGTACTGTCTGAATAATTATGTGCACATATTATTATTATTATTATTATTATTATTATTTACACTGTGCATTTTATTTGTTTGTAGAATTAAACCCATCGGGCCTAGCTCAGAATGCATAGGGAGAGCAAACCTCATAACACGAGCTCTTATCCTAAAGTTGACCTATCTTATGGGTGTAGCCTCCAACCCCCACTAACCACTTTCACCTTCTTAGTAGAGGCCGCTGAAGTTGGCTGGAGTGATTATTTTTCATAATGTGTATTCACATTAACTAACATACAAGATATCATCCAAGCTTATTCAACCATAATTAACATGCAAGGTAATCTATGTTTGACCTCAACTTTGCCTTAACAAACGGGTCCTCTCGTCTGTATTACATCTCCAGAAAATAATTAAACTCCAAATAGGGAAAGAAAAAAAAAAAAGAACAGAAATGGAATTGCAAAATGTGCCTACAGAATGTACATGTGCATATAAGAAAAGGGTACAAATTATACCGCTGTTTATAGCTGCACGGTGTTGTTGGGAAAGCTAGACTACAAAACTGCATTCAATTTGCTTCTAAATCGATCGTTTCTCTGGATTCTTGTATCGTACACATATCTATTGTCTTAATCTTTATTCCTGGAGACAACAGACAATATAAATTCTCAAGACCTGAACCCCTTTTGGTACACAAAATTAAGCACAAAATTGTTCACAAATGGCATTGTCAGCTTTGTCTCGCATGCTGCTTTCTTTGTTTCTTTTTGTGTCCTTCACTTCACCATTGTCACATGCAAGATTACATCCTGCGGCTAACCTGTGCATATTAGACCATCTTCGCCTCCTAAACCAAAGCCAGACTCTGGTCGATTTGCAGAACAGCTTATAAGGGGGCTTAATTTGTTCCCTGAGCATGCAATCAACCTGGCCAACTCTTCGGCTAATGCTCCGGAGATTGTGGAGAAGCACTTGGAGCTCACTATTCCTGGTGATCCTGGGCCTTCTGTTAAAGACTTGGCTCACCGTGCTGGCTACTATCGGCTTCCTAATACCAACGGAGCAAGGTAATTAATATAATTAAGCACTGTATTGTCACTATGAGGCAGGACTTAATCAACTAGTTGATTGGCCAGTCAAGTTTAAAGGATGTTTACAAGGATATGCCAAGAAAGTCAAAGTAAAGATAGCTTTAGGGGACCAATCTGGGGAGAAAATAGAAATGCATCTTGTGTCTAGACGACCTCTCAGAAATTATGGAGAAACAAAAAGTCCAAAAACATGAGGCATTTTAGCTCTCTGACCTTAATTGATTGCAACAGTCATCTAAGTTGAACTGATATATATACCATGTCATAATATATCTGTGCAGGATGTTCTACTTGTTCTTCGAATCCAGGAACCGCATGAATGATCCTGTTGTCATATGGCTGACTGGAGGGCCAGGATGCAGCAGCGAATTGGCTTTGCTCCATGAAAATGGTCCCTTCCAGCTTTCAACCAACCTGTCTCTTGTATGGAACGACTATGGCTGTGAGAAAGTATTGCCAGATACACAGAATGTGACATTTAAAGGCGGTAGACTCCTTTGTTCCTTTGTTAAATGCAAAGGTGAATACTGTTTTACTTTGGCAGGCATCGAATCTCGTATACGTTGATCAACCTACCGGAACTGGCTTTAGTTATTCTACAAGTGAGAACGATGTTCGAAACAATGAAGCTGGTGTTATCAACGACTTGTACAACCTCTTGCAGGTCACTTAATTTCTCATATTCACATCAGGATCCCAGAAACTTAATAAATTTTTTGAAGGAATTTGACAGTATGTCAGTCAATTGGACCTGAGAGATCTCCAGCATTTATACTTACTATGCTACTTATCACTGCAGGCATTTTCAAGGGGCATCCTGAATTCGCCCAAAATGACTTCTACATAACCGGAGAGTCTTATGCCAGTCACTGTATGCCTGCTTTTGCTGCCAGAGTCCACCAGGGAAACCAAAACACCGAAGGAATCCACGTAATCATCAAGGTTATTCCCTACATTCAGTTTAGTAGAGGATTATTTTGTTGTATATCTATATAAAGAGAACTAAATTTTAATCACATAGATGCACGTACGGTTCACCTGCAGGGATTTGCCATTGGTAATGGTCTAACCAATCCGACCATCCAGTTTAAAGCTTACCCAGGATTTGCTTTGGATAACAAGCTAATCCAGCAGTCTGATTATGATAGTATCAACGAGAAAATACCAGCATGCGAAGAGCAAGTAGCGGCATGTGGCAATGAATTAATCTATTTCATTTCATTAGTATGAATAATAATGTTGATTATTGAATGGGCATTAATCACTTGGCCTTTGTCTATTTTGCCTTGATGCACATTCCACTTGCATACAAATATATCTACAGATCCTGTACATTGCTGATAACGTAAATGTAAGGATTCTCATTTACACCGTGTTAATGACAGCCAATTAAGCCCAAGCTAAGCTTTACTGTACTTGTGATTTTGATCCTTCTTAACCTTACAGTATAATGACATAAGAAAGAGATGGGAGGGCCAATTGTACCATGACTTCTCACGGGTGGAGAATTTCTTAAACGAGGATGCAGTTAAGGATGGACTGGGCGCAGGAAACATTGATTGGGTTTCGAGCAGTATTGAGGTGTATTCGGCCCTGCAGGCGGACTGGATGAAGAATTATGAAGGAGAAATTCCACCTCTGCTTGAAGCTGGCATCAAGCGGCTTATGTATGCTGGAGAAGTTGATCTCATATGCAACTGGCTTGGTAAGAGCCTTTTTTCCTTGTTTCGCCATCATGGTCAAGGATCCAGCAAATGAAACTAAAATATGTACATTGTAGTATCACAAAACTTCCATTATGACTATATGTTAATATAATATATAGATTAATCACAGCAAATGAACATCATGCAGTGATCACAGCATTGCTGATTTCAATTTTTGACTTGGAAAGGAAATTCTTGGTGGGTTAATGCCACGGAAGGGTCTGGCGAGAGAGAGTTTGTGGCAGCTTCCGTGGTTCCATTTGTGGTTGTAGGTGCACAAGCAGGGCAGCTGAAAAGTCACGGTCCTCTCTCTTTCCCCAAGGTCAAGCCGTCTCTATTTCTTCTCTTTTTCATGTGTTGTGATATCTGAAGGAACTAGGTTCTTATGTTATTTTGTATGATTGTTTGAAACAAAAACAAGTAGGTTCATAATGCTGGACACCTGGTGCCGATGGATCGACCGGAAGCTGCACCACAGATGCTGAAGAGCTGAATGCAAGGGAATTTTAGTGTAATCGATGGAAAGCAGAACTGAAGATAGATAGGACAAATATATTCCGATTGATAGTCTCATCTAATTTGGAGATTTCTTACCAATGGCATTGTTCCAGCATTGTCTCTCTTGTATGGTTTCAAAAATGAATACAGCTTGAATAGAATTGCACAGGTACTAATTACTAATATAAAACACATGAGTGTTCTGCAGCGATGTCCAGTATTTGCTACTAATTTATTCAGCATAGAATAGAATAAACTTGAAAGCAATTGGTCTGCAGCCAAGTTAGCTGGCAAAGAATAACTCTAAAAGCAATGAAAATGACATTACCATGCTTGAATATTGAGTCATTATAAGAAGCCAAAACTGATATACGCTTTGCACTCTAAATGACATATTGAAGAATAAGTAAGTCATAATTTGTTAGACAAATAAAAGAGCAAATTCATCTTGCAGAATAAATGCCAGCAGTTAAAAAATATGCGCAAGTCATTGTTTAGGCTTGTGTACTTTTATCACAAGGTATCTCTTTGGCAGAAAATATGAGATACTTCTATCCCGTTATGTTGGTTTATGTTACATTTTGTAAAATACAAAATATCAGGCAAGCCTCCTCAAAAGGCTCCATTGATAAGCTTCAAAATTCTATTTACGCAAAAGAAAGGACAAAAGATAGGAACTTGTATTACTGGTTGACTACTAAATTATTTCTGTTGTCTGTTAGTCGATTCACAAGCAATTTCCTGCATTGTTGATTGTTCAAAATTTATGGTTAATCAATGAGCTCTACTTGTAGGCAAGAGGTTCCCTGTCACAATGCATCTATCTGATTAACTTTAATGAGATATAAAAAGAAAACCGTTGATTCGGTGGACAGCACATAACTAGCGCTCAAATTCTTACACCTTGTCTTATCAGCATTCCCTAGGGGCAAATGCTAAAAATACAAGTATGAAGAATAGAATTCAGCTAGCAGGTAGTTAACAAAACACTTAAAACAGAAGGCTACACAAGCAACAACAAGAGGAAGCCAGCTCACTCTTCTGTTTGAAGTCGCATTCAGCACAGCTATACATCTTACGGAATACCAACTAAGCCTAGATATTTTCTTGCCAAATCACTTTTAATGGCAATTAGCCTCAGCAATCCAGAGATTGAAAGAAAAAAGAAAGAGAAAAGGGAAACAAAGTAACTTGAGAAAGGATTAAGAACTTGACGGCATCTCATACAATTTTCTCAAGCTTTCAATTGCTGGCTGGAAACCAGACCTCAGTGGCACGATTGACACCGCACGCAAATGCTGGGCATTACTGGTATTCTTTGCCTTACTCAATGTCATCCTAAACATCTCTCCTTCCAGCATTTTACCAGCATTGGCAGCTGCACAAGAAATTCAATAGACATAATAAATAAATCAAAAGGGTAAAAAGGAATAAGTCCAAATGCGAGGAGTCATCATTTCAAACATTCAGAAATCACGCAAACTAAATCCGAAAAACGAAAATACATCGATACAGATTAAGAAGAGAAAATGAACCCCAAATTAAGGAAGTGATCAAGAAGCGAAGACGGGGGGTCATTACCAGCAAAAGGGTGAAGCTTGGCAAAGTGAAAGAAATCATCAGCGGAGCACCCAAATAGGATTCTGGCAGCCCTGTCGAAGCATATCACATTAAGCACCTTCGTATCCGTTGCAATTGACACCTGCCCACAACCCCACGCACATCATAAAAAAAAAAACAAAAACAAAACAAGAAAAAGAAGACGAAAAGAGGAAAATGAGATAAAATGATGCGCCTTCAAGGGGGAAAAAAAAGAAAGAAACAAGAGAAAAGAAAGGTAGAGGAGGGCGCAGAGGGAAAGAAAGAAAGGCATTACAAGGATGCGAAAGAGGCGCTTGGAAGAAGGAGCGAGAACGTTGGAGCGTGTGCAAGGGCTGCAGAGGGAATTGGGATTTTCAGGAAGAGTTCGCTCGCAGACCGAACAGGCTCTGTACCAGAGGTTGGTGGGCTCCATCGCTAACACTGCACATATTAACGTTGTTTCCTTGTTCCCCTCCATTTTCATTGTCTCCTAGTTCTCCACTGGATCTGGAGGTTCTGTCTTTTTCTTTCTTTTTTCTTTTGTACAAATTAATTTTGACGCTTGAAATTAAACATTACGTAATTTAAAATGATATAAATTATTCTATTTCACTTAGATGTTAATTAAATTAAAATACACATAATAAATTTTATTGTATAAAAATATTTTTTTATTAAATAAATTTTATAATTTTATAATTTAATATAATAGTAAAGAGATTAAATTTAAATAAAATATTTAAATTAAATTTATACTCTCTTTATAACTTCAAGAGTAATGAAAAGAAAATTCAAAAAAAAAAGAGCTTTACGACATAATAAACAGGATAAACCAACAAAATAGACAGAGTGACGTCCGTGTAACATAAAAAATAAGATTTATATAAAAAATTACTCAAAAGTTTGACGTCTAAATTTCTCACTCTAACCTTAGATGTGCAGTAGAATTTCAATAAATAATAAAATGTAACGTGGAATTCTTTCAATGTTATTTTATTCCTCTATTGGCCTCTGTACATTTGACTAATGTCCATTTACTATTTTCTGTAGAAAATACTCAAAGCTAAATGAAGAGGAAATAAAGCAGTTTCCTTTTCTAATTGGATTGCTTGGAAGCGAAGGAAAGGAAAATGAGAAAGGAGAAGATAATGATAAAATTTTTGCAAAAAAAAAAAAAAAAAAGAAGAAGAAGAAGAAAGAGAAACAAAATCACTGATCCACCTCTAAAAGTTGTTTACAAGCAATAGCCACCAGAGAGGAAGTATAAACTGGTTCTGCTACCTAACAATTAACTTCTATTCAAATTGTTCCAATTTTCAATACAAGCGCAATGCATGGACTTCACAGCTTCTTACCTAAAAGTTACTTTCAAGACACTTTCATTAACGGAGCAATTTGCAGTGGATGAGATTTGCTCGGATCTCACATATATATTTTACAAAGACGAAGACGTACCAAACTCACATATATATATTTTAGAAAGACGAAGACGTTCAAAACTCACATATATAGTTTACAAAGACGAAGACGTACCAAACTCACATATATATTTTACAAAGACGAAGACTTACAAAGACGAAGGTCACAAGATGTTGTCCGGATGCCCAGGAAATTTTCTAGTGTGTTTACTCACCTTAGATGTGATGGATTAGAATTTTTCCACAGAAGATTTGATTCCTATAAATACTCTTCCTTGGATTAACATATATCCAACACACATACCTCGAACGTTCTGAATGATCAGCAAAGCCATGGCGCCCTCCTCAGATAAACCACACCCCATATTGCTTCAGATCTTGTCCTCCCTCCTTCCTCTATTACTACTTTCTCGCCACCTCACTTCCCCTACTTTCTCTGTTGCTGCCGCTGCCGCTGCTGTAAATGAAGTGGGAATAGAAGCAGAGGCACTCCTAAGATGGAAAGCCAGTCTGGACAACCAAAGCCAATCATTCCTATCTTCTTGGAGTCCGACTGGAGGAGGCAGCCCTTGCAATTGGCACGGAATCGATTGCGATTCCGCCGGAAGTGTTGCCAATATAAGCATCTCAGATTCTGGTTTACGCGGTATGCTTCACAGTCTCAGCTTCTCATCATTTTCCAATCTCACAGGCCTCGTCCTCGCTAACAATTCATTCTATGGATCCATCCCCTCACACATTGGTAATCTTTCCAAGCTCATCCTTCTAGACTTGTCTTCGAATCGCTTTTCTGGGAATATTCCATCAGAAATCGCATCACTGTCAAATGTTAGAAGTTTGTCTCTTGCTAGGAACGACATCACTGGCTCCATTCCTGAAGAAATTGGCAAGCTCAGTTCACTTTCTTCTCTCCTTTTGCATGAAAATAATCTTGAAGGTTCCATTCCTAACACCATCACAAACATGTCCAACTTGGTTTATCTACTTCTTGAAGGAAATAAGCTATCTGGTTCCATACCAGCAGCAATTGGAGTTATGAGGAGGCTTGAGCAGCTTGATTTATCAACGAATGGCCTCGGCGGTGTGATTCCTTCGTCCATAGGAAACTTAACCAATATGTTGTATCTTTATCTGTATGATAATCTTTTCTCAGGTTCTATACCGGAAGAAGTTGGAATGCTCAAATCCCTCTATGATCTGGAATTGCTACAAAATCATCTAACAGGTTCAATCCCAAGTTCAATAGGGAACTTCACAAATTTGAATCGCCTTTTTCTTTCCAAAAACCAACTTTCTGGCTCCATACCGCCAAGCCTTGGAATGTTGAAATCCCTCAGCTTGCTTGATCTCGGTGAAAATAATATCACTGGGCAAATCCCAACTTCTTTCAGCAACTTGTCAAACCTTGCCGTTCTCAGTCTAATGCAAAACAAACTGGTTGGTACTCTCGGTCCACTGATGACCAATCTTACCTTTTTGTATAGTTTGCAGTTAAGTTCCAACAATTTCGTCGGCCATTTGCCACCGGACATGTGTCTTGGTGAAAAACTCGCATATGTCGCAGCCTCGGACAATCATTTTACTGGTCCTATCCCGAGAAGCTTGAGAAACTGCAGCAGCTTGTTGAGACTCTTGCTCCAGAGAAACGAACTTGCTGGAAACCTATCTGGCGTTTTTGGTCGCCTCCCACGCTTGTACTATTTAGATTTGAGTGATAATAAATTCTATGGTGATCTCTCATGGAAATGGGAAGATTTTCTCAATCTTTCCACCCTGATAGTCGCCAGGAATAATATCTCTGGTGGATTACCCTCCGAAATCCAGAAAGCAACTCAATTGCGTTCACTTGATTTGTCCTCAAATCAACTTGTTGGCAGGATTCCAAAGGCATTGGGAAAGTTAGAGTTGATCTACCTTATTCTTAATAATAACAAACTCTCAGGTGCAATCCCTTCGGAGCTAGGAATGCTATTCGATATCGAACGTCTTAACTTGGCAGCCAATAATCTGAGTGGATCTATTCCAAAGCAACTCGGGGGATGTTCTAGGTTGATCTTCCTAAACCTTAGCAGCAATATGTTCAAGGAGAGAATTCCTTCAGAGATAGGAAATTTGCAATCTCTGCAAAATCTTGATCTCAGTTGGAATCTGCTGGCAAGGAAAATACCACCAAAGCTTGGAGACCTGGACAGACTAGAGGATTTGAACCTCTCCCACAATATTTTGTCCGGTAAAATTCCAAATTTTGGTCCTATGTCGGACTTGAACACGGTATAACAGATTGGAGGGCCCTATTCCAGATATCAAAGCCTTCCGTGAAGCTCCATTCGAAGCTTTGAGAAACAACGCGAACCTCTGCGGCAATGCTACCGGTCTAAAGGCCTGCCTGAGTAAGAGTGGTCACCACAAATTGACCGTTTTGATTGTTCTTCCTCTCTTGGGTGGCCTATTCCTATCTATTGTCCTCGTTGGAGGTTTCTTCGTTGTACGTCAAAGGCTCAAAAGCAGAAAGCCCGAGTCAGTGGAATGTCAAGATATTTTTGCCATATGGGGTCATGATGGCAAAATCCTATACGAAAACATACTCGAGGCAACAGAAGATTTCAACCCAAATCACCAAATTGGGTCTGGAGGTTACGGAGTAGTTTACAAGGCTGTCCTGCCAACTGGTCGAGTTGTTGCTGTCAAAAAACTCCACCAATCTGAAGACAACTCGATGACCGATTTGAAATCATTTAGCAGCGAGATTCGTGTGCTAACGAATATAAGGCATCGGAACATTGTGAAATTGTATGGTTTCTGCTCAACTGCAGAGTACTCGTTCTTGGTTTATGAGTTGGTAGAAAGAGGATGTCTGAAAATGGCATTAAGCAATGAGGAAGAAGCAAAGGAGTTGGATTGGACGAAGAGGCTAAATGTTGTGAAAGGAATGGCATGTGCATTGTCCTATATGCACCATGACTGCTCTCCCCCGATCATTCACAGAGACATTTCGAGCAACAATGTCCTTTTGGATTCCAATTACGAAGCCCATGTCTCTGACTTTGGCACGGCTAGGCTCTTGATGCCCGACTCTTCTAACTGGACATCATTTGCGGGCACCTTTGGATACACGGCTCCAGGTGAGTATATATCTCGAATTCTTCTCTTGTAAAATAGCCGGCCGTGTCAGCTAGTAAAAATTGTTTGTCCCTTGTTACATAATGAAAGTTTTGGTTTCAAACCCAGATCTCATCCTAAGTTTTGTTTGTCCCTGGCCACTAGACTCCATCTAGTAGTTGACGTCAGCAACCATAAATTGCCGCTAAACAAAACACAAAATCATAATTAGTATGGTTTAAACGCGATTAGATTATTGTTGTAACACAAGCTACGCGGTAACAGGTTCTCTCTGATTTTGTTTCTCATCTTTTTAGAGCTAGCATACAAGATGAAAGTGGATGAAACATGTGACGTGTATAGCTTTGGAGTGGTGGCACTGGAAGTGCTAATGGGAAGGCATCCAGGCGATCTGGTCTCGACTATTTCGTCTTCAACCTTTTCAGCTGCTGGTCCTGGTCAAGCACTTTTGAAGGATGTGATAGACCAACGCCTCCCTCCTCCTCGAGAGAAACTCGCTGAAGGTGTGGTCTACATTGCCAAAATTGCACTTGCATGCTTGAATGCCAATCCGCAATACCGCCCCAATATGCGTCAGGTTTCTCTGGGACTACTAAACATGCGGCCTACTTTGATCAAGCCATTTTCTGAAATAGAGCTGGCAGAAATATTGGCTCATCACAATGTGACTGGAGGAGGGTAACTCTTTTTTTTTTTTTCAGAAAAAATTAACTAAGCGGCCAATGCAAAGCCCTTGTGGCAGTTCATATTTCTGTACTATGATGATACCCTTGTAATACTAGGGCAAAGAATATACAAATTATATATTTTTCCAATGTGGAATTTCAACCTCAAGCTACAGTTCAACACATGAAAAGTAACAAGAAGGAAGAGAAGATATTGTAACCAACTGAAAATTTGGTTTTATAATCTGGTTCAATTAAGTACGCGTAAAACACGATTCCGTTCGTTAGGGTTGGATGGATTTATGAAATTCAAATCTAAACATGAAACTTCCACAAGATACTACACTCTGCTTGTCACTGGATACCATTGTCATATAATTGTAACAAGTATCTCCTTGTTAAAATATATTTAGGTTCATATCCATGAGACAATACGTAAATGAGGCGCGTGACAAAAATATTTTTTGTTGTGTAGTTCAAGTGATATATATATATATTTTATTAAAAATTTTAATATATTGTGATTTATACAATTCAAGTATTTTTTTTTATTTTTTAAGATATTTTAGTTGTTCTTAAATTCTAATCTTGGCATAAATATAAGGTTTATGAAAATAAAGAAGATAATTTTTATTAAATAATTTATAGTGCATAAATCCTTTTAATGAATAAAAAAATAAATTTATAAGTCTATAAATTAGTAATGAATTCAATTATTAGATTTTATAAATATTATTATTATATTTATATTAATTCAACGTATAATAATTATAAGTGAATGGATTAGTGACAACTTTTAAATTTTGAACTTATTCATTAAAAGGGGAAGGAGAACCCACCCCCTTTCGTTAAATCATTTTATGAATGGGTGAGAAAATTCCATTTGTTAAATCATCTTGTAAAATGTTGCGCGCAGCCTTTTTAGTTGAATAATTTCCAACAAGAGCGTGAGACCCCTCTTTTCTTTCATTTATTTTCTGAAAAGAATAGACCATTTTCGTAAGGGACGGTAAGATTCTATTCCTTTATCATCTTTTGTCAAGCCACATTCATTAAAGTTCGGAGGATCCTTTTACCCTGACATCCAAGAATACAATCCGACGGTTGGAGGATAGTTAAGTCATAAACTATTACAAGGCAGAGAAAAAAAGTCTAATTAGCTTTAAAAGGAAAATTATAAATTACAAAATTATACTCCGATTTGCTATGCAATTAATAGTACCGTTGGTATGTTGTAGGGATGTTGCGCTAACGCTTTCCCTGTACAAAAAATTATACTCTCGAGCCAAGATCTCTAGTATTTATATATCGAGTCACGCCAGTCTATGGTATGAAAGAGTCTCATAGGCCATACGGTAATGTTTTGGTGTCATATTGCACCTAAAAAAAATTGGTAACAACTTCAAACGAAATTGTTAGGTTAAGATGAAGGAGTCATATGTTTATGAATTTAAACCAGATAATTACAAGTTAACGAGCGTACAGGATCATTCATGGAATTGCGACGGCTAGAAGGATACTGTGTGACAAATGTATTCCAATATTACTAATCAATCGAATTCAAATAATTTTATTTATATATATATATTTCAAATTAGAAAAAGTAGATAGTTTTACTAGTGATATATTTAAAATTAATATTAAATTTTTATAAATTTTCATAAATTATTTTTAAAATTTAGTCGAGGTGTTATATGTCATTTTTTTTCGTATGTTTTTTGATTTGGCTTGAACTTTAATTGCATCTTAGAACAAATCAAAAAGTTATGAAAGAAATAATTAAAAAAATATTTATGTTATATAAATCACTTCTGATATTAAAATATAAAAAAATTATATTTTACTTTTATATTTAAGATATAATTATATTTTATATTTCAAATTCTTAAGAATTATAAAAAAATGTATTAAAATTAACATAGGTTAAAATTAACACTGCTTCCTCAGTACTGTCGTCCGTTTATTGGAAATGGGCTAGTTGCCATGTATGGCAAGTGTAGGTTTTCGGAAGAGGCTTGTCGATTTCTCGACCAGATGACTTGTACGGATGTTGTTTCTTGGAATTCAATGGTTGCAGTGTGTACACAGAATGGACGTTTCCATGATTCTTTGAAGCTTCGCAAGCCATTGAAAGTCTTAAAACTAAAATAAAAGGCCCCTAATTTCCAGTGCAACAAGTAACCGGCGTGTTGATATTAGGCTACCAAAGCACAAATACAAAGCAAACGATGTAATTGGGTCCTAAAAGCTGCCAAAGCAAAACATAGGGCAACACACCTGCGTGTTGATGTTAGGCTTTTCATCATGTGAATAGGAAGTCTCGCCCATGTCAAGCAAAACAAGACTCTCAACATAAGTGGCTTTTGGACCTTCCATAAGAAGGAACGTCACCCAATTCATAAAATTCAGTATGTTCTTGTCGTTTTGAGGAACGGTGCTTGTTCGACATTGAAGGATCCTTCAAACTAGTTGACTTAATCTTTGGTGGCTTCATTTCTGTATATTTTTCATTCAGTAGAGGAGTATGAACCGGCCTCATCTCAGGTAGACAAGCAGTAGAACCTTGCTTTTCAGCTGATGGGGGCTCAACTTCATCTTCAGGCATTTTTAGGGAATCTTTCAATGGTGTGAGTCCTTTCTTGGACCCACTAGGTTTTAACCGCGAAGGAATAAAGTAAAGTAATACACTACCCAATGCTTCAAGCACTAGCTTAAACAGGTCAATTATGAGCTGTCCAAAGGATGGCCAACCTGGTTCTTCTTTCATGCTCTCGGCAATAATGGTAGGTTTCTCTTTATTGGGTTGCTCTCTAACTTCACGCTCCTGAACCTGTTGCAGTGGCCATATTAAGATAAAGAAATAGGTCATTCAACAGATCAAACAAAATCTATGAAGCAAATGAAAAACACATGATGCTCTAATCCTCTCGTAACTTCTGACACTATCAAGATTAACAAATAGGCACCAATTGCCAACTTACGCCCCACTTGGACAATGGAAAGCATCAGAAAGTCACTGCCAGAAAATAAAAAATTAGAAAGAAAAAAAAAAACTCAGACAGTAAGAGCTAGTTTGAGGAGCAAATTGGTCGTTATCTTATTAGCTAGCCGAAAATGAATTTGAATACTGACAGAACAGGAAGCAAATACATAGAGGTAGTTAAGGTGGAACAATAGTGAGCATCTCGATATTATAATTATCTACTTTTTTCTATAGAAAGTACTCATGGCTAAATGAAGAGGAAATAAAGGAGATTCCTTTTCTAATTAGATTGCTTCAAAGTGAAGGAAAAGAAGAATAAAATGATAAATTTTGGCCAAAAAAAAAGGGAATGAAGAAATAAAATCACTCATCTACCTCTAAAAGTTGTTTAGAAACAATGGCCACAAGAGAGGGAGTATGAACTGCTTCTGCTACCTAACAATTAACTTCTACTTATATTGTTCCAATTTTCAGTAGAAGCGCAATGCATGGACTTCACAGCTTATTGCCAAAATGATATGTTCAAGACAGTTTGATTAATTGAGCAATTTGCAGTTTTACTTTTCGTAACTTGTTTGTATGCTAATGGTTGCCTTTTTCTGGTTATAGGATAATGGTTATGCCCGAGAAATTAACTGGTGATCTAAAAAATTTTTACAATTTTTACAATTGTTCACTCTAAAAAGTTAAGGTTATACTTATTTGATATATATTTACTTCTTTTTTTTCTCTTAATATATATATAATTTTCAATTACAAAAATCTATTTTTTTATTTTTTTTATTTTAATTCAATTTTTTTAAAATATTTTTCTTCAATATTGAATTGACTTAATTTAGAATTAAATTAAAAAATTTTTGAAATTAATTATATTTTTTCATCTTTTAAACTAATTGAGTTTGTTATTTATTTTTTTTACTTAAATTAAAATTAAAATTTTATTAAAAATATTTTGTTTGTCTCTTATTTTTATTTTTATTTTTTAAATTTAACACTGACAATTCTAAACTACACTTCAATACAGAACTGCACTAACGCCTCTCGGAACAGACCCCATTATCGAAACTACTCTTTTTAAAGGAATGGTCAAAATCATTGTATCGAATCCATTTTCTATTTTGGAATGACAACGACCAACTAACACTTTGATTTTACTTTGTCTTTTTTGATAAATTAATCAAAATGAGACAAAAGTACACCGCCGAGAACCGCAGGCTCCAGCCACGA
Organism: Bruguiera gymnorhiza; assembly: GCA_020883675.1. Classification (NCBI taxonomy): domain Eukaryota; kingdom Viridiplantae; phylum Streptophyta; class Magnoliopsida; order Malpighiales; family Rhizophoraceae; genus Bruguiera; species Bruguiera gymnorhiza. The sequence continues at coordinate 766,072 of JAIRCJ010000016.1, read as the reverse complement.
CGGAACTCTACCCCACAACAGTTCATTATCGCGCGTAAGAAAGATTTATTAAGTAATGGGTTTTTAAGGGAGCCAGCTTACGGGCCAGGCCCTTTCTTTTGCAGAATTAATGAGGTCTCTCACGGCGGATTAAGCCTACAATCATTGTTTTTTTTTTTCTTTCGAAAAGTGTCGACGTCCTCGTTCTTAGTCGCTCTGCGAAACGTCCGGTTGTCTCTGACTTGGTCTTCGAATCGTAAGTTTCAGCCCGTTCCCAGCTTGTCTGACTTATTTTTTGTTATTAATATAATCGTATTAAAAAATTAGCAATACTTAGAATTAAATTAAAGAATAAAAAAATTAAGATTATATTTAAAAAATTAAAAGGATTTAAGATTATTTTTTAACCTATCCTCAAACAATAATAATATAAAAACAACACAATTTTATTTTATTAGGTATATGTAAATTTACGTTAGCTATATGTATATTTTAATTAATTATACAGACATTTTGGTCTATTATTTTTAAAATAATAATAATAAGAAACTTTTACGAGGACGAATACACACAAAGAGGAAGACATGCATAGACGAAGACTTGGAAATCGAAAAGAGAATAGACCAAGTCAACTGCAGTAGTCTATACTGCAACTTTGCCCCAAGTTAGCGCCAATTACGGTGTTAAGGTGCGTAGTCAGTAGATCTACAGTGTGCGTCGAATATAAAAAAAATGGATGGTTGGTAATATTTAAAGTTTGTGGCTAACAAGATTGCGCCATAATTTCAACACGACACAATTGTTGCTTTTTTTTTTTTAATTATTATCAAATAATCGATTATATAGTATCAATAATAGGCATAACAAAGAATGCCGAACCTATTCCGGTAAACAATGATCCCCATAAACTGACATAGGATAGTAAAGTCATGATAAACGTTGCCAATAACAGTTTAATTAAAACCACACTCAATAAGAGTTTGATAAATTTTGGCCAAAAAAATTAAACCATACTCAAGAAAATGGAGAAGAAAATGATAAGATTTTGGCAAAAAAAAAAACAAAAGAAAAGAAAAAAGAAATAAAATCACTGATCTGATTATTTTGAATCAACAGGCTGGTGTTTCCATATATATACAAACAGTTTAGCTATTGGGGTGTCTTCTTACGGACAAAAATCAGTGACCTAGTTATTGGGGTGTTTCCATATAAACAGTTTTTACCATTGTTCACTCTAAAAAGTTAAAGTTATATTTATTTGATATACTTATTCGATATATTTATATTTTTTAATACATAATACACACGTAATTTTATTATTTTTTATTTTAATTTAATTTTACTTAATTATTTTAATTTTTTCCGTACATAATCTTGAGTTTACTTAATTCAGAATTAATTTAATTTTTTTAAAAAAATTAATTATATTTTACCGTCTTTTACATTAACTGAATTTTGTTAGTTTTGATACCTGGACTAAATTTTACCCTGACAAAAATTTCTGGATCCCAGTATACAAAATCTAGTTAGTCTAACCAAATCCGTGTACACCACGGGCAGAGCCTCGGCGGCTGGAATGAGAAGTGTCATTTGGGCCACGAAATGGTATAAAACAAATTGGAAAGAGATAGAAAACTTGACATCTCTCAATTTTTTTAGTAGTTGGCAGTCTACATCTCGACTTATAGCAAAGCCGCCTTGCATTGCGTTTCATTGTGAAAATTCATTCAATTATCAAACCGACGAAAAAAAGAAGTAAAGGAATGGATTGTCAACAAATAACGCTATTCAATGGGATTCTCGCCGGTACAATAATGCATAGGGACCCTCCAGACGGGGAGAGAGAACAAGTGGCCCAGGCTTATGAGGATTTTACTTATATTTTTTTTAAATATACGGGTTTTATGCATATATATATACATATATACATAAAAATATATATATATATGACTGCCTTCGCTGTAGTTGTCCATCGTTTACGGTGTCGTCCTACAAAAAGTAGAAAAGATTAAAAACTAGGCTACCAAAATGTTACTGTGCGCAGTTTGTAAATTTACTTTTTGTGTGAAATATTAAAATATTGGTGTTTAGTAATATTTAAAGTTAATGGTTAACAAAATTGCACAATAATTTACATTTAAATTTAAGAACGGCAATATTTTGGTGCAGCATAAAAACATGTGACAATAACTGATTCTCTTAATTATCATCAAATAATCAGTTTTGTGTATTAATAATAGGCTTTTGCACCGTTATTATGTCAATTGCAACAACATCGCCGAACAAATCTGTAGTTTTAAAGGATAATCCCCGCAAACCGATATATGATATCAAAGTCATGGTACAGGTTGCCAATCACAGTTTAATTAAAACCATACTCAATAAAGGTTTGTGAACATACATGTTGACCAATTGTAATCGAAATTCTAAAAATCATAATTTCCTAAGAATTTGTAATTTGGTTTGTTTAATACAATATACACAAAATAATTACTTTTTTTTATGAATAATTTCATCTAATTTTTATTTTTTAATTTGGTTCGATTGGATTGCGGAGGAGAAATTTTGAGTGAGTTTAAAGGAATATCTTGTCATTTTTATTTTGGACAGCATTGCATGACTTTCTTCATTCTCCATTAGCGAAAATTCTCTTTTTCCACAAAACGAGCATACACCCGACTCAACAAAATTTTTGAATAGTGAAAAATATACATTTTTGTCTTTCAAAATTAGAGTTCTAGGTAAAAAAGAAAAAAAAAATCTAATATCTTTTATCCTCCTAAGATCACAAGATGTTGTCCAGATCCCTGGGGAATTTTCCCGTGTGTTTACCCTTAACCTATCCGAAAAATGTGGTTCTCGCAGACCTTTCCTTTTCCAACCATTTATGGATTAGAATTTTTCGTGGGAGAGGATAGACCACGGCGCCAAAATCCATAAAAGGTTTGATTCCTATAAATACTCTTCCTTGTATTAACATATATCCAACACACGTACCTCGAACGTTCTGAATGATCACCAAAGCCATGGCGCCCTCCTCAGATAAACCACACCCCATATTGCTTCAGATCTTGTCCTCCCTCCTTCCTCTATTGCTACTTTCTCGCCACCTCACTTCCCCTACTTTCTCTCTTGCTGCCGCTGCCGCTGCTGTAAATGAAGTGGGAATAGAAGCAGAGGCACTTCTAAGGTGGAAAGCCAGTCTGGACAACCAAAGCCAATCATTCCTATCTTCTTGGAGTCCGACTGGAGGAGGCAGCCCTTGCAATTGGCACGGAATCGATTGCGATTCCGCCGGAAGTGTTGCCAATATAAGCATCTCAGATTCTGGTTTAAGCGGTACGCTTCAGAGTCTCCGCTTCTCATCATTTCCCAATCTCACAGGCCTCGTCCTCGCTAACAATTCACTCAATGGATCCATCCCCTCACACATTGGTAATCTTTCCAAGCTCATCCTTATAGACTTGTCAAGGAATCGTTTTTCTGGGAATATTCCATCAGAAATCGCATCACTGTCAAATGTTAGAGATTTGTCTCTCGCTACAAACGACATCACTGGTTCGATTCCTGAAGAAATTGGCAAGCTCAGTTCACTTTCTTTTCTCTACTTGCATGAAAATAATCTTGAAGGTTCCATCCCCACCACCATCACAAACATGTCCAACTTGGTTTATCTGCTTCTTAAAGGAAATAAGCTATCTGGTTCCATACCAACAGAAATTGGAGTTATGAGGAGGCTTGAGCAGCTTGATTTATCAATGAATGGCCTCAGCGGTGTGATTCCTTCGTCCATAGGAAATTTAACCAATATGTTGTTTCTTTATCTGTATTCTAATGATTTCTCAGGTTCTATACCGGAAGAAGTTGGAATGCTCAAATCCCTCTATGATCTGGAATTGCTACAAAATCATCTAACAGGTTCAATCCCAAGTTCTATAGGGAACTTCACAAATTTGAATCGCCTTTTCCTTTCCAAAAACCAACTTTCTGGCTCCATACCGCCAAGCCTTGGAATGTTGAAATCTCTCAGCTTGCTTGATCTCGGTGAAAATAATATCATTGGTCCAATCCCAACTTCTTTTAGAAACATGTCAAATCTTGCCGTTCTCAGTCTAACGCAAAACCAACTTTCTGGCTCCATACCGCCAAGCCTTGGAACGTTGAAATCTCTCGGCTTGCTTGATCTCGGTGAAAATAATATCATTGGTCCAATCCCAACTTCGTTTAGAAACTTGTCAGACCTTGCTGTTATCAGTCTAAGGCAAAACAAACTGGTTGGTACTCTCGGTCCACTGATGACCAATCTTACCTTTTTGTATAGTTTGCAGTTAAGTTCCAACAATTTCGTCGGCCTTTTGCCACCTGACATGTGTCTTGGTGAAAAACTCGCATATGTCGCAGCCTCGGACAATCATTTTACTGGTCCTATCCCGAGAAGCTTGAGAAACTGCAGTAGCTTGTTGAGACTCTTGCTCCAGGGAAACGAACTTACTGGAAACATATCTGGCGTTTTTGGTAGCCTCCCACGCTTGTACTATTTGGATTTGAGTGATAATAAATTTTATGGTGATCTCTCATGGAAATGGGAAGATTTTCTCAATCTTTCCACCCTGAAAGTCGCCAGGAATAATATCTCTGGTGGATTACCCACCGAAATCAATAAAGCAACTATATTGGGCAGGCTTGATTTGTCTTCAAATCAACTTGTTGGGAGGATTCCAAAGGCATTGGGAGGGTTAAAGTTGTTGGGACTTATTCTTAATAATAACCAACTCTCAGGCGAAATCCCATCGGAGCTAGGAATGCTATCAGATCTCACACATCTTAACTTGGCAGCAAACAGTCTCAGTGGATCTATTCCAAAGCAACTTGGGGGATGTTCTAAGTTGATCTTCCTAAATCTTAGCAGCAATATGTTCACGGAGAGAATTCCTTCAGAGATAGGAAATTTGCAATCTCTGGAAAATCTTGATCTCAGTTGGAATCTGCTGGCAAAGGAAATACCACCAAAGCTTGGAGACCTGGACAGACTAGAGGATTTGAACCTCTCCCACAATATTTTGTCCGGTAAAATTCCAAACTTTGGCCCTATGTCGGACTTGAACACGGTTGATATATCGTATAACAGATTGGAGGGCCCTATTCCAGATATCAAAGCCTTCCGTGAAGCTCCATTCGAAGCTTTGAGAAACAACGCGAACCTCTGCGGCAATGCTACCGGTCTAAAGGCCTGTCTGAGTAAGAGTGGTCACCACAAATTGACCGTTTTGATTGTTCTTCCTCTCTTGGGTGGCCTATTCCTATCTATTGTCCTCGTTGGAGGTTTCTTCGTTGTACGTCAAAGGCTCAAAAGCAGAAAGCCCGAGTCAGTGGAATGTCAAGATATTTTTGCCATATGGGGTCCTGATGGCAAAATCCTATACGAAAACATACTCGAGGCAACAGAAGATTTCAACCCAAATCACCAAATTGGGTCTGGAGGTTACGGAGTAGTTTACAAGGCTGTCCTGCCAACTGGTCGAGTTGTTGCTGTCAAAAAACTCCGCCAATCTGAAGACAACGCGATGACCGATTTGAAATCATTTAGCAGAGAGATTCGTGTGCTAACGAATATAAGGCATCGGAACATTGTGAAATTGTATGGTTTCTGCTCAACTGCAGAATACTCGTTCTTGGTTTATGAGTTGGTAGAAAGAGGAAGTCTGAAAATGGCCTTAAGCAATGAGGAAGAAGCAAAGGAGTTGGATTGGACGAAGAGGCTAAATGTTGTGAAAGGAATGGCATGTGCATTGTCCTATATGCACCATGACTGCTCTCCCCCGATCATTCACAGAGATATTTCGAGCAACAATGTCCTTTTGGATTCCAATTACGAAGCCCATGTCTCTGACTTTGGCACGGCTAGGCTCTTGATGCCTGACTCTTCTAACTGGACATCATTTGCGGGCACCTTTGGATACACGGCTCCAGGTGAGTATATGTGTTGGATTCTTCTCTTATAAATTAGCTGGCCGTGTCAGCTAGTAAAAATTGTTTGTCCCTTGTTACATAATGACCTTGTTACATAATGAAAGTTTTGGTTTCAAACCCAGATCTCATCCCAAGTTTTTATACTTGGTGGCCACTAGACTCCATCTAGTAGTTGACATCAGCAACCATAAATTGCCGCTAAACAAAACACAAAATCATAATTAGTATGGTTTAAACGCGATTAGATTATTGTTGTAGCACAAGCTACGCGGTAACAGGTTCTCTCTGATTTTGTTTCTCATCCTTTTAGAGCTAGCATACAAGATGAAAGTGGATGAAACATGTGACGTGTATAGCTTTGGAGTGGTGGCACTGGAAGTGCTAATGGGAAGGCATCCAGGCGATCTGGTCTCGACTATTTCGTCTTCAACCTTTTCAGCTGCTGCTCCTGGTCAAGCACTTTTGAAGGATGTGATAGACCAACGCCTCCCTCCTCCTCGAGAGAAACTCGCTGAAGGTGTGGTCTATATTGCCAAAATTGCACTTGCCTGCTTAAATGCCAATCCGCAATACCGCCCCAATATGCGTCAGGTTTCTCTGGGACTACTAAACAGGTCGCCTACTTTGATCAAGCCATTTTCTGAAATAGAGCTGGCAGAAATATTGGCTCATCACAAGGTGACTGGAGGAGGGTAGCTTTTCTTTTCTTTTTTTTTTTTCAGAAAAAAATAATTAGTCTGCGGCAAATGCAAAGCCGTTCTGGCAGTTCATATTTCTGTGCTATGATGATACGCTTGTAATATTAGGGCAAAGCATATACAAATTATATACCTTTCCAATGTGGAATTTCAACCTCAAGCTACAGTCCAACACATGAAAAGTAACAAGGAGGGAGAGAAGATATTGTACCAACTGAAAATTTGGTTTTATAATCTGGTTCAATTCAGCACAATTAAGCACACGTAAAATACGATTCCGTTCGTTAGGGTTGGATGGATTTATGAAATTCAAACCTAAACATGAAGCTTCCACAAGATACTACACTTTGTCTATTGACCCATCTTGCTTATCACCGGGTACCATTGTCATATAATTGTTACAATATATTTAGGTTCATCCATGAGACAACACGTGGATGAGATGCGTGCCAAAAGGAAAATATATTTTGTTGTTTAGTTCAAGATATATTTTTGTATTTATTAAAAATTTTAATAAATTATAATTTACATAATCTAAGTAATTTTTTTATTTTTTAAAAATATTTTAGTTGTGAAGTATTTAAATTTTTAATTCTTAAATTTTAATCTCGGTATGAATATAAGATTTATAAAAATAAAAAGAGTAATTTTTGTTATATAATTTATAGTGTATAAAACCTTTTAATGAATAAAAAAATAAATTCATAAATCCATAAATTAGTAATTAATCAAATTAAATTAAATTATATATATATTATTATTATATTTATGTTAATTATTAGAAATAAAAAGTTCTACATTATTTAAGAGTTAGTTTTGACTTTTAATTTTTGAACTTATTCATTAAAAGGGTAGGAGAACCCACCTCCTTTCATTAAATCATTTTATGAATGGGTAAGAAAATTTTTTTTGTTAAATCATCTTGTAAAATGGTGCGTACAGCATTTTTAATTGAATAATTTCCAATAAGAGCGTGAGACCCTTTTTTCTTTCATTTATTTTCTTAAAAGAATAAACCATTTTCATAAAGGACGGTAAGATTCTATTCCTTTCTCATCTTTTGTCAAGCCACATTCATTAAAGGTCGGAGGATCCTTTTACCCTGACATCCAAGAATACAATCCGTCGGATAGTTAAGTCACAAACTATTAGAAAGCAGAGAAAAAAAGCCTAATTAGCTTTCAAAGGAAAATTATAAATTACAAAATTATACTCCGATTTGCTATGCAATTAATAATACCGTTGGTATGTTTCGAGCCAAGATCTCTAGTACTTATATCGAGTCACGCTAGTCTATGGTATGAAAGAGTCTCATAGGCCATACGGTAATGTTTTAGCGTCAACTTGCACTAAATATAAATATATATATATATATATATATATATTTTTTTTTTTTCAAATCAGTACATGTAGATAGCCTTATTAGTAATATATTAAAAATTAATATTAAATTTTTATAAATTTTTACAAATAATTTTTAAAATTTAGTTTAGGTGCAAATTTTACGAAAAATTAGAAAATCTTTGTAAAGTTTTTATATGTAATTTTTTGTATGTTTTTTTATTTGACTTGAACTTTAATAGTATATCAGAATAAATTAAAAAGTTACAAAAAATAATTAAAAAAACAAATTTTTATATCATCTAAATTATCTGTGATATTAAAAATATAAAAAAATTATATTTTACCTTTTATATTTAAAACATAATTATATTTTATATTTCAAATTCTTAAGAATTATAAAAAATGTATTAAAATTAATATATGTTAATCAATTTAGACAAAATTCACCAACTTCGGGTAGTCGTGCCCAACTTTTGTTCCCAGAATTCCTCCATTCCATCTCCATCAACCATTAAAATTGAATGCAATCCCAAATCTTGATAGCAAATTCTATAAATCTGAATCCACGAAGGCATTGTTGGGAAACAAAACATACAACAAAAAATAGAAGTGAAATGAATAAAAAATTTTTATTTAGAATTATATTAAAAATTTAAAATTTAATTGTCATTTAAATACTATAAATTTCTCAATTAAAATTTATGAAATTTATAATAATTTTTTGTTTAAATACTGAAATATCTTTCGCTAGTTATATTTATTATTAAAACATACTTTTTATATAATTATATACAAAAAAATATAAGATACATTATATAAGATATGTACCAAAAAAAAATACTCATACTAATATCATGATTAAAATTACATATTTTAATAATTTTAGTCTTAATTAATTTCTAAAATTCAAATAATTATATCATTAATATTAATACAAATTCAACTATTTTATTTGTAAAAAATATTATATAATCAATACTTTCTTTCATATATACTTTGATTATTGGTAATTAGTTAAAAATAAGAAAATAGCAAAATTTTTTCATTTATTAAAATTTGATATTTAAAATTATTCAATTGTAAGTAATAAAGTTTTTAAATGACACATTTATTAAAATTAATAAAAATCTTCTAATCATTACCCTTAATAGTTTATGGTTTAAACGTCTACTATATCCTCCATATCCTCGATTCTCTCCCCACATTCTACTTCAAAAGGCATCCCATCTCCACCCATCCTCTTATTTTCCCGGCCCATTTGCCTGTATCGTAGCAAGAGTGTGATTGCAACCGAGGAAGGGGAGTTAGGGAGGAAGAGGAAGGGACGAGTTTTGATACACGAGCAAGAGAGTGATTGTAGCATGGCCACCATATCTTTTTCTCCCAAGTTTTATTCCTACCTTTTCTGTTGTGTATAGCATTTTTGGCTTCAATATGGATTCCTATATGTAGTTATAGCTTACTCAAATTTGTTTACTTTGTTTTTCGTTCTCACCTTTTTCTTTTCCTTTTTCCATGCAGACCCTTTTGATTCTCCTGATTCTTTGTTACATTATCCGTCGGAATTGGGCATTAAAATGCATATTTCTTTGCGCTATAAGTATATTCTCTGTCACATTTTTTTCTTACTTTTTCTTCTTTTTACCATATTCTGATGAACTTATTATTCGTTACTGACCTAGGTGACCACACAAATTTGTAGCAAGTAGTTAATCGCATAAGAGCCTTACGCCATCTTTCCTAGTTTTTACGATTATTTACTGATTGCCACCGATTCTTCTTGAACATATGTTTTGCTTGGCTAAAATATTACGAGGGACCTCATGATGGACCAGCATCTTCATTGGATGTTTCATCTCGATGTTCACCATGACCTCTGTTTGGAGCGCAATTCATTCCGTCGACTCACAGGAGGACTAATGAGTATGTTTACAGCTACCATCGAGTCTTCTAAAACACATAAAATTTCCAATTCTTTAGCTGCAAAACATAACAGATTCTCCAACGTTATGCAGAGGACTCACACCATTAGTAATTCTTATAATACTATAGGATCAAAACTACTCTTGACGCCTAGATGTTGATCCCCTACAAAGGGGGTCTTTCAAAGAGCATGGATGGATAGTTAATCAATGTCTTTTCAGGAGGCCACGGCAGCTCAGCCATGGAAAATTTGACAATTCTTGAATTCACATACAGCTCGTCTTTAAAAGCAATGTTGCCTCCAAACCAAGAAACACCCTCCGCGAGCTTCATCATCTATGCATTCTAATAGGCAACCGCTTTTATAAAGTTTTGGTTCTGAATCAGAACCTAGTTCAAGAAGAGATACGAGGGTACAAAAAGTTGGCAAGAATGATCAAGCTGAATTTGGCAATTAATAGGGCCACGTTTCTAAGAGCAGTAGCTTGATCAAAATCGGTAGGAATCATCAGCCTCATATTTGCTCCTGATACTGTAGTGGTCAAACTTTGAATAACTATACTCCATTGGCTTCATGTCAACATGTTTTTGCTCCGATGCAACTGCTCCAGAAACAACCTCTCCACTTTTATCTCGTTGCCTATGCCTTGTTTTATCTTTGTGGCTTTTGGACCTTCCATAAGAAGGAACGTCACCTGATTCATAAAATTCAGTATGTTCTTGTCGTTTTCAGGAACGGTGCCTGTTTGACATTGATGGATCCTTAAAACTACTTGACTTAACCTTTGGTGGCTCCATTTCTGCATATTTTTCATTCGGTAGAGGAGTATGAACCGGCCTCCTCTCAGGTAGACAAGCAGTAGAACCTTGCTTTTCAGCTGATGGGGACTCAACTTCATCTTCAGGCATTTTTAGGGAATCTTTCAATGTTGTGAGGCCTTTCTTGGACCCACTAGGTTTTAACCGTGAAGGAATGAAGTAAAGTAATACACTACCCAATGCTTCAAGCACTAGCTTAGACAGGTCAATTATGAGCTGTCCAAAGGATGGCCAACCTGGTTCTTCTTTCATGCTCTCGGCAATAATGGTAGGTTTCTCTTTATTGGGTTGCTCTCTAACTTCACGCTCCTGAACCTGTTGCTGTGGCCATATTAAGATAAAGAAATAGGCCATTCAACACATCAAACAAAATCTATGAAGCAAATAAAAAACACAGGATGCTCTAATCCTCTCGTAACTTCTGACACTATCAAGATTAACAAATAGGCACCAATTGCCAACTTACGCCCCACTTGGACAATGGAAAGCATCAGAAAGTCACTGCCAGAAAATAAAAAATTAAAAAAATAAAAATAAAAAACTCAGGCTATACGAGCTAGTTTGAGCAGCAAATTGGTCGTTATCTTATTAGCTAGCCAAAAATGAATTTGAATACTGACAGGACAGGAAGCAACTTCATGGAGGTAGTTAAGGTGGAACAATAGTGAGCAACTCAATATTATAATTATCTCTTTCTTGAACAGCGGACTAATAGATTAAAGCCAAAAGAAGAATTGTACCATTTTTAAGAAGAACGGAGGAACAAATCCCTGCTGAAGCAGACACATAGCATATCCAGCCAAAACAGTTCCTAAAACCACAAGGATATCTGCAAGAAGATGACAAGTAATTAAGCAATTGGCCAAAAAGGAGGACAAAACCCAAGTTACGGTGAAATGGTTTTCAAACGCTGGAATCATAATGACACCTTCATTGGGCTTTGGGAACCTTGGAAGAAGAGGAGAAAAAGCTAAACTACATTGTCTAGCTTCAGGATCTTCCCCACCAATGTAAAGCACTTATAAATCAAATTCTCTTATTTTCCATCAATAAAGGGCTAATTGATATGCCTTTGTTTAGGACTTGAATGAATAAATTCCAATATTTTAGTAGTTAGACAAAGAAGCACCTATTATGAAGAAGTGATGTGCATGTTATGTCAACTTTTAACAGATGTTACAACAGAAACATGCGATTGTGAATGCTGTCCTTTAAGTAATGCATTCTGTTACTATAGCAACTGGTGTAATTTGGCATAAGGTCTCCATGCCACTAATAGCCCTCAATTTCACACAAGCACTCAAAAATGATTGCCTTTTTCTTGATCGGAGATGTGCATCACCTTCAACAAGGCAGCAGAGCCCCATAAGCAGTTTATATGACACAGCAAATATATCTAAAAAATCAGCGGCAAAGAGTACTTAATTTCATGGTCTTCAATGTTGGTTAAATTAAGTTCCTTCATTTTCTGGCTCCTTTTCCTCTGATGGATTTTTGTGAGATAAAATTGTACATCAATGTTAAAAATGAGAGCAATTTATTTAGTTTATCCTTCTACTTCACTGCCTGAAAGTTTGCAAAGGCAAAGTGCTGAATCTGCGCTGGAAAATTTTAGCAAATATCCCACCAACAAGCATGTTCCCTTGTATGCAGCAAAAGCCACGTGGAACTGAGTAAACATAGAAAGAAATATATTGTTATTTATGTGCATGAAGAAATTAAGATGTTTATGCATCAGCACTTGTTATAGTCCTAAATAAGCAAATTCCATCAAAAAAACCAACAGAATGACTAAGCTAGTACTTCATTTAACATCCACATAAAAAGACAGGATCAAACCTGTCACAGTAATCGAATTAGATTGATAATCACAATCCTCCTGGTTGAGAGAGATTTGCCGAAGAGCAGCATTTCCTCTATCAACAACTAACAAGGAACAACTTGGGTGGAGATAAACCACATCAAAGTCATTTGAAAACTTTGCATCCTCACTGGGTCCATCTCTGTACCCTGCAACATTTGACTTCCCACCAGCAATGGTGGTCACCCCTGCAGAGAATTTGCAGACTGTTTTATGCAGACAATCAACATTTCCATCTTTAAAAAAGCTTTGACATACCATATGATGAATAATTGCTATTGACTTCATCCACGGAAAATAATTCGCCATCCGCGGAGACACGGATCTTGTAAGGGATCACGCCAATATCGTTCCCTTCCACAACAGTCTCAACTAGGTACCCATCCTCAAACTGAAGCACATTACCATCTGCTTAAAACCAAAAACCATATAGCTAAATCATCACAGAGCTACTAGCAGTTCGTAGAGTGTCAAACAAATAAGAGAAAATTTAGCACAAAAATCAAATGAAAGAGACTTCAATTTGATCCTCCAATGAAAGAGCTACTAGGGGTACGAAAGATCTTTAGTATTTATATCGAGTCACGCTATTTTATGGTATGAAAGAGTCTCATAGGCCATATGGTAATGTTTTGGCGTCAAATTGCACCGAGAAAAAAATTGGTGGCAACTTCAAGTGAAATTTTTAAGACGGCAGAGTCAAATTTTTATCAATTTAAACCAAATAATTACAAGGCAGCAAGAGGAAAAGATGACCTATGGAATTGCGACGACTAAAACGAAACAGCGTGATATATGCATTTCAATATTACTAATCAATTGCACTCAAATAATTTTATTGTTATATCTATTATTTTTAATTAAGACATATAAACAATTTTATTAGTGGTATATTATAAATTAATTTTAAATTTTTATATATTTTTTCAATTAATTTTTAAAATTTAGTTTTGGTGTACATCTTATAGAAAAATTGAACAATTTTGTAAATTTTTATATGCATTTTATTTTTAAATTTTTTTGATTTGACTTGAACTTTAATCTTATTTTAAAACAAACCAAAATATTATTAAAAAATAATAAATAATAAATTTTTATACTCTTTAATTCATCACTAATATTAAAAATATTAAAAATTTTACCCTTTATTTTTAAAAAATAATTACATTTTGCATCTCAAATTTTTAAAATTTATAAAAATTTATTAAAACTACTATACGTTTTATCAATTTAGGCAAAAAAACAAGAAATGATTATAATACTTTCGTATGTAATAAAAGTGTAGAAATTTCGGATTTTCTTCCTCCCATTTCCTCACTAAATCCTGAAATTTCCTTTTTCTATATTTTTGTAATCTGTACAAATTATTGATCCAGTCTTCATTCAACCCCTAGTACACTGGCCAAAACCCAAAACAATTCAAGCTGAAGGAATCCCCTTAATTGAACTCTCCAAAACCCAAAACCATGGTACTGTTGCAGACCTTGATGGACTTGACAGCCTTGTTAAGGAGATTAGAAAAGCCTGTCGGAAGTGGGTGGGGGTCTTTCCAAGTTATCAATCATGGGGTGCCTTTGGGAAAGGTAGAGAAGATCATGAATATTTCAAGAAATTTTTATGATCAGTTTCCGAAGGAGAAAGTCAGGAGAAGCGAGAACAGACAAACGGGGTACAATAACACTGAGCTAAATAAGAATGTTAGAGACTGAAAACACATCTTTGATTTCTTTTTGCAGGAACTTGTTTACGCTTCACCCGCTCCTGAAGATGAAGAAGTCTTAGAGATAAAAAACTTGACATCTCTCAATTTACCTACTAGTTTGTTTAAAATGTTTTAAGAGTTGACAGTGCCCTTGCATTGCGTTACATTGTGCAAATTCATTCAATTACCAAAAAAATGACAAAAAGAAAAAGGAAATCAAGTATGGAGTGTGCAACTGCTAAGAACAAGTAGGTAGAAAATAAGAAAAAAAAGGAAGGAATTGTCTCCCGATAAAGCCATTGAACGGGATTCTTGCCCGTACAATAATACAAAGGGACTCCAGACGGAGGACAGAGAACAAGCGGGTGGCATTCGTGCGAGTTTCACCTATTTTATTTAAAAACATTCAGTTATATATATATATATCAATTTAACTTTAAATATTATTAAATTTTTATATAATTACAAATAAAAAATAAATTAAATATTATATTTTACAGTAAACATCTAACAACATATAAAAAATACATATTAATAATTAAAAAATATTTTTTAAATATCTTATTTTTATAAATATAAATATAAAATATATATTCTCATACAATAATAATGTGCAAACAACACAATTTTATTGGGTATATGCAAATTTGTGTTAGCTGTATGTATAATTTTTACTAATTATACAGATATTTCAGTTGATTATTTTTAAAAAATAAGAAGAAACGGAATCCGCGCGAGGCCCACTTCCCCGGGTCCGACGAACTTCTAAAATGACAGGACTTCCCAAGAAACTTTTACTAGGACGAATACTCACAAAGACGAAGACTCGGAAGTCGAAAAGAGAACAGACGAAGTCAACTGCAGTATTCTACACGGCAACTTTGCCCCAAGTTGGCGCCAATTACGGTGATATGGCTGCCTTAATTTTTTAATGTCGGTGTCGTCCTACAAGAAGTAAAAAAATAAAAAAAAAAGACTATGGCTGCAAAAATTGATGGTTGGTAATATTTAAGGTTTGTGGCTAACAAAATTGCACCATAATTTGAACTTGAGTTTGACAGCTACAACTTGGTAATATGACACAATCGTTGCTTTTTCCAATTATTATCAAATAATCAATTATATAGTATCAATAATAGGCCTAACAAGAATGCCGAACATATACCGCTAAACAATAATCCCCACAAGTTGACATATGATATCAAAGTCATGATAAACGTTGCCAATAACAGTTTAATTAAAACCGCACTCAATAAAAGTTTGATGAATTTCGGCACTCAATTCTATAGTATCATTTGGGCCTCGTGACAAAAATGTTAGCAATCTACATCTTGGCTTATAGCAAACTCGCCTTGCATTGCGTTTCATTGTGAAATTTCATTCAATTATCAAAGCAACGAAAAAAAGAAAAGGGAAATCCTTACTTCTTTTTTTTTTTTTTAAGTATAAGCGGGGGTCCAATCCTTACTTCATTGTGAAAATTCCCCCTTCGTGTCCCAAGAAAATAAGAAGTAAAGGAAGGGATTGTCAACAAATAACGCTATTGAATGGGATTCTCGCCGGTACAATAACGCAAAGGGAACCTCCAGATGGGGAGAGAGAACAAGTGGATGAGATTTGTGCGGATCTCGCGTCTTTATATTTCTTTAAATATATTAATTTTACATATATTTTTTTTAAAAAAGTACGTATTGTCTAAATAAGTAAACTACATTCATATTTTTATTAGTTATATGTATGTATGTTCTACTTGATTATTATACATTACATTAAAATTTAATTAAAAAAAAAAAAAGAAGAAAGAGATGGAACCGCGAGAGCCCCACCCCAACCCCCATCCAAGAAACTTCTACAAAGACGAAGACTTCCAAAAACGAAGGTTTGGAAATCGAAAAGAAAATAGACGAAGTCAACTGCAGAAGTCTATGCTACAACATTTCTACTCTGCCCCAAGTTCATGTCAAGTATGATGATTTGATTGCCTCCGTTGCAGTTGTCCATCGTTTTCGGTATTGTCCTACAAAAAGTAGAAAAAATTAAAAACTATGCCTACAAAAATGTTAATGCGCGCAGTTTGTAAATTTACATTTTGTGTTAAATATTAAAATATTGGTGTTTAGTAATATTTAAAGTTAATGATTAACAAAATTGCACTATAATTTAAATTTAAATTTAAATTTAAGAACAGCAATATTTTGTTGCAGCATAATAATAGGCTTTTGCACCGTTATAATATCAATTGCAACAACAGTGCCAAACAAACCTATAGTTGTAAAGAATAATCCCCGCAAACCGATATATGATATCAAAGTCATGATACACGTGGCCAATCACAGTTTAATTAAAACCATACTCAGTAAAGGTTTGTGAACATACATGTTGACCAATTGTAATCGAAGTTCTAAAAATCATAATTTTCTAAGAATTTTTAATTTGATTCGATTGAGTTGGGGAGGAGAAATTTTATGAGTGAGATTAAAGGAAAATTTTGTCATATTTATTTCGGATAGTATTATATGACTTTCTTCATTTTTCGTTAACGAAAATGTTCTTTTTCACAAAACAAGCATACACTCACTCAATGAAATTTTTTAATGGTGAAAAATATACATTTTTATCGTTAAAAATTTGAATTCTGTGCAACGATATGTAGGTTAACTAAAAAAGAAAAAAAAAATTCTAATGGGTTTAATCCTTCTAAGATCACAAGATGTTGTCCAGATTCCTATGGAATTTTCTTGTGTGTTTACTTGTTCAAAAAAATGTGGTTCTCGCAGACCTTCCCTTTCCATAAAAGATTTGATTCCTATAAATACTCTCCCCTGGATTAACATATATCCAACACCCATACCTCGAACGTTCTGAAGGATCAAGAAAGCCATGGCGTCCTTCTCAAATAAACCACACCCCATATTGCTTCGGATCTTGTCCTCCCTCCTTCCTATATTGCTACTTTCTTGCCACTTCACTTCCCCTACTCTCTCTCTTGCTGGTGCTGGTGCTGCTGCCGCTGCTGTAAATGAAGTGGGAATAGAAGCAGAGGCACTCCTAAGATGGAAAGCCAGTCTGGACAACCAAAGCCAATCATTCCTCTCTTCTTGGAGTCTGACTGGAGGAGGCAGCCCTTGCAATTGGCAAGGAATCGATTGCGATTCCGCCGGAAGTGTTGCCAATATAAGCATCTCAGATTCTGGTTTAAGCGGTACGCTTCAGAGTCTCAGCTTCTCATCATTTCCCAATCTCACAGGCCTTGTCCTCGCTAACAATTCATTCTATGGATCCATCCCCTCACACATTGGTAATCTTTCCAAGCTCATCCTTCTAGAACTGTCTACGAATCGCTTTTCTGGGAATATTCCATCAGAAATCTCATCACTGTCAAATGTTAGAAATTTGTCTCTTGCTTGGAACGACATCACTGGCTCCATTCCTGATGAAATTGGTCAGCTCAGTTCACTTTCTTTTCTCTCTCTGCATGAAAATAATCTTGAAGGTTCCATCCCTACCACCATCACAAACATGTCCAACTTGGTTTATCTGTTTCTTGGAACAAATAAGCTGTCTGGTTCCATCCCAACAGAAATTGGAGTTATGAGGAGGCTTGAGCAGCTTGATTTATCAAGGAATGGCCTCAGCAGTGTGATTCCTTCGTCCGTAGGAAACTTAACCAATATGTTGCTTCTTCATCTGTATACTAATGATTTCTCAGGTTCTATACCGGAAGTAGTTGGAATGCTGAAATCCCTCTATCATCTGAATTTGTCAGACAATCGTCTCACAGGCTCAATCCCAAACTCCATAGGGAACTTGACAAAATTGACTAACCTTATACTTTACAAGAACCAACTTTCTGGCTCCATACCGCCAAGCCTTGGAATGTTGAAATCCCTCTCTTTTCTGTATTTTGGAGACAATCGTCTCACAGGTTCAATCCCAAACTCTATAGGGAACTTCACAAATTTGAATGACCTTTCGCTTTCCGAAAACCAACTTTCTGGCTCCATACCGCCAAGCCTTGGAATGTTGAAATCTCTCAGCCAGCTTAATCTCTTTAAAAATAATATCACTGGTCCAATCCCAACTTCTTTTAGAAACTTGTCAAGCCTGGATTATCTCAACCTAGGCGACAACAAACTGGTTGGTACTCTCGGTCCACTGATGACCAATCTTACCTCTTGGTATAGTTTGCAATTATGTTCCAACAATTTCGTCGGCCATTTGCCACCAGACATATGCCTCGGTGAAAAACTCGCATATTTCGCAGCCCACGACAATTATTTTACTGGTCCTATCCCAAGAAGTTTGACAAACTGCAGCAGCTTGTTAAGACTCTTCCTCGAGGGAAACCAACTTACTGGAAACATATCTGGTGTTTTTGGTAGCCTCCCACACTTGAACTATTTAGATTTGAGTGATAATAAGTTTTATGGCGATCTCTCATGGAAATGGGAAGATTTTCTCAATCTTTCCACCCTGAAAGTCGCCAGGAATAATATCTCTGGTGGATTATCCTCCGAAATCAAAAAGGCAACTATATTGGGCAGGCTTGATTTGTCTTCAAATCAACTTGTTGGGAGGATTCCGAAGGCATTGGGAGGGTTAAAGTTGTTGGAACTTACTCTTAATAACAACCAACTCTCAGGTGAAATCCCATCGGAGCTTGGAATGCTATCCAATCTCGAACATCTTAACTTGGCAGCAAATAGTCTGAGTGGATCTATTCCAAAGCAACTCGGGGGATATTCTAAGTTGATCTCCCTAAACCTCAGCAGCAATATGTTCACAGAGAGAATTCCTTCAGAGATAGGAAATTTGCAATCTCTGGAAGATCTTGATCTCAGTTGGAATCTGCTGGCAAAGGAAATACCACCAGAGCTTGGAGACCTGGAGAGACTAGAGGCATTGAACCTCTCCCACAATAATTTGTCTGGAAAAATTCCAAATTTTGGTCCTTTATCGGCCTTGAACACGGTTGATATGTCGTATAACAGATTGGAGGGCCCTATTCCAGATATCAAAGCCTTCCGGGAAGCTCCATTTGAAGCTTTGAGAAACAACACCAACCTCTGCGGCAATGCTACCGGTCTAAAGGCTTGCCTTTTAATCCCAATTCCCAAGTCTGGGGGTAAGAGTGGTCACCACAAATTGATCATTTTGCTTGTTCTTCCTCTCTTGGGTGGCCTATTCCTATCTATTGTCCTCCTTCGAGGTTTCTTCATTATAAGTCGAAGGCTCAGAAGCAGAAAACCCGAGTCAGTGGAATGTCAAGATATTTTCGCCATATGGGGTCACGATGGCAAAATCCTATACGAAAACATACTCGAGGCCACAGAAGATTTCAACCCAAATCACCAAATTGGGTCTGGAGGTTACGGAGTAGTTTACAAGGCTGTCCTGCCAACTGGTCGAGTTGTTGCTGTCAAAAAACTCCGCCAATCTGAAGACAACGAGATGGCCGATTTGAAATCATTTAGCAGCGAGATTCGTGTGCTAACGAATGTAAGGCATCGGAACATTGTGAAATTGTATGGTTTCTGCTCAACTGCAGAATACTCGTTCTTGGTTTATGAGTTGGTAGAAAGAGGAAGTCTGAAAATGGCCTTAAGAAATGAGGAAGAAGCAAAGGAGTTGGATTGGACGAGGAGGCTAAATGTTGTGAAAGGAATGGCATGTGCATTGTCCTATATGCACCATGACTGCTCTCCCCCGATCATTCACAGAGACATTTCGAGCAACAATGTCCTTTTGGATTCCAATTACGAAGCCCATGTCTCTGACTTTGGCACGGCTAGGCTCTTGATGCCTGACTCTTCTAACTGGACATCATTTGCGGG
Source organism: Bruguiera gymnorhiza (assembly GCA_020883675.1). Lineage (NCBI taxonomy): Eukaryota > Viridiplantae > Streptophyta > Magnoliopsida > Malpighiales > Rhizophoraceae > Bruguiera > Bruguiera gymnorhiza. The sequence goes on along the minus strand of JAIRCJ010000016.1, from coordinate 745,942 downwards.
CACCTTTGGATACACGGCTCCGGGTGAGTATATGTGTTGGATTCTTCTCTTATAAATTAGCTGGCCGAGTCAGCTGGTAAAAATTGTTTCTCCCTTGTTACATAATGGAAGTTTTTGGTTTCAAACCCAGATCTGATCCTAAGTTTTTATACTTGGTGGCCACTAGAATCCATCTAGTAGTTGACAGCAGCTACCCTTAATTGCCGCTAAACAAAACACAAAATCATAATTAATATGGTTTAAACGCGATTAGATTATTGTCGTAGCACAAACTGGTGGTAACAGGTTCTTTCTGATTTTGTTTCTCATCTTTTTAGAGCTAGCATACAGGATGGAAGTGGATGAAACATGTGACGTGTATAGCTTTGGAGTGGTGGCACTGGAAGTGCTAATGGGAAGGCATCCAGGCGATCTGGTCTCGACTATTTCGTCTTCAACCTTTTCAGCTGCTGGTCCTGATCAAGCACTTTTGAAGGATGTGATAGACCAACGCCTCCCTCCTCCTCGAGAGAAACTCGCTGAAGGTGTGGTCTATATTGCCAAAATTGCACTTGCCTGCTTGAGTGCCAATCCCCAATACCGCCCCAATATGCGTCAGGTTTCTCTGGGACTACTAAACATGCGGCCTACTTTGATCAAGCCATTTTCTGAAATAGAGCTAGCAGAAATATTGGCTCATCACAATGTAACCGGAGGGTAACTTTTTGTTTTTTCCCAGAAAAACTTAATTATGCGACCAATGCAAAGCCCTTGTGGCTGTTCATATTTCTGTACTATGATGATACCCTTGTAATACTAGGGCAAAGCATTTACAAATTATATACCTTTCATGTGTGGAATTTCAAGAAGGGAGAGAAGATATTGTAACCAACTGAAATTTTGGTTTTATAATCTGGTTCAATTAAGAACACGTAAAACACATTTCATTCGTTAGGGTTGGATGAATTTATGAAATTCAAACCTAAACGCGAAGCTTCCACAAGATACTACACTTTGTCTATTGACCCATCTTGCTTGTCACTGTCACTGGGTACCATTGTCATATAATTGTAACAACTATGTCTTTGTTACAATATATTTAGGTTCATCTATGAGACAACACGTGGATGAGATGCGTGTCAAAAGGAAAATATATTTTGTTATTTAGTTTAAGATATATTTTTGTATTTATTAAAAAGTTTAATAAATTATAATCTATATAATTTAAGTAATTTTTTTATCTTTTAAAAATATTTTAGTTGTGAAGTATTTAAATTTTTAATTTTTAAATTTTAATCTTGATATGAATATAAAATTTATAAAAACAAAGAGGATAATTTTTGTTATATAATTTATAGTGTATAAAAATTTTTAATAAATAAAAAATTAAATTCATAAATCTATAAATTAGTAATTAATCTAATTAAATTAGATTTGTATATATTATTATTATATTTATGTTAATTATCAGAAATAAAGAGTTCTACATCATTTAAGAGTTAACTTTAATTTTTAATTTTTGAACTTATTTATTAAAAGGATAGGAGAACCCACCTCCTTTCATTAAATCATTTTCTGAATGGGTGAGAAAATTCTTTTTGTTAAATTATCTTGTAAAATGGTGCGTGCAGCATTTTTAGTTGAATAATTTCTAGCAAGAGCCGGAGACCCCTCTTTTCTTTCATTTATTTTTTCGAAAGAATAAACCATTGTCGTAAGGGACGGTAAGATTCTATTCCTTTCTCATCTTTTGTCAAGCCACATTCATTAAAGGTCGGAGGATCCTTTTACCCTCACATCCAAGAATATAAATCTTGATAGCAAATTCTATAAATCTGAATCACGAAGGCATTGTTGGTTAACAAAACATTCAACCAAGAAAAGAAGTAAAAAGAATAAAAAAAATTTACTTAGAATTATACTAAAAATTCAAAATTTAAATACTATAAATTTCACAATTAAAATTTTAAGATATTTATAATAATTTTTTTAAAATATTAATTTATCATTTATTAGTTATATTTATTGTTAAAAAATACTTTTTATATAATTATATATAAAAAATTGAGATATATCATATAAGATATATATTAAAAAATTAAATCATATTAATATCATAATTCAAATTATATATTTTTATAATTTTAGACTCATTTGATTTATAAAATTTAAATAATTTTATCATTGACATTAATATGAATTTAACTACCTCATTTATAAAAAAATTTATATAATCAAGACAATTTTTTTGTATATTTTGATTATTATTAGTTAGCTAAAAATAAGGAAGTAATAAAGTATTTTCGCTTGTTAAATGAGATATTTATTAAAATTAATAAAAATTTTATAGTCATTACACTTAATAATTTATGGTTTAAACGTCTCCAAGATCCTCCCGATCCTCGATTCTCTCTCCACTTTCTACTTCAAAAGGTATTTCATCTCCATCCACCCTCTTATTTTCCTCGCCTGTATCGTATACTAAAAAAAAAGAAAGACAAAACAGAGAGAGGAAGAGAGAGAGCATGAGAGTGATAGCAACGAAGGAAGGAAAGTTAGGGATGAAGAGGTCATACAAGAGCAAGAGAGTGATTGTAGCATGGCCACCATATCTTTTTCTCCCCAGTTTTATTCCTACGTTTTCTATTGTGTATAGCATTTTTGGCTTCAATGTTCATTCCTATATGTAGTTATAGCTTAGTTAAATTTGTTAGCTTTGTTTTCGTTCACACCTTTTTTTTTTTTTTACCTATGCAGACCCGTTGGATTCTCCTGATTCTTTGTTACATTATCCATCGGAATTGACCATTAAAATGCATATTACTTTGCGCTATAAGTATATTCTTTATTAAATTTTGTTCTTACCTTTTCTTCTTTTTACCTTATTCTGAGGGACTTCTTATTCATTACTGAGCTAGGCGACCACACAAATTTGTAGCGAGTAGTTAATTGTATGAGAGACTTACGCCATCTTTCTTAGTTTTTACGATTATCTACTGATTGCCACTGATTCTTCTTGAACATATGTTTTGCTTGGCTCCAACGTCTTCATTGGATGTCTCGTCTCAATGTTCACTATGACCTCCATTTGGAGTGCGATTCTCTCCGTTGACTCACAAGAGGACTAATGAGTATGTTTAAAGCTAGCATCGAGTCTTCTAAAACACACATAATTTCCAATCCGTTATCTGGCTTGGCACAATTTTCAGGCAAATTCAGCCGCAAAATATAATAGATTCTCCAACTTTATGTTAGGCTTCTGGATGGATTTATGAAATTCAACCCCCAACGCGAAGCTTTAACTTGGTCAATAGATCAATCTCGCTTGTCTCTGTGTGCCATTGTCATGCAATTGTAACAAGTATCTCTGTTAAAATAGACATGGGTTCGTATCCATGAGACAGGGGTAGATGGGAAACGTGATACAAGGGGAATATTTCTTGTTGCTTATTTCAAAGTATAATTCTTTATTTTTTCATTCATTAATAAGTTGAATGAACTTTATATTATATAATAAAAATGTTTTTTTTATTTCTTTTGAAGACATTATAATAGTTAAATATTAAAATTTTTATATTATAGATTTTGATTTCTAATCTTAATAAAAAGGATAGGATTTATAAAAATAAAAAGAGGAGTTGTTATTACATAATTTATAATTTATCAAATCTTCTATTAAATAAAAAATAAACTCATAAGTTTATAAATTAACAATTAATTCAATTAAATTAGAATTTTTATATATTATTATTATTATTATTATTATTATTATTATTGTATTTATGAAAATTCAATACACAATAACTATAAATAAAAAATAAAAAAATCTACTTAAATATTTAATTTTTCTTTATGCATTATATTTTTTCACACAAATAAAAAAAAGATAAAAAATTTAAAATTTTTAAATTTTTTTAATTAATTTGTTTAAAATATTTTAGCAATTAACAATTGATATGAATTGAATTAGTCTTACTAAACACCCATACTCAATCCTCTTTAGGTCATTATCCGTAAATTTATGAGACATCTTAAGCATTCTCGTTAATATTTAATAGTCAAGTTAGTAATATGACAAGTGAGTACTTTTTCTAATTTTATAAATAATAAGATCATTACCAACTACAAGTTAAGCCTCTCACTCATTTATCACCCTCTATCTCCTCATTTTCATGGTCTTTTTTTACTCGGAGGCCAAATGCTAGACTCCGACCCGACACTCTTTTACATTCTTGTAGTTTTGTAGGTATTGGATCTCGACCTTGACTCAGCCTAGCATCCCCGACGATGATCTCATAAGCAGCCTACATCTCGACTTATAGCAAAGTGTCCTGCATTGCGTTTCATTGTGAAAATCCATTCAGTTATCCCAAAAAAAAAAAAAAAACAAAAATAAAAAAAGAAAAGGGAAATCAAGTATGCAATGTACTATTTTAGTATAAGCAGAAAATGAAATTGACTACCGATTACGCTATTAAATGGAATTCTTGCTGGTGCAATAATTAAAAGACGGAGACTTGGAAGTTGAAACGAGAATAGGCCAAGTCCACTGCAGTAGTCTATACTGCAGCTTTCTACGCTGCCCCAAGTTCTGGCTCCATACCGCTAAGCCTTGGAATGTTGAAATCCCTCAGCATTATTGGACTCCATGAAAATAATATCTCTGGGCCAATCCCAACTTCTTTCAGGAACTTGTCAAACCTAGCTTCTCTCAGCCTAAGGGACAACAAACTGCTTCGTACTCTTCAACCTTTTCAGCTGCTGGTCCCCATCAAGCACTTTTGAAAGATGTGATAGGCCAGCATCTCCCTCCTCCTCAAAAGAAACCTGCCGAAGGTGTGGTCTATATTGCAAAAATTGCATTTGCCTGCTTGAATGCCAATCCGCAATACCTCCTCAATATGCGTCAGGTTTCCCTGGAACTACTAAATTGCTTTTGCCTGCTTGAATGCCAATCCGCAATACCTCCTCAATATGCGTCAGGTTTCCCTGGAACTACTAAACATGCGGGATCGAGTCATTTTCTGAAATAGAGTTGGCAGAGATATTGGCTCATTACAATGTCACTGGAGGAGGGTAACGTTGATTTTTTTTCGAAGAACAAAATTAATTATTCTGCGGCCAATACAAAGCCCTTGTGGCAGTTTATAGTTCTGTACTTTGTTAGAATTTCACAACTATGATGATGCCCCTTGTAACACTAAAGCAAAGCATATACAAATTATATATCTTTCCAATGTGGGATTTGAACCACACATGAAAAGTAACTAAAAGGGAGAGAAGAAATTGTAACCAACTGAAAATTTGGTTTCATAATAGGTTCAATTAAGCACACGTAAAATACGCTTCGGTTCGTTAGGGTTGGATGGATTTATGAAATTCAACCCTAAACTTGAAGATTCAACAAGATACTAAACTTTGTCCATAGACCCATCTTGCTTGTCACTGCATACCATTGTCATATAACTGTAACCAGTATCTCTTTGTTAAAATATACTTGGGTTCATATCCACGAGACAATATCTGAATGGAATACGTGACAAAAGGAGAATATTTCTTATTACATATTTTAAAGCATAATTTTGTTTATTTATTAGGAAGTTTAATAAAATGTAATTTATATAATTTGAACAGTTTTTTTTTATTCTATTTGAAGATATTTTAATGGTTAGGAAATTAGATTTCTATTTTTTGAGTTCTAATCCTAACAAGATTATTAGATTTATGAAAATAGAAAGAACAACTCTCACGATGTACCTCATAGTCCGTGAAGTTTGCTAATATATAAGAAAATGGGTTCATAAGCCTATAAATCAACAATTAATCCAATTAAATTAAATTATATATATATTATTAATATGTTTATGTTAATTCAACACAAAGTAAGTATAAGTGAGATATAAATAGCTCTACGATATTTAAAGATTAGATGATATTTTTAATTTTTGAACTTATTCATTAAAAGGGGCTGGAGAACCCACCCCTCTTCATTAAATCATTTTATGAATGGGGAAGTAAACTCCTGTTAAATCATCTTGTAAAATGGTGCATGAAGCCTTTTTAATTGAATAATTTCCAACAAGAACGCAATACACCTCTTTTCTTTCATTTATATTTGTAGAAGAATAAACCATTTTCGTAAGGGGCGGTAGGATTCTTTTCCTTTCTCATTTTTCGTCAAGCCACATTCATTGAAGGTGGGAGGATCCTTTTAACCTCTTGAAGAGAGTGTTTGACTTAACTTTCTAGTGCTATTGTTTGCTGTTTAATTATCAAAAACAATAACAATAATATCAAACAGGTAAATCAAACGGGATCTAAATTAAATAATTTCTCAAGGTTTGAAAACCCTTACATCCAGAAACACGATATCAAACAGGTAAATCAAACGGGATCTAAATTGAATAACTAGCGCTCAAATTCTTACACCTTGTCTTATCAGTATGAAGAATAGAATTCTGCAAGCAGATAGTCGACAAAAACACTTAAAACAGAAGGCTTCCCAAGCAACAACAAGAGGAAGCCAGCTCACTCTTCTGTTTGAATTCGCATGCAGCACAACCATATAACCAACTGAATACCAACTAAGCCGAGATATTTTCTTGCCAAACCACTTTTAATGGCAATTAACCTCAGCAATCCAGAGACCGCACAATTTGAGAAAGGATCAAGAGCTTGATGGCATTCCATACAATTTTCTCGAGCTTTCAATTGCTGGCTGGAAACCAGACCTCAATGGCACGATTGACACCGCACGCAAATGCCGGGCATTACTGGTATTCTTTGCCTTACTCAATGTCATCCTAAACATCTCTCCTTCCAGCATTTTACCAGCATTGGCAGCTGCACAAGAAGTTCAATAGACATAATAAATAAATTAAAAGGGTAAAAAGGAATAAGCCCAAATGCGAGAAGTCATCATTTCAAACATTTAGAAATCACGCAAACTAAATCCGAAAAACGAAAATAAATCGATGCAGATTAAGAAGAGAAAGTGAACCCCAAATTAAGGAAGTGATGAAGAAGCAAAGACGGGGCTCATTAGAAGCAAAAGGGTGAAGCTTGGCAAAGTGAAAGAAATCATCAGCGGAGCACCCAAATAGGACTCTGGCAGCCCTGTCGAAGCATATCACATTAAGCACCTTCGTATCCGTTGCAATTAACACCTGCCCACAACCCCATACACATCATAAAAAAAAAAAAAACACAAAAACAAAAACAAGAAAAAGAAGACGAAAGGAGGAAAATGAGATGAATTGATGCGTCTTCAAGGGAAAAAAAAAAAAAAAGAAAGAAACAAAAGAAAAGAAAGGTAGACGAGGGCGCAGAGGGAAAGAAAGGCATTACAAGGATGCGAAAGAGGCGCTTGGAAGAAGGAGCGAGAACGTTGGAGCGTGTGCAAGAGCTGCAGAGGGAATTGGGATTTTCAGGAAGAGTTCGCTCGCAGACCGAACAGGCTCTGTGCCAGAGGTTGGTGGGCTCCATCGCTATCACTGCACATATTAACGTTGTTTCCTTGTTCCCCTCCATTTCCATTGCCTCCTCCTTCTCCCCTGGACTGCAGGTTTCTGTCTTTTTCTTTCCTTCTCTTTTTGTAAAAATTAATTTTGACGCTTGAAATTAAAATTTTTACATTAAGTAATTTAAAATTATTCTATTTCATCGAGATGTTAATTGAATAAAAATACACATAATAAATTTTATTGTATAAAAATATATTTTTATCAAATAAATTTTATAATTTTTTAATCTAATATAATAATAAAGAGATTAAATTTAAATAAAATATTTAAATTAAATTTATATTCTCTCGAATATCCCAAGAGTTATGAAAAAAAACTTCCAAAGCCATTAATTGAGCAATTTTCACTTTTCTTTTTCGTAACTCGTTTGTATGCTAATGGTTGTATTTTTCTAGTTCTATGATAATGGTTATACCCTATGACAAGTAACTAGTTCAATTGGTCATTCTAAAAATTTAAAGTTATGCATATTTGATATATATTTACTTTTTTTTCATAATAAAAATAAAATTTTGAATTACAAAAGCCTATTTTGTTATTTTTTTATTTTAATTTAATTTTATTTAAATATTTTTCTTCACACATGATATTAAACTTACTCAACTTAGAGTCAAATTGAAAAATTCTTTGAAATTAATTATATTTTTTCGTCTTCTGCATCAACTGAATTTTGCTTTCTTTTTTTTTTTTTTTCTGTATGTGTACTAAATTTTGCTCATGACTAATGTTTCCGGACCAAATCCGTGCGTGGAAATTGGAGCACGTGCCACGGGTATCATTCGGGCCAAGAAATGGCATAAAATAGATATGTAAAACGAGTCGAATGGTTTGGTATAGTTTGATATGGGTCGGTCTAGGTACGGTTCGCCCACGAACAATATCGGGTTGGGTCGAAAACTTTCAGCCCGCACGCACGGCCTATTCTAATCCCATTTGTATTTTTTTTATTATATTATTAAATATTAATAGAATATTAAAAAAATATATTTGTTTGTTGACGAGATTAAAAAAGTTAGAGCAACAAAAATCTGCATGTTATTCTGTATAATTTAAATATAATTAGAATGTTAAAAATATATATTATATATCATTATAGAATAAAAATAAAAAAATAATTTTTAAAGTGATTTAAATTTAAAATTTGAAATTTAAAAAAAAATTATATAAAAATATTTTGTTTATTTTTTATTTTCTTTCATAAATTTAAAAATTTTATAATTTTTTGTTATTTGCTTAAATTGTATATTTATTTATTTATAAACATATTTTTTTATAAATAAAATTTAAATAAAATTTAGACACTATTACTAATAAAACAAAATATGGTATAAATTTATAATACTTGAATTTATAAATTACATTGTATTTATTATTTAAATATTTAATTATATTATAATATAATATAAAAATAAAATAAATTATATATTGACATGACATAAAATAATTATTTTTTTTAAAAAAAAGTATATCTAACGCAATACGACTCATCTTATACGTTAAATATGAAAGTGACGTAACCCTTGACATTTTGTCAATTTTCCTACTAGTTTGTTTAAAATGTTTTAAGAGTTGGCAGCCTCCGTCTCGACTTATTGAAGAGACGCCTTCCATTGCGTTTCATTGTGCAAATTCATTCAATTACGAAAAAAATGACAAAAAACAAAAAGGAAATCGAGTATCGAGTGTGCTGTGCTGCCGCTAAAAACAAGTGTGTAGAAAATAAGAAAAAAAGGACGGAATTGTCTCCCAAGAAAGCTGTTGAATGGGATTCTTGCCAGTACAACGATACAATGGGACCCCAGACGGACGACAGAGAACAAGTGGATGACAGTCGTGCGAGTTTCACCTATTTTATTTAAAAACCATTCAGGTTCTATATATATAAATTTAATTTTAAATATTATTAATCTTGTATATAATTGAAGATAAAAAATAAATTAAATATTATATTTTACAGTGAACATGTAAAAACATATAAAAAATACATATTAATAATTAAAATATATTTTAAATATCTCATTTTTACAAATAAAAATTAATAAATATATATATTAATAATGTATTTTTTATATTAATTATCAAATATAATATCTGATTTATTTTTTATCATTCGTATGATCCCATTAAAACGATATGCTTCCGTTCACTCGGTTCACTCAAAAGTTTACAGAAATAGGAGTTATACAATAGGTAATTCTTCTCATTTTATAAATCTCATAAACTTTTCTTGAGTTTACAAAATGAAATCTCAAAAATAAAAATCTTAACTTCTTCACTATTAAAATATCTTATGAAGGACAATGCATGTGCTTTGCACCCATGCCGTATGTTCAAACAAGAACATGTGGAAATTGGTAAGGTTGAGGATAGTTGATACCTCTCGCGCCCCAAAATTACATGTGTGGAGTCGTGAATATATAAAGTTTTTTTTTTATATATATATATTTAATCAGACAAGGGCAAATGTCTATGTGCAAATATAATAATAAAAAAGGATATATAAATATCTAGATGGAAGATCAATTTAATTTACATAATAAAATAAGACTCCCACTTTTAATGCGACCGCGCTAGAACCTGGATTCTAGAGCCCTCCCTTCGAGCTAGAGAGAAGAGTGCATATACAACAGGGAAAAAAGGTTGTTGTTCGAAAAATTGGTAGGCAATGTGAGCTGTCCCATTCGACGGGAATATTCATTATGTAGCTGTGCAAGTTTGAAACTTTGAACCAACTTCGAACCCTATATCTGCAAGTGATTTTAAGCCAGCTTCTGCACCGACTCATATAGAAGACTAGAGTGCCACCTTGTCATAAATGATTAGATGGAATGGAAGATGGTCAGAAAATGACAATGGTCACAGCCAAAATGGACCAAAATAATGTATATGCTATATATTGTCGGTGTTGGATATATATATATCAGTCACTTCCAACGAGCCCCACGTCAATTCGGTTGCCTCGAAAACGAAGAATGTGGACGTAGAAATTAATATTTGTCCTTAGATAGGAAAATCCATGGAAGGATACAAAACCGTGGAAGGGAATTTTTAACTTTGAACATCTAAATAATGGATAGATCTACACACTCGCAAGTTGCGTGTGGACTGCTGGAGCAGAACTCCCACCATACGTATTAATTTCTGGTTTACCATGGAGGACATTGGCCGTCGGCTGGTTAGACGGTGAGCACGCCAGAAATGAATCGATTATTATAGTTAAAAAAAAAAAGTTAAAAAATATACAAAATGTTACTGTGCGCAGTTTGTAAATTTACTTTTTGTGTCAAATATTAAAATATTGGTGTTTAGTAATATTTAAAGTTAATGGTTAACAAAATTGCACAATAATTTAAATTTAAATTTAAATTTAAGAACGACAATATTTTGATGCAGCATAAAATTATGTGATAATAACTGATTCTCTTAATTATCATCAAATAATCAGTTTTGTATATTAATAATAGGCTTTTGCACCGTTATTATGTCAATTGCAACAACATCGCCAAACAAATCTGTAGTTGTAAACAAATTTATAAGTCTATAAATTAGTAACGAATTTAATTAAATTAGATTTTATAAATATTATTATTATATTTATATTAATTCAACGCACAATAACTATATGTGAATGGGTTAGCGGCAACTTTTAAATTTTGAATTTATTCATTAAAAGGGAAAAGAGAACCCACCCCCTTTCGTTAAATCATTTTATAAATGAGTGAAAAAATTTCATTTGTTAAATCATCTTGTAAAATGTTGCGCGAAGCCTTTTTAATTGAATAATTTTCAACAAGAGCGCGAGACCCCTCTTTTCTTTCATTTATTTTTTCGAAAGAATAAACCATTGTCGCAGGGACGGTAAGATTCTATTCCTTTCTCATCTTTTGTCAAGCCACATTCATTAAAGTTCGGAGGATCCTTTCACCCTGACATCCAAGAATACAATCCGACGGTTGGAGGATAGTCAAGTCATAAACTATTAGAAGGCAGAGAAAAAAAGCCTAATTAGCTTTAAAAGGAAAATTATAAATTACAAAATTATACTCCGATTTGCTATGCAATTAATAGTACCGTTGGTATGCTGTCGGGATGTTGCGCTAACGCTTTCCCTGTACAAAAAATTATACTCTCGAGCCAAGATCTCTAGTGTTTATATATCGAGTCACGCTAGTCTATGGTATGAAAGAGTCTCATAGGCCATACGGTAATGTTTTGGTGTCATATTGCACCTAAAAAAAATTGGTAACAACTTCAAACGAAATTGTTAGGTTAAGATGAAGGAGTCATATGTTTATGAATTTAAACCAGATAATTACAAGGTAACGAGCGTACAGGATCATTCATGGAATTGCGACGGCTAGATGGACACTGTGTGACAAATGTATTCCAATATTACTAATCAATCGAATTCAAATAATTATATATATATATATATATATATATATATATATATATATATATATATATATATATATATATATATAGATAATTTTATTAATGATATATTTAAAATTAATATTAAATTTTTATAAATAATTTTTAAAATTTAGTCGAGGTGTTATATGTAATTTTTTTTGTATATTTTTTTGATTTGGCTTGAACTTTAATTGCATCTTAGAACAAATCAAAAAGTTACAAAAAAAATAATTAAAAAAATATTTATGTTATCTAAATTACTTTTGATATTAAAAATAAAAAAAAATATTTTACCTTTTATATTTAAGATATAATTATATTTTATATTTCAAATTCTTAAAAATTATAAAAAAAATGTATTAAAATTAATATAAGTTAATCAATTTAAAAAAAAATTTAAAAATAATTATAATACTTTACCATGTAATAAAATGTTATAAACTTTGTTCTCAGAATTTTCAATCTTAGCGTGATTCTCTTCCTCTCATCTTCTCTCCAAACCCTAAAATTCTCTCTTTTTTTTTTTTTCTTTTGTAATCTGTACAAATTATTGATCCAGCCTTCATTCAACCCCTAGAACACAGGCCAAAACGCAAAAAAATTCAAGCTGAAGGAATCCCCTTAATTGGTCTCCCCAAAACCCAAAACCATGGCACTGTTGCAGACCTTGATCGACTTGACGGCCTCGTTAAGGAGATTGGAAGCGCCTGTCGATTGGTTTGTGGGTTGGTTTGCAAATTCATTGTACGGCTTGTACTTGTAGCTGCAGCCTACTTTCTTTACTTACTTTCTTCACAAAACTTGGTGGCTGCTTAAATACTTCTTCCTCAGTACTGTCATCCGTTTATTGGAAATGGGCTAGTTGCCATGTATGGCAAGTGTAGGTTTTCGGGAGAGGCTTGTCGATTTCTCGACGAGATGACTTGTACGGATGTTATTTCTTGGAATTCAATGGTTGCAGTGTGTGCACAGAATGGACGTTTCGAGGATTCTTTGAAGCTTCGCAAGCCATTGAAAGCCTTAAAACTAAAATAAAAGGCCCTTAATTTCTAGTGCAACAAGTAACCTGCGTGTTGATATTAGGCTACCAAAGCAAAAATACAAAGCAAACGATGTAATTGGGTCCTAAAAGCTGCCAAAGCAAAACATAGGGCAACACACCTGCGTGTTGATGTTAGGCTTTTCATCATGTGAATAGGAAGACTCGCCTACGTCAAGCAAAACAAGACTCTCAACATAAGTGCATATATAAACTGCACGCAAACTTTCATCGACCAAAAGATCCTTAAACTCATTGCTCTCTATGTAGGTCATACATTACCAACTTCGGGTAGTCGTGCCCCATTTTTCTTCCCAGAATTCCTCCATTCCATCTCCATCAACCCCTAAAATTTAATGCAATCCCAAATCTTGATAGCAAATTCTATAAATCTGAATCACGAAGGCATTGTTGGTAAACAAAACATTTAACAAAGAAAAGAAGTAAAAGGAATAAAAAAAAATTTACTTAGAATTACACTAAAAATTCAAATTTTAAATATTATAAATTTCACAATTAAATTTTGAGATATTTATAATAATTTTTTTAAAATATTAATTTATCATTTATTAGTTATATTTATTGTTAAAAAAATACTTTTTATATAATTATATACATAAAATGGAGATATATCATATAAGATATATATTAAAAAAAATTAAATCATATTAATACTATAACTCAAATTATATATTTATATAATTTTAAACTCAGTTAATTTGTAAAGTTTAAATAATTTTATCATTGACATTAATACTAATTTAACTACCTTATTTATAAAAAAATTTATATAATCAAAATAATTTTTTATATGTTGATTATTATAAGTTAGCTAAAAATAAGAAAATAATAAAGTTTTTTCACTTATTAAATGAGATATGGTTTAAACGTCTCCAATATCCTCCCGATCCTCGATTCTCTCTCCACTTTCTACTTCAAAAGGCATTCCATCTCCATCCACCCTCTTATTTTCCTCGCCCATTTGCCTGTATCGTATACTAAACAAAAAAAACAAAAAAAAAAACAGAGAGAGGAAGAGAGAGAGAGCATGAGAGTGATAGCAACGAAGGAAGGAAAGTTAGGGATGAAGAGGTCATACAAGAGCAAGAGAGTGATTGTAGCATGGCCACCATATCTTTTTCTCCCCAGTTTTATTCCTACGTTTTCTATTGTGTATAGCATTTTTGGCTTCAATATTCATTCCTATATGTAGTTATAGCTTAGTTAAATTTGTTAGCTTTGTTTTCGTTCACACCTTTTTTTTTTTTTCCTATGCAGACCCGTTTGATTCTCCTGATTCTTTATTACATTATCCATCTTAATTGGCCATTAAAATGCATATTACTTTGCGCTATAAGTATATTCTTTGTTAAATTTTGTTCTTACCTTTTCTTCTTTTTACCTTATTCTGAGGGACTTCTTATTCATTACTGAGCTAGGCGACCACACAAATTTGTAGCGAGTAGTTAATTGTATGAGAGACTTACGCCATCTTTCTTAGTTTTTACGATTATCTACTGATTGCCACTGATTCTTCTTGAACATATGTTTTGCTTGGCTCCAACGTCTTCATTGGATGTCTCGTCTCAATGTTCACTATGACCTCCGTTTGGAGTCCGTCTGGAGTGCGATTCTCTCCGTCGACTCACAAGAGGACTAATGAGTATATTTTAAGCTAGCATCGAGTCTTCTAAAACACACATAATTTCCAATCCGTTATCTGGCATGGCACAAATTTCAGGCAAATTCAGCCGCAAAATATAATAGATTCTCCAACTTTATGCAGAGGATTCACTCGATTACTAATTCTTATAATACTACTGAATCAAAACTGCTCTTGATGCCTAGATGTTGATCCCCGACAAAGCGACTCTTAAAAAGAGCATGGATGGATAGTTAATCAATGTCTTTTCAGGAGGCCACGGCAGCTCAGCCATGGAAATTTTGAAAATACCTGAATTCACATACAGCTCGTCTTTAAAAGCAATGTTGCCTCCTAACCAAGAAACATCCTCCGCGACCTCCATCATCTGTGCATTCTAATAGGCAAACGCTTGTTTAAAGTTTTGGTTCTGAATTAGAGCCTAGCTCAAGAAGAGACAGGAGGAGTGTACAAAAAGTTGCAAGAATGATCAAGCTGAATTTGGCAATTAATAGGGCCACGTTTCTAAGAGCAGCTTGATCAAAATCGGTAGGAATCATCAGCCCCATATTTGCTCCTGATACTGCAGTGGTCGAACTTTCAATAACTATACTCCATTGGCTTCATGTCAAAATGTTTTTGCTCTGATGCAACTGCCCCAGAAGTAACCTCTCCACTTTTATCTCGTTGCCGATTCCATCTTTTATCTTTGTGCCTTTTCGACCTTCCATAAGAAGGAACGTCGCCTGATTCATAAAATTCAGTATGTTCTTGTCGTTTTGAGCAACGTTGCTTGTTTGACATCGAAGGATCCTTAAAACTAGTTGACTTAACCTTTGGTGGCTTCATTTCTGTATACTTTTCATTAGGTAGAGGAGTATGAACCTGCCCCATCTCAGGTAGACAAGCAGGTAGAACTTTGCTTTTCAGCTGATGGGGGCTCAACTTCATCTTCAGGCATTCTTAGGGAATCTTTCAATGGTGTGAGGCCTTTCTTGGACCCACTTGCTTTTAACCGTGAAGGAATGAAGTAGAGTAATACACTACTCAATGCTTCAAGCACTAGCTTAAACAGATCAATTATGAGCTGTCCAAAGGATGGCCAACCTGTTTCTTCTTTCAAGCTCTCGGTGATAATGGTAGGTTTCTCTTTATGGGCTTGCTCTCTAACTTCACTCTCCTGAACCTGTTGCAGTGGCCATATTAAGATAAAGAAATAGGTCATTCAACAGATCAAACAAAATCTATGAAGCAAATGAAAAACGCATGATGCTCTAATCCTCTCGTAACTTCTGACACTATCAAGATTAACAAATAGGCACCAATTGCCAACTTACGCCCCACTTGGACAATGGAAAGCATCAGAAATTCACTGACACTAAGAGCTAGTTTGAGGAGCAAATTGGTCATTATCTTATTAGCTAGCCGAAAATGAATTTGAATACTGACAGGACAGGAAGCAAATACATAGAGGTAGTTAAGGTGGAACAGTAGTGAGCATCTCGATATTATAATTATCTACTTTTTTTCTATAGAAAGTACTCATGGCTAAATGAAGAGGAAATAAAGGAGTTTCCTTTTCTAATTAGATTGCTTCAAAGTGAAGGAGAAGAAGAAGAAAATGATAAATTTTGGCCGAAAAAAAAGGGAAGAAATAAAATCACTGATCTACCTCTAAAAGTTGTTTAGAAACAATGGCCACAAGAGAGGGAGTATGAACTGCTTCTGCTACCTAACAATTAACTTCTACTCAGATTGTTCCAATTTTCAGTAAAGCGCAATGCATGGACTTCACAGCTTATTGCCAAAAAGATATGTTCAAGACAGTTTGATTAATTGAGCAATTTGCAGTTTTCCTTTTCGTAACTTGTTTGTATGCTAATGGTTGCCTTTTTCTGGTTATAGGATAATGGTTATGCCCGAGAAATTAACTGGTGATCTAGAAAGTTTTTACAAATTTTACAATTATTCAGTCTAAAAAGTTAAAATTATACTTATTTGATATATATTTACTTCTTTTTTTTCCCCTTAATATATATATAATTTTTAATTACAAAAATCTATTTTTTTTATTTTAATTCAATTTTTTTAAAATATTTTTCTTTAATATTGAGTTGACTTAATTTAGAGTCAAATTAAAAAATTTTTGAAATTAATTATATTTTTTCAATTTCTAAATTAATTGAGTTTGTTATTTAATTTTTTACTTAAATTAAAATTTAAATTTTATTAAAAATATTTTGTTTGTCTCTTATTTTTATTTTTATTTTTAAATTTAACACCGACAATTCTAAACTACGGCTTCAATACAGAACTGCACTAACGCCTCTCGGAACAGACCCCATTATCGAAACTACTCTTTTTAAAGGAATGGTCAAAATCATTGTATCGAAACCATTTTCTATTTTGGAATGAAAACGACCAACTAACACTTTGATTTTACTTTTTCTTTTTTGATAAATTAATCAAAATGAGACAAAGGTACACCGCCGAGAACCGCAGGCTCCAGCCACGACGGAACTCTACCCCACAACAGTTCATTATCGCGCGTAAGAAAGATTTATTAAGTAATGGGTTTTTAAGGGAGCCAGCTTACGGGACAGGCCCTTTCTTTTGCAGAATTAATGGGGTCTCTCACGGCGGATTAAGCCTACAAACATTGTTTTTTTTTTCTTTCGAAAAGTGTCGACGTCCTCGTTCTTTCGAATCAGCCCGTTCCCAGCTTGCCTCGCTCTCGGGTTGGACCTTCTACTTCACTAAGTAGTATACATCAATTAATCTTTTTTATATAATTAAAAATAAATTAAATATTATATTTTATAATTAATATGTAAAAATATATAAAAAATACATATTAACAACTAAAATATATTTTTAAAATCTCATTTTTACGAAAAAAAATTAATAAATATGTGAATATAAATATAAAAATATGTAATGATAATATTTTTTTATATTAGTTGTCTGACTTATTTTTTGTTATTAATATAACTATATTAAAAAATTAGTAATACTTAGAATTAAATTAAAGAATAAAAAATTTAAAATTATATTTAAAAAATTAAAAAAATTTAAGATTATTTTTTAACCTATCCTCAAACAATAATAATATAAAAACAACACAATTTTATTTTATTGGGTATATGCAAATTTGCGTTAGTTATATGTATATTTTAATTAATTATACAGACATTTTGGTCAATTATTTTTAAAATAATAATAATAAGAAACGGAATCCGCGCGAGACCCGCTTCCCTCGGTCCGACAAACTTTTAAAATGACAAGACTTCCCAAGAAACTTTTACGAGGACGAATACTCACAGAGAGGAAGACTTGCATAGACGAAGACTTGGAAATCGAAAAGAGAACAGACCAAGTCAACTGCAGTAGTCTATACTGCAACATTGCCCCAAGTTAGCGCCGATTACGGTGTTAAGGTGCGTAGTCAGTAAATCTACAGCGTGCGTCGAATATAAAAAAAAATGGATGGTTGGTAATATTTAAAGTTTGTGGCTAACAAGATTGCACCATAATTTCAACTTGAGTTTGAGAGCTACGATGTTTTGGTGCAGCATGGAAACACGACACAATTGGTGCTTTTTTTTTTTAATTATTATCAAATAATCGATTATATAGTATCAATAATAGGCATAACAAAGAATGCCGAACCTATTCCGGTAAACAATGATCCCCATAAACTGACATATGATACTAAAGTCATGATAAACGTTGCCGATAACAGTCTAATTAAAATCACACTCAATAAAAGTTTGATAAATTTTGGCCAAAAAAATTAAACCATACTCAAGAAAATGGAGAAGAAAATGATAAAATTTTTGCAAAAAAAAAAACAAAGAAAAGAAAAAGGAAATAAAACCACTGATCTACCTCTAAAAGTTGTTTACAAGCAATGGCCACAAGAGAGGGAGTATAAACTGCTTCTGCTACCTAACAATTAACTTCTATTCAAATTGGTCCAATTTTCAGTAAAAGCGCAATGGATGGACTTCACAGCTTATTGCCAAAAGGTTATGTTCAAGGCATTTTGATTAACTGAGCAATTTGCAGTTTTCCTTTTCGTAACCTGTTTGTATGCTAATGGTTGCCTTTTTTTTTTGGTTATGTGATAATGGTTAAGCCTAATAGAAAATAGCTGATAATTTAAAAAATTTTTACAATTATTCATTCTAAAAAGTTAAGATTATATTTATTTAATACATTTATATTTTTTTAATATATAATGTACTCATAATTTTGAATCATATAAGTACATTTTATATTTTTTAAAATATATAGATTTTATACATTTTTATTAAAAAATATGTGATACACAAATATATATATATATAAAGAAAGTGACCTAAGTGGAGCTATGGATTTTATATAATATTGGATTAACAGATTGTATTAGTTGTATAGGGGGGATGTATATATATATATACACAACGTGAAATCTTCAAAGGCAATTCAGTGGAGAATGAGGGATTGTGATCTCCTTCACTGCAAAGAATTTGTGAGAGGAAGACAGGAATTAATTTTGAAAGTGAAATGAAAGGGGAGCAACAGAAGAATCGTACTATGAGTTTGAGGACCATAGAGTCGCCCTATGGGGCCACCTCAGAAGTCAGTCTTCGGCAATTACATGGCATTATGATGACGCGGTTGAATGGAGAGCAATATGGGCCTACAGTTAATTTCTTGACGCAATTTCTATGTGCAAATATAATAATAAAAAAGGATATATAAATATCTAGATGGGAGATCAATTTAATTTACATAATAGAATAAGACTCCCTCCCACTGGTGTGCGGTCAACGCGTTTTCCTTGCGTCCATTAGTTATCGGCTAAGATGGCAATCTCGTGCGATGGATGAACTCAAAAAATGAAGGGATAAAAAGTAAAATAAAATAACAGAAAAAAATTTACGAAATAATTCTTTTCATTTACAAACAAGTGATCGATGATTTTATTCACTTTTCCACCACAACTTTAGAAAAAAGTTGTTTCTGTAATAAGAATGATTTTTGATTTATATACGTTGAGGTTTTTTTTTTTTTTTTTTGGTTGGGGTGTAATTAAATTGAGAAAGCAGAGCAATGAGCAATGCTCCACAATTTTGCAAAGAAAAATTACGTTAAATTCACACTACACAATAAACTGAATTCATAAAAAATATATATATACTCTATAATGGTCAATAAAAATTATCAATTACTCTCAAAATTATACTACTCTATCGGTAGAAACCAAACTCATGCGCTTGAACCAAATGAAGAGCAACTAGCTCTCAGCCACTCAACACAAAGTGTTTACCTTATCAATAGCTCTCAAGAATTAGAGATTGTTTATCGAATGATCTCGCGATTTCTTAGCAAAATGTGAAGTATATCCTACAAGTAATGCCCAATCTCTTCCTCACAGTTCTATTAATGTCTCCTTTTGACTATGCCTGAGTTAAGAGTTATTAAATAGAATATTTTAATACCATTGATATCTCACAATTATAATTATAATGTGACCATAATAATTATGGCAGTGATGATAAGGTGTAAATCCATCTAATACAAAAGGAACTCAATCGAGCCGTGCGCCCTCAAACTGTCCAGTTAAGCAGTTTTAAGTGATTAATTAATTAATTAACTGTAAGGGTGATTGCTTAATTAACTAGCTAGTACAAAAAGCTTCTGTCACGTCCTAATACTTTGCGAGTCATATTGGATAAGCCTTATAACCTAGCCGTTTATATTTGTTAATTGAACAAAGGAACGAACTGAAGAACAAAAAAAATTAATCTTGTCGTCTAAAACAGTGCCCAATGGAGCGACAGTGATTAGAGAATTTAAGGAGTGTTTGTTTTTCCGTTCCGCACTAACTGTTACTGATTATTTTGAATCAACAGGCTGGTGTTTCCATTTATATACAAACAGTTTAGCTATTGGGGTGTCTTCTTACGGACAAAAATCAGTGACCTAGTTATTGGGGTGTTTCCATATAAACAGTTTTAACAATTATTCACTCTAAAAAGTTAAAGTTATTCTTGTTTGATATACTTATATTTTCTTTTTTTTAATACATAATGCACACGTAATTTTGTTATTTTTTATTTTAATTTAATTTTACTTAATTATTTTATTTTTCTCCGCACATAATCTTGAGTTTACTTAATTCAGAGTTAATTTAATTTTTTTAAAAAAATTAATTATATTTTAGTTTTGATGCGTGGACTAAATTTTACCCTGACAAAAATTTCTGGATCCCAGTATACAAAATCTAGTTAGTCTAACCAAATCCGTGTACACCACGGGCAGAGGCTCGGCGGCTGGAATGAGAAGTGTCATTTGGGCCACGAAATGGTATAAAACAAATTGGAATGAGATAGAAAACTTGACATCTCTCAATTTTTTTAGTAGTTGGCAATCTACATCTCGACTTATAGCAAAGCCGCCTTGCATTGCGTTTCATTGTGAAATTTCATTCAATTATCAAACCGACGAAAAAAAGAAAAAGGAAATCCTTACTTTTTTTCTTTTTTGTTAATTTTTTAAAGTATAAGCGGGGTCCAATCCATGCTTCATTGTGAAAATTCCCCCTTTGTGTCCCAAGAAAATAAGAAGTAAAGGAATGGATTGTCAACAAATAACGCTATTCAATGCTATTCTCGCCGGTACAATAATGCATAGGGACCCTCCAGACGGGGAGAGAGAACAAGTGGCAGAGGCTTATGAGGATTTTACTTATATTTTTTTAAAATATACGGGTTTTATGCATTTTTATTAATATATATATATATATATAGACATACATATATACATAAAATAATATATATATATATACATAGATATATACATAAAATAATGTGCAAATAGCACCATTTTATGGATTGCATGCATATTTTTTTTAGTTATATGTATATATATTTTTAATTATTATACATTATATTTAATTTTTAAAAAGAAAAAAACAGAGATAGAGATGGAACTGCGCAAGCACCACCCCAACCCCCATCTTCTACAAACACGAAGGTTTGGAAATTGAAAATAAAATAGACTAAGTCAACTGCAGAAGTCTATACTGCAACTTTTCTACAACTGCCCCAAGTTAATGTCAATTAGGATGATATGACTGCCTTCGCTGTAGTTGTCCATCGTTTACGGTGTCGTCCTACAAAAAGTAGAAAAGATTAAAAACTAGGGCTACAAAAATATTACTGTGCGCAGTTTGTAAATTTATATTTTGTGTCAAATATTAAAATATTAGTGTTTAGTAATATTTAAAGTTAATGGTTGACAAAATTACACAATAATTTAAATTTAAATTTAAGAACGATAATATTTTGGTGCAGAATAAAAATATGTGACAATAACTGATTCTCTTAATTATCATCAAATAACCTGTTTTGTGTATTAATAATAGGTTTTTGCACCGTTATTATGTCAATTGCAACAACATCGCCAAACAAATCTGTAGTTTTAAAGGATAATCCCTACAAACCGATATATGATATCAAAGTCATGGTACAGGTTGCCAATCACAGTTTAATTAAAACCATACTCAATAAAGGTTTGTGAACATGCATGTTGACCAATTGTAATGGAAATTCTAAAAATCATAATTTCCTAGAATTTGTAATTTGGTTTGTTTAATACAATAGACACAAAATAATTACTTTTTTTATGAATAATTTTATCTAATTTTTATATTTTAATTTGGTTCAATTGGATTGCGGAGGAGAAATTTTGAGTGAGTTTAAAGGAATATCTTGTCATTTTTATTTTGGACAGCATTGCATGACTTTCTTTTTCCACAAAACGAGCATACACCGACTCAACGAAATTTTTGAATAGTAAAAAATATACATTTTTGTCTTTCAAAATTAGAGTTCTAGGTAAAAAAGAAAAAAAAAATCTAATATCTTTTATCCTACTAAGATCACAAGATGTTGTCCAGATCCCTGGGGAATTTTCCCGTGTGTTTACCCTTAACCTATCCTCGCAGACTTTTCCTTTTCCAACCATTTATGGATTAGAATTTTTCGTGGGAGACTATAGACCACGGCGCCAAAATCCATAAAAGGTTTGATTCCTATAAACACTCTTCCTTGTATTACCATATATCCATCACACGTACCTCGAACGTTCTGAATGATCAACAAAGCTATGGCGCCCTCCTCAGATAAACCACACCCCATATTGCTTCAGATCTTGTCCTCCCTGCTTCCTCTATTGCTACTTTCTCGCCACCTCACTTCCCCTACTTTCTCTGTTGCTGCCGCTGCCGCTGCTGTAAATGAAGTGGGAATAGAAGCAGAGGCACTTCTAAGGTGGAAAGCCAGTCTGGACAACCAAAGCCAATCGTTCCTATCTTCTTGGAGTCCGACTGGAGGAGGCAGCCCTTGCAATTGGCACGGAATCGATTGCGATTCCGCCGGAAGTGTTGCCAATATAAGCATCTCAGATTCTGGTTTAAGCGGTACGCTTCACAGTCTCCGCTTCTCATCATTTCCCAATCTCACAGGCCTTGTCCTCACTAACAATTCATTCTATGGATCCATCCCCTCACACGTTGGTAATCTTTCCAAGCTCATCCTTCTAGACTTGTCTTCGAATCGCTTTTCTGGGAATATTCCATCAGAAATCGCATCACTGTCAAATGTTAGAAGTTTGTCTCTTGCTAGGAACGACATCACTGGCTCCATTCCTGAAGAAATTGGCAAGCTCAGTTCACTTTCTTTTCTCTTTTTGTATGAAAATAATCTTGAAGGTTCCATCCCCACCACCATCACAAACATGTCCAACTTGGTTTATCTACTTCTTGAAGGAAATAATCTATCTGGTTCCATACCAACAGAAATTGGAGTTGTGAGGAGGCTTGAGCAGCTTGATTTATCAACGAATGGCTTCAGCGGTGTGATTCCTTCATCCATAGGAAACTTAACCAATATGTTGTATATTTATCTGTACGATAATCATTTCTCAGGTTCTATACCGGAAGAAGTTGGAATGCTCAAATCCCTCTATGATCTGGAATTGCTACAAAATCGTCTCACAGGTTCAATCCCAAGTTCTATAGGGAACTTCACAAATTTGAATCGCCTTTTTCTTTCCAAAAACCAACTTTCTGGCTCCATACCGCCAAGCCTTGGAATGTTGAAATCTCTCAGCTGGCTTGATCTCGGTGAAAATAATATCATTGGTCCAATCCCAACTTCTTTTAGAAACTTGTCAAACCTTGCTGTTATCAGTTTAAGGCAAAACAAACTGGTTGGTACTCTCGGTCCACTGATGACCAATCTTACCTTTTTGTATAGTTTGCAGTTAAGTTCCAACAATTTCGTCGGCCATTTGCCACCGGACATGTGTCTTGGTGAAAAACTCGCATATGTCGCAGCCTCGGACAATCATTTTACTGGTCCTATCCCGAGAAGCTTGAGAAACTGCAGCAGCTTGTTGAGACTCTTGCTCCAGAGAAACGAACTTGCTGGAAACCTATCTGGCGTTTTTGGTAGCCTCCCACGCTTGTACTATTTAGATTTGAGTGATAATAAATTCTATGGTGATCTCTCGTGGAAATGGGAAGATTTTCTCAATCTTTCCACCCTGATAGTCGCCAGGAATAATATCTCTGGTGGATTACCCTCCGAAATCCAGAAAGCAACTCAATTGCGTTCACTTGATTTGTCCTCAAATCAACTTGTTGGCAGGATTCCAAAGGCATTGGGAAAGTTAGAGTTGATCTACCTTATTCTTAATAATAACAAACTCTCAGGTGCAATCCCTTCGGGGCTAGGAATGCTATCCGATATCGAACGTCTTAACTTGGCAGCCAATAATCTGAGTGGATCTATTCCAAAGCAACTCGGGGGATGTTCTAGGTTGATCTTCCTAAACCTTAGCAGCAATATGTTCAAGGAGAGAATTCCTTCAGAGATAGGAAATTTGCAATCTCTGCAAAATCTTGATCTCAGTTGGAATCTGCTGGCAAAGGAAATACCACCAAAGCTTGGAGACCTGGACAGACTAGAGGATTTGAACCTCTCCCACAATATTTTGTCGGGTAAAATTCCAAATTTTGGTCCTATGTCGGACTTGAACACGGTTGATATATCGTATAACAGATTGGAGGGCCCTATTCCAGATATCAAAGCCTTCCGTGAAGCTCCATTCGAAGCTTTGAGAAACAACGCGAACCTCTGCGGCAATGCTACCGGTCTAAAGGCCTGCCTGAGTAAGAGTGGTCACCCCAAATTGACCGTTTTGATTGTTCTTCCTCTCTTGGGTGGCCTATTCCTATCTATTGTCCTCGTTGGAGGTTTCTTCGTTGTACGTCAAAGGCTCAAAAGCAGAAAGCCCGAGTCAGGGGAATGTCAAGATATTTTTGCCATATGGGGTCATGATGGCAAAATCCTATACGAAAACATACTCGAGGCCACAGAAGATTTCAACCCAAATCACCAAATTGGGTCTGGAGGTTACGGAGTAGTTTACAAGGCTGTCCTGCCAACTGGTCGAGTTGTTGCTGTCAAAAAACTCCGCCAATCTGAAGACAACGCGATGACCGATTTGAAATCATTTAGCAGCGAGATTCGTGTGCTAACGAATATAAGGCATCGGAACATTGTGAAATTGTATGGTTTCTGCTCAACTGCAGAATACTCGTTCTTGGTTTATGAGTTGGTAGAAAGAGGAAGTCTGAAAATGGCATTAAGCAATGAGGAAGAAGCAAAGGAGTTGGATTGGACGAAGAGGCTAAATGTTGTGAAAGGAATGGCATGTGCATTGTCCTATATGCACCATGACTGCTCTCCCCCGATCATTCACAGAGACATTTCGAGCAACAATGTCCTTTTGGATTCCAATTACGAAGCCCATGTCTCTGACTTTGGCACGGCTAGGCTCTTGATGCCTGACTCTTCTAACTGGACATCATTTGCGGGCACCTTTGGATACACGGCTCCAGGTGAGTATATATCTCGAATTCTTCTCTTGTAAATTAGCCGGCCGTGTCAGCTAGTAAAAATTGTTTGTCCCTTGTTACACAATGAAAGTTTTGGTTTCAAACCCAGATCTCATCCTAAGTTTTTATACTTGGTGGCCACTAGACTCCATCTAGTAGTCGACATCAGCAACCATAAATTGCCGCTAAACAAAACACAAAATCATAATTAGTATGGTTTAAACGCGATTAGATTATTGTTGTAGCACAAACTGCGTGGTAACAGGTTCTCTCTGATTTTGTTTCTCATCTTTTTAGAGCTAGCATACAAGATGAAAGTGGATGAAACGTGTGACGTGTATAGCTTTGGAGTGGTGGCACTGGAAGTGCTAATGGGAAGGCATCCAGGCGATCTGGTCTCGACTATTTCGTCTTCAACCTTTTCAGCTGCTGGTCCTGGTCAAGCACTTTTGAAGGATGTGATAGACCAACGCCTCCCTCCTCCTCGAGAGAAACTCGCTGAAGGTGTGGTCTATATTGCCAAAATTGCACTTGCCTGCTTGAATGTCAATCCGCAATACCGCCCCAATATGCGTCAGGTTTCTCTGGGACTACTAAACGTGCGGCCTACTTTGATCAAGCCATTTTCTGAAATAGAGCTGGCAGAAATATTGGCTCATCACAATGTGACTGGAGGAGGGTAACTTTTTTTTTTCCAGAAAAAATTAATTATGCAGCCAATGCAAAGCCCTTGTGGCAGTTCATATTTCTGTACTATGATGATACCCTTGTAATACTAGGGCAAAGCATATACAAATTATATACCTTTCCAATGTGGAATTTCAACCTCGTGCTACAGACCAACACATGAAAAGTAACAAGAAGGGAGAGAAGATATTGTAACCAACTGAAAATTTGGTTTTATAATTTGGTTCAATTAAGCACACTTAAAATACTATTATGTTCGTTAGGGTTGGATGAATTTGTAAAATTCAAACCTAAACGTGAAGTTTCCACAAGATATTACACTTTGTCTATTGACCCATCTTGCTTGTCACTGGGTACCATTGTCATATAATTGTAACAAGTATCTCTTTGTTAAACTATATTTAGGTTCATATCCATGAAACAATACGTGGATGAGACGCGTGATAAAAGGAAAATATTTTTTTGTTGTGTAGTTCAAGGTATATATATATATATATATATATATATATATATATATATATTTTTTTTTTTTTTATTTAATAAAAAGTTTAATAAATTGTGATTTATACAATTAAAGTAATTTTTTTAATTTTTTAAAATATTTTAGTTGTTAAGTATTTAAATTTCTAATTTTTAAATTTTAATCATGGTATAAATATATGATTTATGAAAATAAAAAGGATAATTTTTATTAAATAATTTATAGTGTATAAATTCTTTTAATAAATAAAAAAATAAATTTATAAGTCTATAAATTAACAGTAAATTTAATTAAATTAGATTTTATGAATATTATTATTATATTTATATTAATTCAACGTACAATAAGTATATGTGAATGGGTTAGTGGCAACTTTTAATTTTTGAACTTATTCATTAAAAGGGGTAGGAGAACCTCCTTTCATTAAATCATTTTATGAATGAGTGAGAAAATTCCTTTTGTTAAATCACCTTGTAAAATGATGCGTGCAGCCTTTTTAGTTGAATAATTTCCAGCAAGAGCGCGAGACCCCTCTTTTCTTTCATTTATTTTTTCAAAAGAATAAACCATTGTCGTAAGGGACGGTAAGATTCTATTCCTTTCTCATCTTTTGTCAAGCCACATTCATTAAAGTTCGGAGGAACATCCAAGAATACAATCCGACGGTTGGAGGATAGTTAAGTCATAAACTATTAGAAGGCAGAGAAAAAAGCCTAATTAGCTTTAAAAGGAAAATTATAAATTACAAAATTATACACCGATTTGCTATGCAATTAATAGTAGCGTTGGTATGCTGTAGGGATGTTGCGCTGACGCTCTCCATGTACAAAAAATTATACTCTCGAGCCAAGATCTCTAGTATTTATATCGAGTCACGCCAGTCTATGGTATGAAAGAGTCTCATAGGCCATGCGGTATTGTTTTGGCGTCAAATTGCACCTAAAAAAAATTGGTAGCAACTTCAAACGAAATTGTTAGGTTAAGATGAAGGAGTCATATGTTTATCAATGCAAACCCGATAATTACAAGGCAATAAGCTTACAGGATCATCCATGGAATTGCGACGGCTGAAACGACACGGTGTGACCAATGTCTTCCAATATTACTAATCAATCAAACTCAAATAACTTTATATATATATTCAAATCAGAGCGTTTAGATAATTTTATTAGTGATATATTAAAAATTAGTATTAAATTTGTATAACTTTTTACAAATAATTTTTAGAATTTAATTTAGGTGCAAATCTTAAGGAAAATTAGAAAATCTTTATAAATTTTTTTATATGCAATTTTTTTTGTATATTTTTTTATTTGACTTGAACTTTAATTGTATGTCAAAACAAATTAAAAGGTTACAAAAGAATAATTAAAAAAATTATGTAATCTAAATCACCTATGATATTAAAAATGTAAGAAAATTATATTTTACACTTTATGTTTAAAATATGATTACATTTTATATTTTAAATTTTTAAGAATTATAAAAAATATATTAAAATTAACTTATGTTAATCAATTTAGATAAAATTCACCAACTTCGGGTAGTCGTGCCCAATTTTTCTTCCCAGAATTCCTCCATTCCATCTCCATCAACCACTAAAATTGAATGCAATCCCAAATCTTGATAGTAAATTCTATAAATCTGAATCCAGCGAATGCATTGTTGGGAAACAAAACATACAACAAAGAATAAAAGTGAAAAGAATACAAAAAATTTACTTAGAACTATATTAAAAATCTAAAATTTAATTGTCATGTCAATTTGACAATTGAAATTTGAGAAATTTATAACAATTTTTTCTTTAATACTGAATTATCTTTTGTTAGTTATATTTGTTGTTAAAAAATATTTTTTATATAATTATATACATAAAATACAAGATATATCATATAAGATATGCATAGAAAAAAAAAAAAAGAACTCATACTAATATCATGGTTCAAATTGCATATTTTTATAATTTTAGTCTCAGTTGGTCTATAAAGTTCAAATAATTCTATTATTGACATTAATAGGAATTCAACTCCTTCATTTGTAAAAAATTGTATATAATTAGGACCTTTTTTTCATATACATTGATTATTGTTAGTTAGTTAAAAATAATGAAATAGTAAAGTTTTTTCATTTATTAAAATTTGATATTTGTGTAAAATTAATAAAAATTTCCTAATCATTACGTTTAATAGTTTATGGTTTAAACGTCTCCTATATCCTCCATATTCTCGATTCTCTCTCCACATTCTACTTCAAAAGGCATCCCATCTCCAACCACCCTCTTATTTTCCTCGCCCATTTGCCTGTATCGTAGCAAGAGAGTGATTGCAACCAAGGATGGGGAGTTAGGGACGAAGAGGAAGGGACGAGTATTCATACACGAGCAAGAGAGTGATTGTAGCATGGCTACCAGGCCTTTTTCTCCCAAGTTTTATTGCTACGTTTTCTGTTGTTTATAGCATTTTTGGCTTCAATATTCTTTCCTATATGTAGTTGTAGCTTAGTCAAATTTGTTTAATTTCTTTTCCGTTTCTCACCTTTGTCTTTCTGTTTTTTGCTTTTTCCTATGCAGACCCTTTTGATTCTCCTGATTCTTTGTTACATCATTCATCGGAATTGGCCATTAAAATGCATATTTCTTTGCGCTATAAGTATATTCTTTGTCACATTTGCTCTTACCTTTTCTTCTTTTTACCGTACTCTGATGAACTTCTTATTCATTACTGACCTAGGTGACCACACAAATTTGTAGCCAGTAGTCAATCGCATAAGAGACTTACGCCATCTTTCCTAGTTTTTACGATTATTTACTGATTGTCACTGATTCTTCTTGAACATATGCTTTGCTTGGCTAAAATATTACAAGGGACCTCATGATGGACCAACATACCCATTGGATGTTTCATCTCAATGTTCACCATGACCTCTGTTTGGAGCGCAATTCATTCCGTCGACTCACATGAGGACTAATAAGTATGTTTACAGCTACCATCGAGTCTTCTAAAACACATATAATTTCCAATTCATTATCTGGCATGGCACAATTTTCAGGCAAAATCAGCTGCAAAACATAACAGATTCTCCAACGTTATGCAGAGGACTCACACCATTAGTAATTCTTATAATACTACGGGATCAAAACTACTCTTGATGCCTAGATGTTGATCCCCTACAAAGCGACTCTTTAAAAGAGCATGGATGGATAGTTAATCAATGTCTTTTCAGGAGGCCACAGCAGCTCAGCCAAGGAAAATTTGACAATTCCTGAATTCACATACAGCTCGTCTTTAAAAGCAATGTTGCCTCCAAACCAAGAAACACCCTCCGCGAGCTTCATCATCTATGCATTCTAATAGGCAACTGCTTTTATAAAGTTTTGGTTCTGAATCAGAACCTAGTTCAAGAAGAGATACGAGGGTACAAAAAGTTGGCAGGAATGATCAAGCTGAATTTGGCAATTAATAGGGCCACGTTTCAAAGAGCAGTGGCTTGATCAAAATCGGTAGGAATCATCAGCCCCATATTTGCTCCTGATACTGTAGTGGTCAAACTTTGAATAACTATACTCCATTGGCTTCATGTCAACATGTTTTTGCTCTGATGCAACTGCTCCAGAAACAACCTCTCCACTTTTATCTCGTTGCCGATGCCTTGTTTTATCTTTGTGGCTTTTGGACCTTCCATAAGAAGGAACGTCACCCGATTCATAAAATTCAGTATGTTCTTGTCGTTTTGAGGAACGGTGCTTGTTCGACATTGAAGGATCCTTAAAACTAGTTGACTTAATCTTTGGTGGCTTCATTTCTGTATATTTTTCATTCGGTAGAGGAGTATGAACCGGCCTCATCTCAGGTAGACAAGCAGTAGAACCTTGCTTTTCAGCTGATGGGGGCTCAACTTCATCTTCAGGCATTTTTAGGGAATCTTTCAATGGTGTGAGGCCTTTCTTGGACCCACTAGGTTTTAACCGTGAAGGAATGAAGTAAAGTAATACACTACCCAATGCTTCAAGCACTAGCTTAGACAGGTCAATTATGAGTTGTCCAAAGGATGGCCAACCTGGTTCTTCTTTCATGCTCTCGGCAATAATGGTAGGTTTCTCTTTATTGGGTTGCTCTCTAACTTCACGCTCCTGAACCTGTTGCTGTGGCCATATTAAGATAAAGAAATAGGTCATTCAACACATCAAACAAAATCTATGAAGCAAATAAAAAACACATGATGCTCTAATCCTCTTGTAACTTCTGACACTATCAAGATTAACAAATAGGCACCAATTGCCAACTTACGCCCAACTTGGACAATGGAAAGCATCAGAAAGTCACTGCCAGAAAATAAAAATTAAAAAAATAAAAATAAAAAACTCAGGCAATACGAGCTAGTTTGAGCAGCAAATTGGTCGTTATCTTATTAGCTAGCCAAAAATGAATTTGAATACTGACAGGACAGGAAGCAACTACATGGAGGTAGTTAAGGTGGAACAATAGTGAGCAACTCAATATTATAATTATCTCTTTCTTCAACAGCGGACTAATAGATTAAAGCCAAAATAAGAATTGTACCATTTTTAAGAAGAACGGAGGCACAAATCCCTGCTGAAGCAGACACATAGCATATCCAGCCAAAACAGTTCCTAAAACCACAAGGATATCTGCAAGAAGATGACAAGTAATTAAGCAATTGGCCAAAAAGGAGGACAAAACCCAAGTTACGATGAAATGGTTTTCAAACGCTGGAATCATAATGACACCTTCATTGGGCTTTGGGAACCTTGGAAGAAGAGGAGAAAAAGGCAAACTACATTGTCTAGCTTCAGTATCCTCGCCACCAATGTAAAGCACTTATAAATCAAATTCTGTTATTTTCCATCAATAAAGGACTAATTGATATGCCTTTGTTTAGGACTTGAATGAATAAATTCCAATATTTTAGTAGTTAAACAAAGAAGCACCTATTATGAAGAAGTGATGTGCATGTTACGTGAACTTTTAACAGATGTTACAACAGAAACATGCGATTGTGAATGCTGTCCTTTAAGTAATGCATTCTGTTACTATAGCAACTGGTGTAATTTGGCATAAGGTCTCCATGTCATTAATAGCCCTCAATTTCACACAAGCACTCAAAAATGATTGCCTTTTTCTTGATCGGAGATGTGCATCACCTTCAACAAGGCAGCAGAGCCCCATAAGCAGTTTATATGACACAGCAAATATATCTAAAAAATCAGCGGCAAAGAGTACTTTTAATTTCAAGGTCTTCAATGTTGGTTAAATTAAGTTCCTTCATTTCTGGCTCCTTTTCCTCTGATGGATTTTTGTGAGATAAAATTGTACATCAATGTTAAAAATGAGAGCAATTTATTTAGTTTATCCTTCTACTTCACTGCCTGAAAGTTTGCAAAGGCAAAGTGCTGAATCTGCGCTGGAAAATTTTAGCAAATATCCCACCAACAAGCATGTTCCCTTGTATGCGGCAAAAGCCACGTGGAACTGAGTAAACATAGAAAGAAATATATTGTTATTTATGTGCATGAAGAAATTAAAATGTTTATGCATCAGCACTTGGTATAGTCCTAAATAAGCAAATTCCATCAAAAAACCAACAGAATGACTAAGCTAGTACTTCATTTAACATCCACATAAAAAGACAGGATCAAACCTGTCACAGTAATCGAATTAGATTGATAATCACAATCCTCCTGGTTGAGAGAGATTTGCCGAAGAGCAGCATTTCCTCTATCAACAACTAACAAGGAACAGCTTGGGTGGAGATAAACCACATCAAAGTCATTTGAAAACTTTGCATCCTCACTGGGTCCATCTCTGTACCCTGCAACATTTGACTTCCCACCAGCAATGGTGGTCACCCCTGCAGAGAATTTGCAGACTGTTTTATGCAGACAATCAACATTTCCATCTTTAAAAAAGCTTTGACATACCATATGATGAATAATTCCAAGTTAAATGTTCGACATGTCTTTACACAGGTATATGTTCCATGCACAGCTTAAATCCATGGGAGCCTACCAAAATTTCTTGCAATTCAGAACTTAGCACAATGTTATACCTGCATCTCCAATCTTTCTAATAGCAAGATTCACAGTATCAGCAACATACAGATTTCCTTTATCATCCATGGTTACACCTTTGGGATGGTTAAAACGAGCTTCACTCGGCTTTCCGTCCACATGTCCTTTGTAACCCTGAAATGACCCAGCCACCAACCTTGCCCTGCTATCTGCATGAATAAAAAGATGAGGTGCAAAAGAATAGTTCATACAGAAGAGTTTGGCATCTCTTTCAGTGAGTCAAAAAGCAAATGAAAACAGGAACACATATTAATCTAGTTCATTTTCCATTATGAAATGGTAAATCTGATAAACTTACTCTTCTCTGGCCCCAAGGGAATTAAAAAGAAATACAGAGCACAACATTCACGCCAACTTTCCCATATATAATTACCAATCTGATCCATATTAGAGACCAAACTTAAGCAAAAGAGCAGAAATGAGTGCATGTACATTGGGACAACGGTGGAGTAATTTTAACAATGTTGCTATTGACTTCATCCACGGCAAATAATTCGCCATCCGCAGAGACACGGATCTTGTAAGGGATCACGCCAATATCGTTCCCTTCCACAACAGTCTCAACTAGGTACCCATCCTCAAACTGAAGCACATTACCATCTGCTTAAAACCAAAAACCATATAGCTAAATCATCACAGAGCTACTAGCTGTTCATAGAGTGTGAAACAAATAAGAGAAAACTTAGCACAAAAATCAAATGAAAGAGACTTCAGTTTGATCCTCTAATAAAAAATTAAAAAAGTAAAAAATAACCTGATTGGGGCGATTTTGAGGATGACCTAGTGGTCCACTTGAGAAAAGAAGACAAGTGCTTAATCAATGGTCCTGCTTAACACAACACCAAACCAGGAATCAAACTAGAATCAAAATAAAGCATGCACATTAAGCAAAAAGATCATAACAACAACCAGTTAACTTCCAAATCTTAAGCTAGAAAAAGAAACGGGTTGTGTTTTGGAATTAAGCAAAGTACAATGAGCACTAAGTAATAACACAATTAATAAACCCAGAATGTAAATGAATGAAAAATAAAAAAAAACTAAGACTACCCATTAACTAAACAGATCAAATGAACAAAAAGGGAATCAAAAGAAAAAAGAAAAAACCTGCAGGGGCAGCATGAGCTCGAAAGTGGAAAGCATAAGCAACCAAAAGTAGAAGTACAGAAGTAAAGCAAAGATGGGATCTTCTCATAGCTCTTCCTCTACAAGCCAAATTCAGAGAGAGAGACTGGTAGTACTTTTATGGGTTATAGATTTTCAAGAACAACACAATGCTTTGTTACAAAGCTGTGCGCCGTGAAAGCACAGCTTTGGACTGTGGAACTATGAACAGCAAAGGCAGCTTTGGCTTTTTTTGTTTTAAAAAAAAAAAAACTTATTTCCCTCACCCTTTTACTTTCTTTTCTAATACTCTTTTTCGCTTCGTTTTTTAACTTTTGACAAGAATAAAACAAAAGGCCGACTTTTTGGATTTTTTTAATTTTTAAAAATAAATTACGTAATGATTTAATAAAAAAATGAGTAAAAAATATATTGTTATATTATTTTATTTTACTTTTTACAATTTAATAATTTATTTATTATATTTCATCACAATAATTTTTTTATTTATTATAAGATTTATTAAATTATAAATGATATAATAAAAATAATTTTTTATTTATCATAAATCTCAAATTTGTTTTTAAATATTAAATATAAAAATTTTATTTTGAATAAAAATTTAAATTCTTATTTTTTTTCTTACTCTAATAATCCAATTTAAATTTATTTTTTTCTAAATTTTATATATTTTGAACAATATATTAAATATAATTATTAAATCTAACCTCTAAAAAATATTAAATTAATCTTTTGTATAATATTTAGGTATATATTTTATAGTTAATATAATTTTATAAAATTTATATGAATAAAAATATTTTTTATAATAACAAGAATAAATATTTATTTATTTACTTAAAATTTTATAATTAACTATATTTTAATATAAAATATAAATATATATTATAAAATATTAAAAAAATATTTAAAGTAAATTAAAAATTTAAATTGATATTTTAAATATTTAAATTTTAAATTTATGTATTTTTAGTATGTTATATAAATTTTTTAAAATAAAAAATTTAATTTGATTTGATTCATCATAATTAATTAATAAAATTAATATAAATTAAAATTTTAATTTAAGTTTTTGATAAATTGAATCAAATTACTAATTTAACCAATTAGTTAAAATTGAATTTGATAAATATAATATTAAAATAAGAATTTAGACTCAAAAGTTGATATATGTACAATATAATTTATAACATGATAACAATGTTTATTAGAAAACATAATAAACATAAGAATATAATAAAATAAATTTTTATATTTAAGTTTATTTATTATAAAATTAAATAAAATATTATAAAATAATTATAATTCTGTCTAATAGTATTATAAAGTATTAATTTTGTTTTTTCATTTTACTTGTTAAAAAAAATTATGATCACGAGAAGAAACTGTTACATTTTACATGTACTTTAAAAACTCAATAGTATTAGACTTATTTTTGGAGTTTGAGATTCAATCAACTCTGATTGATTGAAAAACAAAACTCAACAAAAGCAAATTAAAGTAGAGGAAAAAACCAAATTATTAGCTGGAAAACCAAGCAAAAGAAAAAAAAGAAGAAGAAGAGCTCAACCGGAAGACCAGAAAACCATCACTGCGCAGCCTCCAGAAAACTTCAAATTCGCTTTGAAGAGCTGCAAGGGTCCTCTATATCCCTTCCAGTGTTCTTACGGTATTATTTTTCTTTTTAATTTTTGTATTTTGTTTTTTAATTTCATAGTGTGAAAAGTTTTAGAACTTTTGCTGTGGGTTTATCAGTGACCATGATCGCCTTTTTGCCCAATTTTCGTCATCTTTGTTGGGGAAGTTCTGTAAATTTTGCTTCTTTTTGGTTATGTTTTGGAGGGTGTTGCGGCGATTCAGGGAATAGGACTGTTTTGAATGAAATTTTGAAGTGCTTTGACTACTTTTTCTTTTGCCAAGAATTTGAAATCTGCTGATTTTGAGTGTCAATTTACTGATGATTGTGAAATTGTGGAACTTAGTGTTGCAGGCATGTGAGAGAGAGAGAGAGAGAGACCCATATCAGCTGAAGTGAAAGTGGGTTAATTTCAATTACAAAAAATGGAGTCTTGCAACTGCATTGAGCCTCAATGGCCCGCTGATGAGTTGTTGATGAAGTATCAATATATTTCGGACTTCCTTATTGCTCTTGCCTATTTTTCTATTCCTCTGGAGCTCATCTATTTTGTTAAGAAATCTGCTGTGTTTCCTTATAGATGGGTGCTTGTGCAGTTTGGTGCTTTTATAGTTCTTTGTGGAGCAACCCATCTTATAAATTTGTGGACTTTTGCTGCCCACTCTCGAACGGTGGCAATAGTAATGACCATAGCAAAAGTTTTGACCGCTGTCGTGTCCTGTGCAACTGCACTTATGCTTGTACACATAATTCCTGATCTTTTGAGTGTTAAGACTAGAGAACTATTTTTGAAAAACAAGGCTGCTGAGCTGGATAGAGAGATGGGTTTGATTCGAACCCAGGAACAAACAGGACGACATGTTAGGATGTTGACTCATGAAATTAGGAGCACTCTTGACAGGCATACCATACTCATGACTACACTTGTTGAACTGAGTAGGACGTTGGATTTGCAAGAGTGTGCATTGTGGATGCCAACACGTACTGGTTTAGAGCTTCAACTATTAGACACCATTCCTCAGCGGAATCATGTTGGATATACTGTACCTATTCAGTTGCCTGTCATTAATCAAGTATTTAGTAGTAATCGTGCTTTGAAGATATCTCCCAATTGTCCGGTGGCAAGACTACGGCCTCTTGCAGGACAATATGTGCCTGGAGAGGTGGTTGCAGTTCGTGTCCCTCTTCTTCATCTTTCAAATTTCCAAATTAATGATTGGCCTGAGCTTTCAACCAAACGCTATGCTTTAATGGTGTTAATGCTTCCCTCAGATAGTGCCAGGCAGTGGCATGTTCATGAGTTGGAGCTTGTTGAAGTCGTCGCTGATCAGGTTTTAGATTGCCCTATTTAACTTCTTATCATGGCTTTCATTATCATTTTTCTTTTCATTTTTGATAGAAAACACATTAGTGGACCATCTCTTGCAATTTATCCCAATGTATTTATTTTACATCTGTACTAATGCAACACTCTTTGTTGACAATCTCGTGTGATATATTCTATTGTATCCATCTTATAACATGATTACTCAACAAATTAGTCTTTCTTTTTGTGACATTGATTTATATACCCAAGTACTGCTCACATTTCATGGGTCAATCAAATGGGTACCCAATTGAGCAGAATTTGATGTATGATTAGTTAGAAAAGGAAACATAGTTACTCTCACTTTGTCCTTCAAGGTACAAAATTGGAATTCTTTCATATAACGCAATAAGTTCTATCAGAATATTACCACACATAAAGTCAATTAATTTTCCAAAAACATTTCAGAAGGCAAAGTTATTTAAGAATCCTTTATTGACATTCCTTTTGCATTTTGTGACACAATTTCATCAACATAACATGGACAATATTTTCTTTAAAAACAAAATCTAATTAAACCAGTTTTTCTTTTGGCCATTGTGGTCCATTAAATAAATTTTATTTATAACCACATTTTGATTGGAAGTAAATGAAGAACTAGATACACCATAAGCATATTTGCATGTATCTCTGTCATGCTCAATACTGTCAATTTTTATTCTTTGGCAATGCTTTTTGTGCATTAAAGCCCACTAGAAGCCCGAATAAACGTTAATGCAGAAGAAAGAATAAACTTGATTTGCTTTTGATTAAACGGATAATGTTAAGAAGATATTTTAGATAGTTATTATTGTGATTGATAGAAAAACAAGAAAAAAAAGGTGAAGGAAAATAAAAAATATACGATACTAACAAGTAATTGTTCTAACAAAGGTAAAAAAAATTAATTTTCTGATGAGAAACTTCTTAGATAAATGAACTTGTTCTAGTAGGAATCTTCTTAAACTACTAAAGCTTTGTAGGGCTCCCTTATCCTTTTTATGCATGTTGATGCTAGAGAGGAATTGCAGTTTACATGTTGTATCTAATTTTAGGAAAATGTAGAAGAGGAGGATGTACTGTCTTAAGAATGCATACCTACCATTTTTAGCCTGTAATGTAAATTTAATTTTTGAGCCAGGTGGCTGTTGCTCTGTCGCATGCTGCGATCTTAGAAGAGTCAATGAGGGCAAGGAATCTTCTTGTGGACCAAAATATTGCACTTGATCGTGCCAGGACAGAAGCAGAAACAGCAATTCGCGCTCGCAATGATTTCTTGGCTGTCATGAACCATGAGATGAGAACCCCAATGCATGCAATTATTGCACTTTCCTCTTTACTGCAAGAGACTGAGCTGACACCTGAGCAGCGCCTTATGGTTGAGACAATTCTTAAGAGTAGTAACCTTTTGGCTACTTTAATAAATGATGTATTAGATCTTTCAAGGCTTGAAGATGGCAGCCTTCAACTTGACTTGAGCACTTTTAATCTTCATGCTGCTTTCAGGGAGGTTGGACCGCATAATCTTAGATGTACATCTGTTTTTAAATTCAGTAGGATGAGAATTGCTAAGATGTTTGTTTATCCATGGCAGGTTCTTAACTTGATCAAGCCTATTGCTTCTGTGAAAAAGTTGCATATCACGTTAAATTTGGCTCCAGACTTGCCAGAATCTGCTATTGGCGATGAAAAGCGCCTGATGCAGACAATGTTGAACATTGTTGGTAACGCTGTAAAATTCTCAAAAGAAGGCAACATCTCAATCACTGCTTTTGTGGCAAAATCAGAATCTTTAAGAGATTCTCAAGCTTCTGACTTTTTTCCGGTGCCAAGTGATAATCACTTTTATTTGCGCGTGCAGGTTGGTTCTTCGACGATCAATCAATAACTTCTACATTTCAGGAGATCACTTATAAGTGCTGGAATCTCATGTTGTGATCTCTTTCTTTCTGTATAGGTCAAAGATTCAGGATCAGGAATTAACCCCCAAGATATTCCTAAGTTATTTACCAAGTTTGTTCAAACTCAGTCTTTGGCAACCAGAAACTCTGGTGGCAGTGGGCTTGGCCTTGCAATTTGTAAAAGGTATTTTACTTCTGTGTCTTCACTAACAAAGACGTGGCATTTATTGGGCAATGCAATCAGCCTTCCCTGTGCTTTTCTGCCTTATTGTTTCTTAACTTTCTCAAATTTACATTGTGAGGTCTTTGCATGTGGTTCACCTTTGTGTTCTTGTGATCAGGTTTGTCAATCTTATGGAGGGACACATATGGATAGAAAGTGAAGGTCTGGGAAGGGGTTGCACCGTGACTTTCATCGTAAAACTTGGGATTCCTGATTGCTCAAATGATTTGAAGGTCTCTTTGATGCCCAAATGGCCAGCAAGTCATGGACAGCCAATTTTTTCAGGGCTCAAAGTTCTTGTCATGGATGATAATGGGTTAGTGGCATTCCAATCTTATCAGTTATTAGTGTTCCATTATGATGCTAGATTTTGATTGGCCGGTTCCAATCTTATCATGAAAAATAGGACGAGGGGTATACCTTTTGCAGATGGCTATTTTTTGGTACATTATGAAACAACACACCTTCTGGATCATTGGTGTTTTCTGATTGCAAGAACTGGAATTGAGCTGTTCAGGATAGAGTTGATTTTCAGATTAATAACAGTGTCCAGGATGTTTGATGGGGTCTTGAATTAAGTGGGCTTGATGATAGATCTCTTAAATATCTCTCACTTAACCTTATGAGATTCGCACTGAAGGGTCTATGCAAGGGTCAATTGTATGCAGTCTTATTCTTGTTTTTTTTCCCACACATGGCAACCATATGTGGCCCTCATGGTGCCTTATGATCTCCATAAACCAAGTTGTCTAATAATTTCAATGTTCCACCATAGTTGGGATTTATAAGTCAATCCAACTTGATCTCAAATTTGCATGCCACTTGCAGGGTCAGCAGGATGGTGACAAGGGGAATTCTTGTGCACCTGGGTTGTGATGTAACTACTTTAAGTTCGAGCGATGAGTGCTTACGTGTTGTTTCTCAGGAGCACAAGGTGGTCTTTATGGATGTGTTGATGCCTGATGGTTTTGAAGTTGCTATCCGAATGCATGAAAAGTTTTCCAACTATCGTGAAAGGCCATTGATGGTGGCACTTACAGGAAACATGGACAAAGCAACCGAGGAAACTTGCATGAGGGTCGGTATGGATGGTGTTATACTGAAACCTGTTACTAGTGAGAAAATGCAGAGTGTTCTATCGGACATTTTGGAGCGCAGGCGTCTCATTGAGGCCATATAAGC
This sequence comes from Bruguiera gymnorhiza, assembly GCA_020883675.1. NCBI lineage: Eukaryota > Viridiplantae > Streptophyta > Magnoliopsida > Malpighiales > Rhizophoraceae > Bruguiera > Bruguiera gymnorhiza. The sequence continues at coordinate 705,721 of JAIRCJ010000016.1, read as the reverse complement.
GGTAGGGGCATGAACACCCCCCTATTGGAGAGGTTGCAGAAGTGCTTCCTTATAGTTGTTATGTATGTATAATACATGATATAAATGACAGCATTGCAGTGAAGGCAGAGGAAGGGCAATTCATATAATAACTTGTGAATAGTCTGTGTGTCGTGTGATCTCGGTGTGTTTTCGTTTCGGGTGTTTTTTTTCCAGTGTAAGAAACATTCAGTCAGTCAAAAATTTCATATTCAGTCTTTACATTCCAGTTGTTTATGTTATTTCCATCTCTCCTAAAAAAAAATATTATTTTCATGGGGATAATTCCTTATTCCCCATGGTGATTGAAGTGTTTAAAAGAAAAACTTTGTTGATCAAGCGTAGCTCAAGACAAAAGTCAGGTAAATTTATTTATTCAATTTCATATTATATAGGTGAACAAGAAAAAAAAAATTATGTAATAAATAGTCAAAAGACGTTTCCAGTACACATAACCTTAGCGTTGCATCAAACCTCATTGTTCCCTCAGAACCAGTCTGCATGTTGAAGTTTTTCGGCGAATCAAAGAAGTTCTTTCTAGCGGAACGAGTATCTTGCGAAGAATTTGCACTTTTTAGCAGCACCAGCAATAAATACCAACATCACGAACTATATTACTTACACCAGACAATAGAAACTTTTACACCAACTCAGAGATGTAGATAGCTTCTTCCAGAAATTTAAACAAAGTTCGGCATCCATCCAGTAACATGCACAGGCCTTAGACAGGAGATGAACACTAGTGAGCACCCTTTGTTGCACCGATAATAATTGCAATCGTGGCAAGAATAGCCTGCACAAGGAGCAATGTTCTCAAGTGTTAGCTGTATGCCTGCAAAAGAATTCTTCTTTTCCGATGTCTGGTATCAAGATTCCAGCAAACAGAAACAATTTGCCAAGGAGTTGCATAAAAGTGAGAAGACAATCTAATTAGTGTATAAATTTTCCTAATGAACAGCCCCAGCCCCCAGCACTCAAGGAGAGATTATAACACGAGCACTGTCTGAAAGAAGAAGCCTCCATCTATGAAAACAAATTTATTGCTCACCTTCAAACAATGCTGAATTCAGTAAGGACAATGCAAAGTGTCATGTAATGCAAAAGCAATGCATAGTGATACTTAGAGCCACTAAAAAACATATTCTTGCCTGAAATGCTGGAATCTTAAATCTTCTATCAACATATTGACACAAAATTCCAGAGGAAATGACGAAACACATAAACCATCTTACCCAATGTTTCCACAGCCAACGATAGAACAACCACAGTTTCTTATAAATAAGCAATGGGTTAAATTCTCATAGATTAAGTAAAAGATATTGCAACATATGTAGCAGGAATTGTTGAAGGTATATATAATTTTACAACCATAAACTAAATCCATCATGCCAGGATTCTATATTTACAAGAAGGCATTCTATATACAGCCAATCCAATTGGCCCTTTGGGCTGGTGGCAGATTGTCCCAAGAACAAAAGAAGATGTAAAGTAGTAGGCTTGAATCAAAACACAAATATTATAGGTTACAGAGAAAGGAACCACAAAATGGCCATAAGGCAGAATAAAATGATAGCAAAAGAGTAGGTGAAAGAGACAGGTTCCTTATAACAGGGAACTGGAGTGGACAATCGTTTTTAATCAAGAATTCGCTAAATATGGTGAATCTAAAAAACACTAAACTAGCTTTTCAGAAATTGAATGGCGAGCCTTGGTATAATGGTAAGTCTGCTTAAACACATAAATGAAAATTTGTAACTGCAGCGAAAGTCTATGCAAGCTTCAGAGCTTCAACATAATAAGCATAATCAATAAGACTGTTAAAACAAAACAAGAAGAAGAAAAACTGTCTACAGTATATAACAAAAACATTTCAGAACATTTGATATAGCCTGGCACTCCTGAACATCAAAATGTTTTTAATAACCAATCATTTACAAAAATCCTTCAGAACTCAACAAACAATAGGGAAACAACAGTCATGAGATCATAACATCAATTAAAATGTTGAGACAGAAAGCAATAGCACAGCAGAACATCCTACACATAAGAAGGAAATGATATGAAAAAGATACTCACGGCAATTGTACAGGCAATATATCCTGGTTTCTCTCGAGGATCTATCCTTGCACAAAGTAGAACAAACAATCCAATATACCAAGGGATTGCTCCAAGAAAGAAACCAATTATAAACCTTCAAAATAGAAAAAGAAATGACAAAAGTTCAGTTATTCATGAAGAAACTTTCTGAATTTCCTCATGGCAGTATCATATAATTATGTCACTACAAGCAGCAGAATCTAAAGTGCACTAACTTAAATACACCAATCATGACATAAAAAGATTAAAGATCCACTGATCGGTGCCCTTGCAGCAAGACATGGTCAAAAAGCCCTGCCCCAAATATAGACATCTGAACATGAAGAAAGGGGCTAAGATTAAGAAATTTATTGAGATTGAATTTCGAGCTTTTGGGAGTGAGAATACAACATTTAAGATTTCCAATTATAAGGATTTAAAAGACCTAAGATTGCAGATTTAGTACCAATAAAAAACAGGAAACTTAGGGGGCACACCAGCACACACACACAAACATGCAGAGAGAGAGAGAGAGAGAGAGAGAGCTTGGGATACATTCCTTCTTTGAATACTGGTCAAGGGATGCCCATTGGATGGAAGGAATTTTTTATGAAGTATTTACTTATCCATATATCTATCAGCCTACTAATTATCCAAGGATTTGACTCATTTCAGGCAGTCGCAAGGAAAGCTAAGCTGCAGGAATGTTAGCTCAAAAAGCAAAAATGTTGATTGAGAAAAACTTGCTGACAGAACTTAAAGGAATTAACTGCTAATAGAGAAGCAAGCAAAAAAGAAAGCACAAGTGGTGTGTTTGACTGTCATTCACTATAGGCATAACAGAATACTCAACAGCAAATAGTTAAAATAAACTTATCATTCTTCAATTCCTATATATGTTAAAAAGCAAGTTTATCAGGTTAGGATCCTTGAATGCATCATCGAGACAACTTAGTTGGTGTACAGCATTCAGTCTCCCAATAAGCACACTTCTCTGTCTATCAGTCTTTGACCACTCATCCAAGAGCTCAAGTCCATGAATATAACGGCTCTTACATCACTTATTTTCATCAGCAATCATATCGCAACAGTGGTAATCCCAACAGATAAAGTAAATTAAAAGAAATGTACCAACAGATAAAATAGCCGAAATTCGCACACACAGCAGGCCAAGGTTCGATCTTTAATTCATTTTGTTACTGATCAGGGTCAAAAAAGAACTTACAAGAACCAGCCAATACCAATACCACAGCAAGGAAGGCGACGTACTCTCACAGGCCTTCCCTCAGCAACAGCATAACCTGAAACAAAACCAACTCATCAAGTCGTTTGCTCTTTAAATCAAGAAACATTTGGCAGCAGAGATCAAAAGGGTAGCCTTTTTTTAAAAACCTCTTACAATTCATTCCAAAAGAAAAAAGTCGGCAAATTTCAACAGAAACGAGGAACACGTGCAGTGGTTACCAAGCAGTTGATACCTGGAACAGTTTGATAGCCTTGAGCGTAGTAATGAGGTGGAGGGGGAGCGGAAGGCTCAGCAGTGGCTCCGGCGGGAGGCGCCGGCTGTGGGAAGCCGATGACAGGCTGTTGGGGTGGTGGAGGGTAGTTGGCAACGCCTTGAAAAGTGCCATATTGGGGCTGTTGTTGCGGAGGTTCATGGTGGTGCTGGTGGCTCACGACTGTTCCTCTGTTCTTTGGGTCTTCCTCGCTCATTTTCGGCGGCTGGCTGGAGGGGTCAACGATGCGATGGAGGATCTAAAAGTAGTGGGCTTTAACCAAAATAGACAGAAACTAAGTGAGAAAGGGATCGGGAATTGGATTGGATACGATCGGATCCAGCAAGTAAATGCTTATTTTACTTCTCCTGTGGATCCGCATTAACGAATGGCCGAGGTGGTTGCTTGCCTTAATCATAAAACCGGCCACTCCGAGACGGCACCCGGAAGTCACTATCTCCGTGCGGAAGTACAATCTCTAGCATATAAAGAACTTCATATTACACTTCAATGGATCGCAGTCGCCTCTAAGAATAAAAATTCCGAATTTAAATTTCAAGTAGATTGAGAATTGATGAATAAAACTAGATTTACACCATCAATTATAATTACTAATTATAATTATTTAATTTTTATATCTACAATTTAGATTTTATCATATCCACCACCTACATATAACTTATTTAGAATACATAAATAACAATTTATATAATATAAAAAAATCTTATATAAATATTATTATATTGCAACAAAACTCTTGGATGTTATATAAAATTTTAGTTATATAATATAAAATATTTTATATGTAATATAAAATTTTTTATTATTATAATATTTTGCATTTACAAAGACTTTATTTATATAATAAACCTTGTTATTTCTAAAAATGGAGTTTCTAAAAATAAAAATAAAAATGAAATTCAATACTAGATGCTTGAGAGCTTACAGGGAGAAAAAGAATACTCTCACCACCAAATGAGGACCTTCAAAAATGTGATGAAACAATTTTGGCACCTTGGCACTTTATTTTTGAAAAAAAAAAATTGCATCACACGACTTTTCTTTAAGATGTAATAATAAGTCGCATTTCTTGTTATTAAATATAACAAATTGCATTGCTGATGCTTACTCTTATTATTAAAAAGCATCTTCAATTAAGTTTTTGTTAAAAAGTATTTAAAATAATTATTAAAAATATTATTATAATAGACATAAATTGACCTAAATGCTCTTATCATATTTAAGAAAAAATTTGAATGTTAGAACTCAAATACAATGAATAGAATTTTAAAATATAATTATTGTCACCATAATTATATCTCAGTAAATTTTTATTTAAAAAATTAAAATAAAAAATATTTATTTTGTTATTAACCTATAATTATCAGTAAAGGTAAATTTTTCATAACTTTTGTTATTATTAATCGATTCTAGTTAATTAAAAGTATAATTTGTTACTGCATTCTAATTACAATATAATTTTTTTTAGAATTATTAAAATATTTATTAAATTATAAATCATATAATAAAAATAATTTTTTTATTTTTATAAATTTTTGTTCTCTTGTTAAAACTAAAATCAGACATCTAAAGAGAAAAAAATAAAAGTCTAAATAATTATTTATTGAGGTATTGTTTTGGCAAGGGAGAATTTTTTTAATCACATACAAATAAACAATGTTGTTATATTATTGTGTATAAAAAGCACGAAGACCAAGCCCGTGTAAACAACTTTTTCTTATTTATTTATTTATGTAGAAAAGCCCGATGGTAAGCCTTGAATGAATGAAAATCGACCATGATTCTTTTCTCGCCTTGGACTCCACCATTTCGCACACCTCCTTTGCTTCACGCCAACGCCACAGCCAAAATGTTCAATCAAAACAACCGAAATTGTTCAGATTATTTGATTTTCTTGACGGTTGGCAAATAAATAACTCCTAACATCGGTAATTAAACAACTTGATTAGCCATAAAAATAATTAGAGATGCTTTTCTAATAAAAAAAAATAAAAATTAGTATTAAAAAAACATTCTATTTGAAATTTTAAAATATTAAATTAAAAATATAAATTATAAATTAAATTTTAACATTCTCGTTATTTGCAAGATCATTGGCCTCAAAACATGGACGAAACACGACCCTTTTTATTTTATGTGAAAATTTTCAATTTAATTAGAAGAGCGAGGGAGGGATTATGTGGTTTGAATTTATGATTTTTTATATTATAAAAAAACATTAATATTATGTTTAAAAAATTATTATATTAAAAACATTAAAATATTAAGTAAAATATAATATATGAATGGTATATTAACTATAACGATTAGAATTGTTCAACATGTTTGACAAGATGACTCTAGCGGCCGACAATTGTTAATTAAAATTGATAAATTTGATATTTATCAGAATAAAATCAATTAATTAAAATGAACAACCAAAAGCCTTGTTAAACCCAACATGCAGAAGAACCATGGCAATAATATTTCCGATTAAATGATTAAAATACGATCAAAAATCAGATTTTTGTTTTAAAAAAATCTGATTATTTAAATAATAATTTTTTTTTAAATATTTTTATATTGAATTGTAACATATTAAATTTAATTAAAATTTTGTGTAAAAGTATTTTAAATATGCGATGTATTGTCATTTGGGGTTTGAATAAAAAAACTTCATTAAATATAAAATATTGTATATCATGTACATGCGCGCGCGTGTCGCTCTGTATAATTACAAGAAAGAAAAGCAAGAAGGTTCTGATTCTGCTGCTTTCCTTGTTAGCAAGTCTCTCATCCATCTGATTCTCTCTCTCTCGCTATATATATATATATAGAGAGAGAGAGAGAGATGTCACTCTCTTGCCACGCTGCATATAGCGACAATTGCTTGAACTGCTCAAGGTTCCTTTCCTTTCTCTATCAGGATTGTAATTTTCACAAGTTGTGGTGGACCATTCGAATTGTTCTTTTTAATTTCCTGTTTTCGGTGTCTATATATATGTATATATTGATCTATAGGGTCGTGGCTTATGTGTGTGTTCATGTTCGTGGAAGTCTAGGTTTGTTTCTACGGCTGTCGAGAAAAACCAGGTTTTTTTTCTTTCTTTGTTTGTTTGTTTTTTTTTTTTTTTGTTGTTGTTGTTGTTTTAGATTTCGAGTGGCTGAGGTGCTAATTGTGTGCAAGGAATGGTCTTCGTTTTGTTTTTTATTTGATAATGCAATTAAGTAAAGTTTGTGGAGTGGTTAGGGTTTGTGATTCTTGGGTTGTTTTAAATGGGAAATCTTTTTGTTTCTTTATGCTTTTTTTTATTTTTTAATTTTTTATTGGTTCTGCTTTTTCTTGCAGGATTGTCTGAGAATGAGGTTTCGGAGAGGCAAAAGTGTCTTGCCTCAAACGCAACGGAGACAGTGTTCTGCTACTTAAGAGATGTCGTGTAATGGATCCCCACGTTGATGTTGGTTGTTTCCAATTTTAAATGAGTTCTTTTCAGTCAAATAATTGAAGGGGATGATGCTTTTCGTTGTCTCTGTTATCATTGTTGTTGTTGATCTTTTTTTGTAATTTTTTGATAATTCACAAAACAAAGAAGAACTGAACTGATTGGTAGTGAAAACATGGGTAATAAGCTGGGAAGTAGGAGACAAGTGGTGGATGAGAGGTATACGAGGCCACAAGGGCTCTATGCTCACAAAGATGTGGACCATAAGAAGCTGAGGAAGCTCATCCGCGAATCCAAACTAGCTCCATGTTATCCTGGGGGCGAGGAATGTGGTTTTGATCATGAAGAATGTCCAATTTGCTTCCTGGTTAGTATTTGTCATTCCCTCCATTTCTTTCTTCTTTTACATCTTTATATGCTTATTCCTTTCTTTATATCATGGCTGTTGGACATAATCTCTCTCTCTCTCTCTCTCCCTTTTCTGTTATTCTATACCAACTTTGTTTATTTGCAGTTTTGTGATTATATATGCATTGAATTATGTCTTTTGGATGACCAATCTGCATTTTTATTTTCCTTTTTCTTTTTCTTTGTTTTTTTTAACTTAGTATTACCCTAGCCTCAATCGATCGAGATGCTGCATGAAGGGAATTTGTACAGGTAATCGGTCATTGAGTTCTGCAATTTTATTCTAGTTTTAAGCGGCTGGCACTCAATTCTAAGAGTCTTTTATTGCACCAGAATGTTTTCTGCAGATGAAAAATCCTAATTCAGCTCGTCCTACTCAGTATCCTTCATTCCATCATGTTGAATTTTCAGTTCTTCTGTTGTGAACCCATATTTACCTCTGCTTGTTTTCTTTAACCTAATAAGATGTCCCTTCTGCAAAACTTCAAATTATGCCGTTGAATATCGAGGTGTGAAAACAAAGGAGGAAAAGGGCATGGAGCAGATTGTAAGATTCAATTAGCCTTAGACCTGTTTTGATTATTCTAAGGATCCTGTGCTAATATTTTAACGTAGAGGCTGTGACTGAGATGAACTGCAATAAATTGTGTAGGAGGAACAGCGTGTTATAGAAGCAAAAATCAGGATGCAGCAGCAAGAACTTCGGGATGAAGAAGAGAGAATGCAGAAAAGACTAGAATTAAGTTCTTCAAGCACTAATATTGCTGCTGGAGAGGTTGAGTGTGGCTCAATAACAGGTATTCTTTTGGTTTTTACCTTTTATCCCACTTTTGTATATTGTTGTATTTGTTTCTTTTTAATTTTCTATTTTTTATTTTCAATTTTTCTTTTTAATTTGTCTCTTTTTCTTAGCAGTTCCATCTTATAGGTCTTCTGAAGAAAGCGAGGAAATTCTTTCTTCTCAGTACTCAATTAGACATTCTCCACAGCCTAGAATAAACAGGTTTGTTGCAATTCATGTTTCTATGTTCTTTTATGTTTATTTTAGGTAACAGGTAATTACTTTGACTCAATTGCTCTATTCCTTTATTTCTATAATCATGCGAATTGTACTAGAATGCTCTGCCACTTTGAAATGATTTGAGGTTTTGCATTACACTGGATGCAGATTGAAACAATATTTCTAACTACTTTTAATTTAGTTGCATCTCTACAGAACAGCAAATCACAAGAGACCTAAACAGAAAATCAGTTATTATTCTAAAAGGGTGTTCCCAGTGCACAAAGCCCTCATATATATACATCTGTACATACGTACGTATGTATGTATTTGATTTATTAGAATTTGATCTCTTATATATAACTCAAAAAGAGAGTTTCTCATGACTTGGTCTGTGATTGCTTTCTTGTTCGTCTGTTCCAACTCTCTTCTTTTCCTTCTTGCTTCAGTAACTCGGAGCATTGTTCACAGCTCTTCAAAGCATCGCACGAACTTCTGCAAATCGACAGAAAAACTTTAACCACAAAACGATTATTATCATTAACATTTTCCACAAACCCCAAATTTTCAAGCCTTTTCTAATCTAATCCTGCCACCAAGGAGACCCATGCATCTGTCCTGCATGAATATCACTTGGCCAAAAGTAGATTAAGTTGTTGAGATCTATATGCTAAGCCAAATGTGATATAAAATTTGACTGATGTGAAATGCTCACTCTGAGAAAGGCTCAAATTTTCTTTCTTTGGTTCTTGGCTGGCATCCAAAATTTAGTGTTCATTTAATATTAACCATGTTGTCACATGTAGTGCGTTATCTTTTTATGTTGTACAACCCTGGCTCTAATCTGCATACCTCTAACACTTGAGAAATCGCAGGGATGATGAATTTGACCTAGATCTTGAGGACATTATGGTGATGGAAGCAATCTGGCTTTCCATTCAGGTAATTTTTCCTAACTGATTGGCACATAGTTAACCATGAAATTTCAAGCTCTGAGTAGCTCAAAATGCAATCATTTTGGAATTTGCATCTGCTGAAGTTGTTTAGAAATTGATATCAGCCTTGATAATAGTTGGCCAAAGGCAGACAGGACTGGACAAATTTTGTCCCGACTGAACTGAAAATCTTGAAGATGCTTGAACAAACGTATTTGGTGCTGTTTCTGATGCTGAATGGATTGACTTGTTGCAGGTTTAGACCAGAGGAACTTAGAAATTTAGGGCTTGTGTACTATGTGTTAATTTTGAATTGGGGTTGGTTATGAGTAGTGTATCAGCTTAGTCAAGATGCTCTGACACAACATGCGGTTGTCAAGTTTTGTGACAAGCTTTATTTGCAATAAGCGGAAGCACAAAGAAGGAATATATCACCCAAAAGAGAGAGACAGTTGAGGAGGAAAGAACACAGGGTAGCAAATGTGCCTTCAGAAATCATTCCAAAACATCGTATTTAAGTACTCACAGTTTCTAAGCAAACTTTGCGGTAATAGTGGCTGCAAGACTCTTTGCCTTTTTCAGGACTACTACTCTTAAATAAGAGAAGTCAAAATTAATGAGTAATTAACCCAACTAATAACTCATTTCAATGGTAGAACCTCAGGTAAGATTGTTCTTCCTAAACACAAGTGTGTTATTTTGTGACATGGAGGTCACAGCTTTGAGTCAAAGACAACCTCTATGTAAAAAGTTACATTAACAATAATCCTAAAGTTACTCATATCTTCATTGGCTTCGTTATCTCTATATGTTTATTTGGCATATTTGGCCAATGTTTATGTTTGCTCTGGTGGCCCCTTGTGTTCTTTACATGTGTTAGCCAATGATTTATCTTGCTGAGTCCAGATGTGTTTATCTGGTGATACAATGCTTTTGCTTGCTCTTATTTGCTTCAGCGTAAGTATTTTGGTCTTCTGATATGTGTTTCTTTATGGTTAGTATCCAATCAGTTTTACAAGCATAAAATAAAACTTTGCTTGATGACTCTACTTTATGAAAGGATATTTCTTGGACAAATGGTATAACAGAATCCTAGTTAATTACCATAAGCTTTCTGTTAAAGTTGCAGTCAGGGGGTAGAACCCATTGGCACGACTTGGTTTACAGGGGGACTTCATGTGGTTGTTTTGAGAAATAAAGCTGCATGCTTTTGAATGCACTGTGTTGCTTTTGAATGCACTGTGTTAAGCAATTACCATGAAATCATAAAAAACGTGTTATATAGGTATCTTTAGCAAATGAAAGTTTTGAATATTTCTGTTTGCAATCATAGCCATAGAAAGGAAAGGAGGGGAAAGAGCTAGTGAACTCAAACTTTGTCGATGCACCTCTAATTGACTATTGAGTGGAGGAAATCTATGATTATTGGCTACAAGTTTGCTTTCATGCCTGGCACATCAGATTAGCAAATTGGGTAGCAAACTTGGTAATGCAGACAGCACCTATAAGCAATTAAAAGTTCTTCCAATGACATGTTACAAACAGAAAAGAGTTAAAATTACTCTTGCAAAAAATTATAGATCACAATTGAACTCAGTGCATGAATTCAGCTGCAGTGGGGTTGTTTTTTTTTTTTTTTTTGTTTCTAATATTCTACCTTCTAAGAGTTGGTCCCATAGAGTACTTTCACCATTTGGTGTTGGATGATTCAAAGAGCAGAAAAGGCTACCTGTGGATCATTAAGGACTTTGGCTTCTTTGTTGGTTTGGCCAGGACTTCCTTATCTCTTGTCACATCTCTGTTTTTCGTTTTCTTTTATGATGTGGTTCTCAGTTTGTGCACCTTGACCTATATCTGCAACGTTATTTCAAAAGGATTCCTGATAGTCTTTGCCATTCCCATCAATGATGCATTAAATGTAGGAAATGCATAAACTGAATGGATTTTATCTGTCGTAACTTGACTTCTGTCTTCACATACCTTTTTCAATGGCTGGCTTAAGTGATTTTTCAAATGGAGATAAATGATGCTGCAGGAAAATGGCAGACAGGGAAATCCAGTTTATGGTGGTGCTGCCGTGCCTGATCGGTATTTGACAGAAGGTCGATATGTTTTGCAAGCTGTGGCTCCACTGTCTGGATCATCATCATCCCCTTCTGGTGGTCTTTCTTGTGCAATAGCTGCCCTTGCTGAGCGCCAGCAGATGGGTGGGGATTCATCTGCTTGTAATAACGGAAACATGTCCACATCCAATGTGCTTGTGGGTGGGAGTAGCTTTTACAATGAGTTGAATAGTGATGCAGAGAATTATGCTTCCATGCAGTGCTCTAGCAATTTGTCCCCAAAGTGCAGGATGGTTGTGACGAGGGATGATGGGGATTGGGCAACAGATCGTGTATCAGATGCCGCTGAAGCAGGGACCAGTTATGCAGGCTCTGACACCACAGAAGAAGCTGGAGGAGTTTCTGCATTATTGCCGCCACCACCCCCAATACCAGACGAAATTGGGGGCAGATTTCAGAGTGTCCCAGGACCTATTGTACCAGAGAATTTTGAGGAGCAGATGATGCTGGCCATGGCTGTTTCTCTAGCTGAGGCTCGAGCTATGACCACTGGACCTGGAAGCACATGGCAATAGTGTTCTGGTCAGGCCACGGCATCCATATATTTGGCCATGGCCCTTAAGCCAGACGTGTGTTAGGGTAGGATGAGTGCACGGAATGCTGCACTTAGCATTCAGGGATCAAGGTCGATGGATCTCCTCTAGTTGTATTCTCTCACAATTCCATAGCTAACGAAAAATGGATAATTTCAGTTAATGAAAGTTGTTTAGTTGTAACATTAGTGAATTAAAGGCGTTTGGTTGTAACATTAGTAACTGTAATCACTAAAAAATTCTTTTTCTGTGATGAGTATAGCATATGTTCAACTTAATCACTCTAATATTACCTGCGTCGGTATCTATATCGCGTACCGTTTCTGCGAAGGACTATTTTGATCCAAATAATGATATTCTCAGCTACAAGATTGAGTTGATATTGTTTTGTCCTATGATTGTCTAGTTAATAAGTTGACGTCACTGCGACCAATTTAAACGTCTCTGCTCCAGTCAAAAACTCTACAACATCGCTTCACTTCTCTATAGGGCCTTGGCAGATTTTATGCAACTAATTGCCAGTAGGCTGATGTCTTTCTTCACAAAAACATGCGGCTAATTAGGCTTGGTGGACTTGGATCGTAACATGTGGGTCTATATATTTTATCAATTGGTGTAGAAATTAATAACTCACAAGAAAGGACATGTAACAGTAACCATTTGTAATGAACACCATGCAACAAGTATATATTTACCAAAAAAATAAAAAACAATTCGAGTGCACCAAGTCTCCACATTTTTGAAATCTAGAGAAGGATCAGTCTCATCTTAATTTTTGAAAAAAGCTGTTTTCATAATTCAAAGTTGTGACAAATGAAGTTTAACACTAAGACTCGCGCAACCCCCTTGCAACAATTACATGATCTAAAGAAAACTAATAATGTCATACTAGCAATGCTACAAAAGTCAGAAGTTCAATTTTAATGTGTGGCACTGCAAGTCGTCTTGGTCCTGTTCTCCTGCCCCACCGTCACCCAGCCATGGTCGCTACCAATGAGACACTGCGATCGGAGCCGGAGAAAGGCTTTCATAAAAGGAAAGGTCTGATAAAAAGATTTTGGACATCGAAGGACGGACAGAGGACAGAAAAGACAAACAGCTAAAGAGTTAAATAATGTACGGAAGATGGTAGTTCCAAGATTCTTCCAAGCATTTAATATTATTTTGTTATAGTCCTTCCCGAGAATTACCCTTTTGTCCTGTTCCTTTTGCCTTCTATTTGCTGGCTTCAGGGCTGGCTGCAAACATGGCCACGACGCTAACACTGTTGCCAGCTTTAATTCAAAATTTAAAAACCTCACCCACTCTCCCTATTTGTTAATAGCTTTTGTGGGGTTGGTTGGGTTATTTTTCAAGAAGAGTGTCTGTTTACAAGTGGCAATATGGCATTTTACTAAGCAGAGTGCATAGGAGAGAAGAAGCTCCTGCATTAGATGCTTAGGTTTGTATGGACATACTGTACTTTGTAAATGCAGCAAAAGGGTCTCTTGTTTTGGTCTCTTTTCTTTCCATTTCTCTTGCTGTGAGTGCAGAGTTTGCATATGCATCGTCTGTCACTACTCTTTTTGGCGATCTGTTTAATTGTCAAGACTCATGGTAGGTAGTAACAAAAGGAGTGAAAATAACCAGTGAACTTCAAAGCTGTTGTCTTTTCGGTTTTCCTGAAGTTTAGTTCGTTTGCTGAGCGAGCATTTGACAGTATACAGAAATTCACCCGCTTTTATTCTTGTTGAATTTGTTCCTTAAATTAGGTTGATGGGTATTTTTCATTTGGTTGATCGATAATTTCTTAAAGGAGACCGATGTCAAATTGTTCAAAGATTGAACTCCTTTTATATTATGATGAACATTACTTATCTTCTAACCATTCTGTAATTAGATCCGAGCCTTTGAATTTGAAACTAACTGTTCAAGTTTAGTCCTAACATGTGAGGAGTCTCTAGGACATTTTCATTCTTCTTTTCAGAATTCATCCACCAGTTTTGGTAGCTCGTCTTTAAAGCAATAGGGGACTGGAAAGACACTAGTGCCCTGCAAAAGTTTAATTTTAGGAAACAGCTTGGTAGCTCTATGGATGTGGAGGTTTGCTTTTGCTCAGTCCGCACAAAAGCATGAATTTAGAGATCTTTGGACATGTTGAGCAGGCAGAAACTAATTGTCAGGCTTTACAGATTAGAGGGTGACCGGAAGTCTCTTAATATTCTTATTTTGGTTCTATCTTTCTAAAATCTGTTTTTTCTGGAAGGAAAGTGCTACATTGCTTTACTAGAGCTGCTTATCATAAGGCACCGATGCATACATTTTGAGTTGCGGGTGCCTTGAATGACATGTAGCATGCTGGATGGGCCCATCATAACATTTTACGCTCATACAACCTGTTGATCAGGGCAGTGTTTTCTATGGTATTGTTTGTAAACAATGTGTGCACAAAAGCAGTCTTTTTATCTTTTACATTAATATGCTTTCAAGGTCATCAAGGCCTGCAGGATCATAATTCTTGCAAGAGTCTGCTTCTCAAATAGCATTCCCAGTGAGTTACAGTGTAGACATATGCCTTTTCTGTTCTTTGGGCTGAAAACAAGGTTGATCTTACTTGATAGGAACATTGTTATGGTTGCTTTCCCTATGCAACTATCTATACACAAGATCAAATGTTTTCGGCCTTTAGGTGCAAGTACAAGGAGTTGAGCCTGTTTCAGGAATTACATGAGCATGAGTCAGAGTTCGCTGCATTTTTGTTGTGATATGTTTTATAGTTTTTTGGTTTGTGACCTTGAGTTATGTTTTCAGCTTGTTCAAGATTTCATTTTTCCTTTTACTTTTTTAAAGTTTTACAGGCTATTAATTTATAAGAGCCATTACTGTTGTACAACCAGGATTCCTTAAGCTGGTCAAATGCCCCGATCAAGGTTAGAGAAAATCTTGTATGTCACTAATATGTTGGTTTGGTTGGGTTCATTGAATATATTTGGACCATTATATTTTGCATGATTTAATCAGGAAAGCTTGTCTGTTTTTGTTCATTATGATAGATAGAATAAATTCTATAGTGATCATGTTGACAAGTACCTACAAAAAAAAAAATGAAATATGAAAAAAAAAATCATGTCAACCATCTGGCATCAATATCTTTTTTCTTTATTTTCCCCTTATTTTTACCCTCATTTAATCTCAATTGATTGAGATGCTACAGGGTCTTTTTGGCTGTTGGACAATGTGCAAAATTCATATTAAGGCCTTGCTGTGCATATGCTAATATCATAAAAGTTAGATGATGCCTTGGTTTTATGTTTTTGACTCAAGCCAAGGGTTTTCATTCTTTGAGTTGCATGTTGTTCAAGTTGTGAAAGGATTGTTTAATTTGGCTTCCTGGAAGTTTGCAAGTATTTATGCATTCAAATTGGTTTCTGGTATGTGGAAACATGAATGCGGCATACTTTATCTGTCTGGAAGTGATTGTGTTTTCTATTTTGTTGATGACTAGAGGATCAGAAATGCCTCAGAGGCAGTCTTCTCGAGGGCCACCCCCCCTTAAGACAACTAGCTCTAATTTGGACCCAGTGCATCACCGACCAAGGACTGACCGGAGTCCCAAGCTGGGAGACCGTCATTCCCCAAGAGGTCCCCAGCCTGATGCGCTAAATAGAAAGAAGCTTGGTTCTCGCATTGCAGATTTGGAGTCTCAACTTGGTCAGGCACAAGCAGAACTAAAGATTCTAAAAGACCAGCTAGCTTATGCAGAAGCAGCAAAGAAAGAGACTCGACGAGAATCGGAAGAGAAAACAAAACAACCAGCTGTTCCAGAGCATCAGGAAATTCAACCGAACAAAGAAGCAGAAAGCAAAGAAGTTGATGGAATTTATGATTATTGCCAGAAGGAAACAGATGTTTTTGAAGTTCCAGTGGAGAAAAATGCAATTGAGCCCAAGGTTGAGCATGGCCAGTTGATTGGTCTGGTGGAGAAGGAAAACAGCTTGAATAGCATATCATCTGAATTGAATTTAGAGTTGGAGATGGAATGTTCAGGTAAGTTCTCTTTTAAGGATGACAAAACTCATATGCTAAAAGCTAGTTTAGAAGAGAAAGTAAAGGAAGCAGACAAGTTTATTAGAGAGAATGAGAGCTTGAAGAACCAACTGACTGAAGCAACTTCAAACATATCATCAGCTAAAGCCAAGGAAGAAGAAACGTCCTCAAGGATGAGCCAACTGGAAGAACAGCTGCAAGCAAGTAAAGCAAATGCAGCCCACGTAATGGAACAGCTGGAAGCCATTGTAGGGGAGAAGGAAGCAATGGAAGCGGAGATGATGAAGATGAGAGTTCAGACAGAACAGTGGAGGAAAGCAGCAGATGCTGCGGCAACAGTGCTAGCTGGTGATGTGGAGATGCACGGGAGGATATCCGAGAGGTGCGGCTCCATGAATGAGCAATTTAGTAGCATGTTTGTGACGCCTGCTAGTGGTTATGTTAGCCTTATAGGATCTCCTGGAGTAGCTGATGATTCGGAGGATGGTTTTGGAAGTGGAAAGCGGAGGGGCTCTGGAATTAAAATGTTTGGAGAACTTTGGAGGAAAAGGGGCCAGAAATAACAAGTCTAAATGATGTTCCAGACCACTGCTTATTTTGAATTCAGCAGAACAGTTGCTTACTGTTACGGATTTTGTGCCAATGTTTGCAGTTGTGTTATATGTAAGGCAATCTCAGTCTGCAATGATGCTGGTTCTAGGTTCATTGTTTTTGGATTCGAATATTCAACATCATCCTTCAACATTCCAATGAGATTTTGTGTTTGTGTATTCAAGGCACCCGAGTGGCAACATCAAGGCAATTATGAAGGTGTATTGACCAAAACAATCTAAGTTGAGCTACTTTCTCGGTAAAACAGCTACTTGATTGATAATTAAAGAACTAAGATACTCCATAGTATTACCTTAATCTCTACAACGTCTCTCTTTACAACTCATACTCTCTGACCCTCGCGAGAGAGCATCATCACCGTCTCTCTCAACTTCGCATGCCTCACACCTTCTTTCTTAGCATTCAGTCATTCAAGGAGCAAAATCGTCACTCAATCAGTGAGAAGAAGACAAGTCTTTTCTGTTCCTTGCTCATCCATCAGCTGTGTTTTATGCTCTTTTCACGTGATGTTTCCCATTGTCCAGCCTTTGGGTCTCCTTCATTTGCATGCGCACGTTCAGGATTTCTTCACTGAATTTGCTAGCTAGGTTAATGGATTCTGAGCACGAACGCAAGCAACATACTTGAATTCAGCGGGCATGTAATGGTTTGTGTATCGACATATGTTGGTTGTGTGCGTGTCAACAATGATGTGTAATAAGTAGCCAATGCGTCGCCTGCTTCCAGCACAACTGACTGTGTCACTTCTATTAGAGTCATAGTGACTAGGTTCCCTTCTCCTAACCTTCCATGCGTAGATTGGCTTGATTCAAGTTTTAAATGGTATGAGCTTGCCTTGCTTTTTTTTTTAACAAAATTTGAGTTATAATGAAAATTGAAAGAAAGTTATTTTAAATTATATATTCGATATTAGTTTTTTAAGATAAGATATACGAGTTTATTTATAAAATAAAATAAGATATATTTAATTATAAATTATATTATTAAAATTAAAATTTTAAAAAAATTAGTATATTTTTAAAATTATTTAATAAAAGATCTACAATAATAATATGAACAAAAAAATTCTTAACACAACAATGAATTTACTTAAATGGTGATGAGTTGAAGACACAACCCTTCGAAACCTCAACAGGCTTAAGCTTAGCAAATTTCGATTGAGTCTTGTTTAGTTATAGAGACTTAGACTTGCCCGAATTTATAAGGTTCAAAAACTAGTATGTCTGTCGGCAGTAACATGATTGTAAGAACGAGAACTATCCATAAACTTTTGAGAATTTGAAATTATTTTTAAGTTCTTGTGTTCGTTCGCTGTTGGATAAGCTGTAATCCTCTAATGGGTCCATTGGAAATCTGGAATTTATTTTGAAACAAAATAGGATTTGGCATGTGGCGTCCTTCGGGTTCATTATCATGCAATCTCATTTGTTAAAACAGAATGTGAGATTTGTCTGTCTCTTATTTAAGCATGATTGATGTCAGGATGCCAACCATCTTACTTTAATGCCCCTTGGAATTTGGTCCAGGTAAAATGTATCAGACAAAAAACAAAAAAACAAGGACCAAGCTTTCTTTCAGGCAGGAGTAGATTTCAGTTGTAATCTTGCAGCAAACTGACCAGCAGCACCATAATATCAGTTTAGCTAAACACTACAGCAATCAGCAACAGGTATGTGAAGGGTCAAAGGGCCTTACAATGACGGGGAGTCCATAATTGAGGCTGCAACGCAAGGTAACCGATTGGGGCGTGCTCATACTCGGGGGCCTGTGAAAATGAAAACCCCTGGAGTGTTGGGTTCCCTTCCTATGTGGACTAGTTGACTACCACGTGTGAGTGAGTGAGTGAGTGAGAAAAAAAAAAAAAAAATAGAAATAAAAATAAAAAGAAAACAAAGTGAGTGCGGTGGTTCGGCCGAAGAGAGAGAAAAACAAAAAAAAAAAAAAAAAAAAGAAAAAAAGAAAAGAAGAGAGAAGGGAGAGCGTCGCCCGAGAGAGAAGAAAAGAAAGAAAAAGAAGAAGAAAAACAGTGACTTTGATCTTACGTTTGGAAGAGATTTCTTTGTCCGATCGACTTCAAATTTGGCTGGTTGATAGAGGACGTTTAGTTCTTGTTTCTCAACGGTGGAGATTGGATTTCGAGCACTGTAAGTCCTACTTCTCTTCAATCTTCGTAGGTCTATTCTCTGGGCAAGTTTCTGTGTGCAGTTTTGATCAACCGTGTAATTGAACGACTTTTTGTGGTCCGATCTAACTGATTTTTGGTCAGTAGTTTGAGGACATATAGATCTTGATTGTGAACGGTTAGATCTGATTTCTGTAAACTGCAAGGTCAGGTTTTCTATTCGAATCGAAGTCTCTCGATTCTGGTAACTCTCTGTTCTCTCATCTGTGACAGTTTTGATCAACCGTATAATTGAAAGATTTTTGTGGTCCGATCTAGCTGATTTTTGGTCAGTAGTTTGAAGACACATAGATCTTATTTGTGAACGGTTGGATTGTTTTTTGTGAACTGAAAGGTCAGGTTTTCCATTTGAACCGAAACCTCTCAATTCTGGAAACTGTCTGTTCTCTCATCTGTGGCAGAATTGGTAAACCGTGTTGATAATTATTGATCTGTGGTCCGATTGAGCTGAATTTTGGACAGCTGGTAGGGGACATCTGGAGGTTCATCTTGAACGGTTGGATTACTGCCTTGAGGTCTACTTGTTGAGTTGTAGTTGACAGAACGTGGTTGGTTTGTCTTACTTGACTCACAATTCTCTTGTTTAATCCAAATTGAATTGTATTCAATTTGTTTGATGTAATTGAGGTTGTGTACCTCTATTGTACTCTCTTGATTATAGTGGAGCTGACCTCTGATTCAGAGTATCCGTGGTTTTTTCCCTCCTTTGATTTGAAGGGGTTTTCCACGTAAAAAATTAGTGTGTCATCTTGTGTGGTTTATCTGCATTGCCATTTTTATTATTCAATCATCTCCTCACTGGTTCAAGCAAGCGGGAGAAGTTTTTTTTGGGGCTATTTATACTCCGCTGCGCCTCCTCCTTTCTCCCATCATGGAGAATCAACGCCAGCACCGTCTTGGCTTCCAGCGTTGCGAAATTCTGGCCAATGCAAGCTCTTGGACACGTTGAAAACGCGATTAAAGCATTTGGGTGCTTTTCAGCTTTGGACACCCCATTCATGAACCTTAGTGGATTGAACTCGTTTGCATCCTCTCCCAACCATTCTTTGCTCTTGTGGATCTTGGCTATTAATACCGTTACACATGCGTTTTTGGGTATCATAAGGTTGCCCAGTTTCATATTTTCGGACGTCTCTCTGACAATCTGTATTACAGGACCGTACAGCCTCAAGGCCTCCAGCAGAACCATGTTCACCTGCAGCATGAATTGTATTTTTGACAACCCTGCTTAGTTTTCTGTTGAAAACCACATGGTGACTGACCAATTTTAACTTTACTAACATGTCAGCATCGGGAATTCTCATTCCGCAGTCCGTCGGCACCTCTTGTCTGACTCTCTCAAGCCATTCCTGATTTAACAAGAACATGCTCCAAGTTCATAAATTGGCCGTGGTGTCGTGCCCAGCAAAGAAGAACATTTTGCACTCCTCCATGTTCAACTTGGGAGTGTTTTGGGATTCGGGAGCTTTTAAGTCTCTAATCATTAAACCGAGTAAGTCATCTGACCATATTCTTGAGACCATTTGTAGTAGCGAAGAAGAACATTCGGAATGATATCATTAGAGTTGGCAGCGAAAACCGCTGTAGTTGCTTCGTGCTTCAGCTTCTTCCACTCACGAAGAGAACCATAAAACAACTTGTACGGTGGCCCTCTAATTCCTTGCTTCTCAAAGCTTTTAGTCAAGGCGTATGGACTCCACACCACAATCCTAAACACTTTCCAAATTTCTCTAATGAGAAAACACCCAGAACTACCAGTATAAGGCCTGAGTAGGCATCCATATTTAGAATGAATCCTCTTCCTAAAGTTAGTGAGTAGCAGAATGCAAAAACTTCTAGCCACGTTATGAGCATATATAGATTGAGTAGCAATGTTCTAGACAACCCCTTTTTTTTCTTTTTTTCTTTTTTGATTAAAAAAAAAAAGGCATGGGTAGTACTTGCAGACGAAGGAGCTTCTCTATTGCTAGACCATAACATTAGGTGGTGTTCTAGACAATCCTTGTATAGGTGATTGACCAGGCTACCCAGAATGATTAAGTCATTGCTTAGGTAATGGCATATCTATGTTTTGGGGCTCTTGGTTGGTCATCACTCATTACCGGTGCCTTACCATCCCAGGTTTAGTATTTGGGAGAAGAATACTGTCCACCTATTCCTTTTCTCATGGTGATAAGTTAGAAACACAAGTACTTTGTTTGCTTTTATTGCAGGGCCCCTTCAGATAAAGATTGTTGCCTCACTTAAATAATCAGTCTTGCAGAACTGGGCCTGCCCTGCCTTTTTGTGATTTGGCAACATATTCCATATATATATATATATATATATATATAATAAGGCAACAAAATTGGAGAGGGACATTCTTGTGCACCAGAGGATGAAAATAAAGGAATAAGGGAAGGCATATTGTTGCTAACATTGACACTTGTTCTCGGAAATTGTGAAGTGACCAGCATTTTATTTAGGTCCATCAATTTCTTGCTTGGGTCCCTACAAGAAAAATCAGGCTTCACTTGTTTGGCTCGCACTGAACATACTGACAAGGAGTGTATGCCTGGTAGGGTTATTATTTTGAACTCTTCTTTATCAATGTGCACGTATTTCAAAATAAAATATGTATTTGGAAAAATGACATTTGCCTTGAATTTATTACTTAACTACAAAAATAATACTATTATTATTATTTTAATATATATTATATTTAAGTTTCCTTGTTCTGAGTTTGTCTAAAAATTAAAAATATTTAGTCCATACTTTATTCATAAAATACATATATATATCAAACAAAATTTTATATTCCATTATGTGATTCGTTTTTTGTTTGTGATTTTTTGTGCACATTTCATATTCTTTTCTTATTTATTGTTGCTCCCACTAATTAAAGGTTTTGGCCTTGATCCCAAATATGATCAGCAACTAAATTGTCTTTTTTTTTTTTTTTTTTGTACAATAGAAGCTGGAGGACATTACAACTCTCAAGTCAAGTCTGAAGCCTAAAACCAATAACTTCCTAATTGAGTGTCCCCTAGCCGTGCCACAAGCTCGGGACAATTAAATTGCAATGTTGAAAGCACACGACATTGCAAAACTCAGTGTCCTGTACATCAACAATTCCCAACAAAGACTACCTGCACCATTGCAAAACTCAGTGTCCTGTACATCAACAATTCCCAACAAAGACTACCTGCACCAGCTACAAGAGTCAAACTTTCGGTTAAACATCATAAAACATTCACACAAAGATCTAATTTCGGTCATAAGTAAGATGTTTTAGCAGTAATCAAATTGCAACTCTTATCGCGGTCCTGGTATTCCATCCCCTTTCCTTTTCCCTGTGACTTTGGCTCTGCTGAGTGTCCTTTGTTGTTGCTCTTCTACCATTGCCTAGCAATACCCTATGTGCCAGCTTCCCTCTGCTTCCAATGGAAACTCTAACCTTCTCCATCCTAACATTTATACCACCTTTTCTCAGATGTTGCTGCATTGGGGATTTTGGTTTACTTTTCTTTTGAAGGCTTCGTCTAAGCATGTTGCTTAGCTTCTTCGTGTCATTTCCGACTCCTTTAGGGCTGTCACACTTTGTTTCCTCAGGCAAGCAAGTAGTTTCAGCTCTTTGTATCTTTTCTTCAATGTTCGATAGGGAAGATGGCAATTGTTGTGTAAAGCTCGGTGCACTTGGAAGTGGAATCAGTGAGAGGCGCCTTGGAGCTATGGCTGCTGGGACCTGTCTTGCTGTTGTGCAAATTGAGGCCCTTCCAGTCCTCTTTGGACGCTCAGCCATCTGAGGGTTGTTTTCCTTTTCTGTAGGATCAATGTACTTGATGAGGCCATTTGCTGAGGGAAGGGGTATTCTGGGTTTCCAATGGGATTCCTCCATATGAATGGAATCCACCTCCTCATTGCATATTGCACTGCTCATATTTTCATCAACATTTTTTGTACCTCCTAATGGTCTAT
Organism: Bruguiera gymnorhiza; assembly: GCA_020883675.1. NCBI lineage: Eukaryota > Viridiplantae > Streptophyta > Magnoliopsida > Malpighiales > Rhizophoraceae > Bruguiera > Bruguiera gymnorhiza. The sequence goes on along the minus strand of JAIRCJ010000016.1, from coordinate 682,912 downwards.
TTGCAAGTGGAGGTCTTGATTGTGCCCTATTTTGCTCATTTTCCAGTAGTTTCATTTGTTGATCTTCTTGTTGCTGCTGCTGCTGAGCTACCTTTATTTCCACGTGTTGGCGTGCAAGCCTCCTTTCAATTAGAAGTTGTGACTCCAGCTCCTTCACCTGAAAGATGAAATGAAAAGGAGCCTTTTTTTTTTCAGACCTGTTAAAGTCAAAAAAGACAAAGCAACATATTGGATTACATAATTAACTAATTTTTATATGCGGCTGTGATTTTTGATTACCTTTTCTTGCAAGTTTCTATTCCTCAAGTCTTTTTCTTTTATCTTCATATCAAATGCACGGACAGATTCCTCCATCTTCTTAATTTGGACATCCTTGCTCTTCAATTCTTGCTTTGCTTTCTCAGCCTTCAGAAGTAGAATGACATATTTCAATCAACAATATTTGGGAACAATGATCTTATTGAAAGACACCAAGTACATATGCATAACAGAAATCGTGTACAGTTAATCAAATCTACCATCTGTCTGTATCTTAGGAATTCAGTACTGTCCAATTGTCTCTTTGCAGGACCCAACTCTATCCCTCTAACTCTGCTTGCAAAGTTTAGTGAACATAGGGTCTCCCCAAGGTCATTCTCATTTGGACTGATCTGTACAAACATGAGTGTCTTTGAATCTCCCCCTAACAGATAAAATATTTTAGGTCAGATATATCATTCCATTCAGTGATAAATGCAGATGATTTGAAATTTCAGTGTCCCAAAACATTTTCTCTTGTACTTTTTGGACATTGTTTCCATGTACTGGAAGTCCAAAGAGGAGTACCTAAAGAATCTTGAAGCAAGTGGGTGAGCTTGGAATTCCTGCACAGGAAGCAGAAAAATATTTATTTGTTTCTTTAAGTGCAAACATCTTGTTTCGTGAATTTCCAAAGTCAAAACAGTAAAGAGTAGCCAGTAATGTATAACCTGAATGGAATGTGAGGGCTTTTAGTTGCAAGAGCAGATATCACATCCCCAAGTGCGGATAAAGATCTGTTGATATTTTGTGTTTCCTTGAGTCTTTCTCCTTGCACTTCCGTCTTTGTTACTCGTTCACTACCTGCTAGGTCTACAAGCCATAACTTGCTTTTTGTCCGTTCTCCATTCAACAAATTCTCTCCCTTAACTGTTACGCAATGTATGCTGTAGCAAGGATGAGACATACACTGGTTTTTAGCACCAGTTCTACATACATTTGTTTAAATACATCAACAATGAGCATAAAACCAAGGATGGACAACAGACCAGTGGGATCGGCTGCTGTGTTCATTAGCATTGGTTAGGCCAATAGCTCTTGCATTACTGCCAGTATGTAGAACTTCCCACACCTCACTCATATTGTTTACATGTGCTTCAACCAAACCTGGGACATGATGTAATCCTTCCCCCGCGTGTCTTATTTCAAGCCTGAAGGACATAAAAACTGTTTGAATGAACTCTACCCAGGGGATCCTAGCATTGAATTTTCTTTTTCTTTTCCTTTTTTAAGGGCCTGGGGGGGGGGATGGGTAAGGGACTAAACCTTAAAAATCATATAAATTAACATATTAAAAGAATAAATTTTTGAGAAATGAATTTATACTTTGTATTTCACACAACTTTGGATCTTGAGACAGACTGCTCCCGGGGATCTTTCTACTTTTAAAGGCATGAAATGGTATATCAACAAGCCACGCATTACACCATTAAGGTCATCTGAATTAACTTCTATTTATGGAGAATGGCATTTTTCAACCACATTTGTCAATTTGAATATAATAGTGTTCTTGATCTATTCCTTCACCAATGTTCCTGGAAATCAAGAGAAAGAAAAGAAAAATGACACATGGGTTTCATTTTACCTTTTTGAAGCCATTCTTGACTGAGAGCCAGAGACCAGCAAATCTCGAATTTGCTCATTATAGACTTCCAGAACACTCACAGATATATCATACTGAAACAGCTTCTCTCGCTCCTTGATTATGCAAAACACCTCCTCAAGAGTCCTAAAATTTACTCCACGTGCTTCTTCTGTTCCCTCCATTGTAAATGTTTTCCCAGTTCCAGTCTGTCCATAAGCAAATATACATACATTGTACCCATCCAAAACTGAAGTAGCTAATGGAGCTGCATCTTTGAAAACATCAGCTATAGGGAGAAACACAAAGAACAGATTATCATCAGCCACTTGAAGGGACAAAGTATAATGCTAGTAGATCTAAAATTGAAACCTTTTTCCTTATCCTATGTACCTTGCTCTGCTTGGGGGCCAAAAACAGCATCAAACTTGAAAGTTTTTCTGAGGAGTCCGTTTGAAGAAACAATGAGTTCGCCATCTTTGGCTGATTCAAAATCAATAGCCATTGAAGCTCCTGCCGCAACCTCTTCAGCATTTAAAGGTCTGCATCGGCAAAAGACCCTTATGTTTCCTGCAAGTAAGGATCAATGATCAGCACACTTTAAACTTTCTCTAAGCCTGGTTGACCCGAAGCAAACCTGAAGATACCTTTCAACTCTAAAATCTTGTTATAAAGTTCTTTGCGTTCATTGACTCCCTCAAGGAATTGAATCTTGAGATCTCCATAGAAATTCTCTCGCTGCTTCACTATCAGAATAATAAACAAGTTATCAAAGATTCAAAGAAATGGAGTTAAATACATACCAAACCTATAGATCTCTTTTTCATAAATTAAAAAAGGATATATAGACATACTTGTCAATTGAAGTGTAGACCTTATTTCATTCATATCCTCAAGAAAATTTTTATATGTCATTGCCTCCTCTGATAACTTGCCATGCTCCATTTTCATGATCTACGGAAGGACCGGCATGTTAAAGTAGTAACATCTCCATTCATTAACCCAAAAATGTCAATTCATAACTTCAGTACCTTCACTCTTCTTTGCAAGTCTCTCAATGATGAGAACCAGCTGCTCTTCTCTTTCACTTGTCCCTCGATAGCAAATGCTAAAAGGCAGACCATAAAACAATCATTTGTCGAGATATTTGGAACACCAATTGCGTAAAAATGAGAAATCCATACCCAAGGATCCAACATGCATGGACTTGCGCATCAGCTCATTCTGGAGATCTTTTAAGGCTTTCCAAGCATCTTGGCATTCCTTATTCTTAAGTTGATTCTCCCCCTTAAGCTCTTGCAATGCCTTTCTCATCTCTGTTAGTTCGCTTTTCTGACATTCATAACTTCTTAGTAGCTTCTCAAAATCTCCTTCCAACACACAGTCATCACCATCATTATCCTGCTTTCAAGTCAATATTTATACATTTATCAAGTACTTGATCTAACCTTTTTTTTTTTCTTTTTAATTTTACTTTCATAAGACCGGTAAAGGCAAGCAAAAATACAAAATTGTAGAAATAGAAAATTATTACCTTCGCCATTTGAAATGTCCTCAAGGACTCCAGTGGTTGAGTTTCTGGGGCACGTTGATCCCGGATTACGCCATTGAGCACTGTACTATCAGTATCACGACAATGGCCTCGCAGAGACTCCATACAGTCCAAACCCACAGCCCCATCAGTAGAAATTGCATTGATTCGTAAACAATCAAGGGGATCATCAAGCAATTTCTCTTCCTTCCGTGACCCAGGAAGGAGGTCAAAGGAAGATTCAGCAGCCAATTCCCTGCCAATGCCAAAAGCTTGGCGCATTGTAGAAATCTTTACGGACGAGGCCGCGTCATTGTCATCAGAAACACTGATGCCATTCTCTAGAGAGAGCTCAACAGAGTACTTGTTTCCGCTGGGCAATCCCGGAGAATCTTGAAGGCAATTTGACGTCATATCGGGCGAGCCAGCGCAAATAACCAGATCAGGAGACGTCAGAGAAAACCCTAGCAATGAACGTCCTGGATTTACAGAGCATGGGGCCTTCATTTTAATTTCCCAGGAATCAAATAAAAAAATGCTTTTAAAAAAAAAAAAAAAAAACAAAACGAAAGAGAGATATTATATTATATTATACCATTTATTGCGTCATCTTCCACAACTGCCTCTGCACTTTTCTTTCCTTGGCTCGACAGATCTACGTCACAAATGAATTTCAAAAGAAAAAAAAAGAAAAGAAAAAAGAAAATCAACTTTCGTCGGATGCAGCACCTTAAAATTTTTCTCTTTTACTTAATTCAGGATTTAAAAAAATTTATAAGTTTCGGAGTTTTTAATTTAATTTACAAGACGATTCGATTAATTTCGATCAACAGCTGCAAGCAAACCTAAAAATTAATTTAAAAATTAAAAAAATAAAAATAAAAATAAAAAACAAAGAGAGAGAGAGATAGGGAGAGTTGTTTAATTTAGTAAGATAATTACCAACACCGTCATCGGCCATGGTCAATCGAGAGAGAGAGAGAGAGAGCGAGCGAGCGAGCTGGTAAGTAACGTTCTTCTTCGACAACCGAAAGTCGGGAGGAGATATCAGAAATCGGACGGAGGAGATTCTATAACAAAAACGGTGTTGTGGCTGGCCCACTCATACTCCTCGCATGATTGACGATATCTTTTTTGGTCGAATTGGAGCGGGAAGAGGATTTTTAACTGTGTGAATAAAAATCTGGGAGTCGAAGCTCTTGTATCATCATCATCTCGAATTAAGTTTGACAGAATTCTTTGGAAGGTGACCGTTGGCTCCCTTTTTCGTTTTCGAATTTTGAAATTTGTGAACCGGGGGGCAACCCATCCCCCAGCACGCAGCGTTTTCGAACCTAGCTGTTGTTAGACGGAATCAATAAAGACCCAAGTTACTACATGATATAGAATAGACACCTTTCAAGTTCATTTCCAGACAATCTTTTTAGGGAGTATGTTTTTCTTTTTATTTTTTAATATAATTCTATATTTTTCATTTTCTTAATTTAATTTTAAATATTCTTAATTTTTTTCAATAAAATACAGAAACAAAAAAATAAATTAGATATTATATTTAACAATTAATTTTCATTATTAATATATAAATATACATTTTATATTTGTGTGTGTGTGTGTTTTAATTATCTACTTTTTCATCTTTAATTATATCGCATTAAAAATAATTAATACCATTTAAAATGAAGTTAACAAATAATGAAATGTTTGAAATTGCATTAAAATAATTTGAAAAATTGACTACTACTTTTGTGTTTTTCTTCACTTATCTCGTGCAAACCTATGGACACAAGCAGATGAACGCATAAAGTCTTCGAAAATTAAATTAGAGATACAATGAAAACACGAGAATTAAATTTATATTAGATGCGTTACTCACAGATTTTATAACAACTTAACAATTTCAATTACAATTTATTATTTCAATCAACGAAAAATGGGTCTTGTATACCATATGCTAGGCATAAAATATAGAGTTAATATACAAAAATAATATAAACTTCACTCTGCGGAACAAATCTAACAATATTCAAAATGTAACAACTTATATAACAAAAATAAGACACTCACAGCTGGTATTTATGTTGCAGACTCCCACAGCATCAACAATTATCTCATTAAGGGATAGACCCAATGCCAGGCTAAAATGGATACTAATAGAGCAGCATGCAGAGAAGCATCCACCCCGTTGTTAACTTAGTCGCCTAAATGTAAACAATTTAACAGGAGCCGAATAACAAAATAAAGCACAAAATCATCATCATGGGGTCACGGCAAAAGAGATGGTAAATAATATTAGGTAACAAAATCATCTCATTTTCTTAAAATAACTTCTTGATGGTATACATTTGTAAGGTAATCTCTGCCTGTCTTAGTGCAAAAATTTTAGATATTTGATGGCTAAAGACATTGCGGTTATGAATCTGCTACAAAATCAGTACAATTCCTCCTTTGATCTATATGCCAAAACCAACCAAAAAGCCTTGAGGAAAAATTTTTGGCCACATTTCAACTCAGCCCTCCGATCTCAAAGCCACCAAACTGGGCACACAACTAAGAGGACAGCAAGATTTCCGTAGAAAAGAATAAATGACAGGATAATGACCTGTCCTCTTGTCACTGCCAGCACATACTAATAGAGAGCAAGGTGCTTCTCTCGCACGCCACAAGATCTGTCGATGTTGCATCTTATTCGACGTGCTCCCCAACAAAATGCTTTTAGTGACCACAAGAAGATCAAGAACAGCAGCCAAAACCAAACAGTGAGTCTTAAGTATTGCATCAATAAAAAGAAATGATATGAGATCCACAAACTAGAAAAATTTACTTCTCGGGTATCAATTGAATAGATCCACAGCCTAGACAGGTGTCATTTCTCTTGGCTAAACAAGCGGAGACGTTTGATGAGGTCCTCTTTCAGTGACTCGGGTATTTGTGAAAGAAAGGTAGATTTGGCTCCTGCAATCAACAAGTTCCTGCAATGCAGTAACAGTAAAGAGGTACATTAGAATACGAATTGAAATAAGTTGCCAGAAAAAAAAACCCATGCCATTAGGAGCCCATATAAAGGATGCTGGAAAAGAAATAGCATTAGTACAGCTACTTGAAATAATATATCAAAGGGGAAATCATCCCCAGCCAGCCACTAGCCCCTGTGGTGAGGCTTGTTAACCTTACCATTACATCTGCAACAGAACACTTCAGCTTAGAGGTGCAAATTTACTGTGAAACTAACTTCCATTAATTTCTACTAGAGTTTCCTCATGATAAGAATGGCTCATGACAAACTGGCTCTTAAAGCCTAAATTCTAAAGTGTCAGTTTGCAAGTCACATGTTGGCGTATTGCACTCTGCCAGCAGAACCAGCCCTTCAATTGAAAGTAATAAAATACATAAGAAGGTGGAGAAATCCACAAAAGATAATGTTCTTCAAGCAAATAGAACCATACAAAAGCCTAATAAAAGCACACGGACCACATATATCCACACAGAACAGTACAGCAATCCCAAAGAACAAGAACATGCGGAATCCATTTCCACATCTGACTTTTTGGACAATGTGTAGGAGGAATAGATGGACAGACAAAGGGGGCATCTCTTATACAATGTACTCAAGAAAGTGTTTTTTGTGTGCTAACTAATTCACATGAGGCAATTTGAAAGGTTTAGCCTTTCCTCCCTTCCCTGATTTAGTGGGCAAACTCTGGTGTAAGCAATATTCTGTTTGTTCTGCTCTCATTTCACAAGCCTCACTTACTGCATTCCAGCAAAGCCATAAAACCTGTTGCAACCCTTGATCATGCAAGGGGCAGGATGCCTGGGTCAGTAGTTTAACCAGTGGGTCATCAGTTGCACCTCTGAATTAATAAATGCATATATATATATATATATATCCAGGCCATTAGGTTGTCTTAAGAGCCAGGTCGTATGGCCCAATTCTCCCAGGTCACAAGGTTTGAGGCTGAGTGCCTGGTCCTGGCCAGGTTTTACAACTTTGCTCTCCATGAATTTTTGTTGATCAATATTTCTTGTTACACAGACAATACAGAAATATATATGAAAAAAGAACAAGAATATGAGGGCAAAAACCTATGTAAAGTTGACATCACTGCATAGTTGCTTTCCCTTTATTTCACTAACTAAAAACAGGCAAACATCAAAATCAAAATCTTATCAGTAGAGCACATTTCAACAAGCAAAACAGCCAGATGAAAAAAAATAAAATAAAATTATTAATTATTAAGAAGGTAGATTTTTTTGACAAGTAATAGGCACAAAGACAATAAGTATGTACTGATTTGAAGTAAAAAGGGTTGCTAGTGCAAACCCTGATTTCAGCACAACACAAATATTACATAACACAACCATGCAAAAATATGAAATGACAATTGACTCATAAATCACATACACCATAACAGTTAGCAAGTTTTTTCATTTATGGGGCGTGTGTTGCAAACCAATGCGCGAATAAATGCCAAAAGAGAGATGCAAAAAATGAAAGTACTCATGTGGCCGGCCCTGGCACATTGTTGGAAGGACTTACTTCAGGTCGTCACCTCTTGGATTGTCCCCCACTTCTTGTGCACATAACCTCTTCCTTGAATGCATAAATTTGTACACCTTATCTGACCAACCACACAATTTTAAAACTGTGGAAGCTTCTTGATTGAGACTGAAACAGTAAAAAAAAGTTGGGGACAAACAAAAAAATCAGCCAACTAGCGAGATGCAAAGATGCTTGACCTAAAGGTTCACAAGAATAAACATACACAATGACCACAATACCTAACAATTGCATACATTCATCAAAAAGTCCCTCAAGCAGACACCTTCAACACTCTATTCCTCAATACAAACATGTGAGAGTCCAAGAAGATTCATACAAAATACCCTATTAGCCCAGGGATTCACAGAAACCATATGCGATTAAGATAGAGCACAAGAATCAGACAAAACAAAAAAATTAGAGAAAAATAATTAAAATATTGGCAGAGCAGAAAGAAATGCACAACTTGGGAATACTATTTTCTAAACCAGATCCAAATCATCATTGGAGAAGGGAAGACTTTTGAAGTATTTCAGGCAGAATGTAACATACACTTTTTTCAATTCTTCAACTTTTCCCTGGGATTCAGCATCCTCTGCCAGTAGAATGCATGAGTTCTTTAATTTTCTCTTGGACCCTGGAGTGTTAGAGTGGTAGTTCACATTACCATTCTGCAACTTGCGGTGATTAGGCCCTCTTATTGTTGCCACCCCATTTATTATACCATTACTTTCACACAAATGAGGCACTACTGAAATAGTTGTACCATCCGGAGTAGCATTTTCACTTGCCACTGCAAATGCCTGGCAGCTATCTGCATCATTATTTCCAACTTGTTTACTTCTGAAATCATTTGCAGACATTACAGATGGTGTACCTTTCTCAAGTTTCTGCATAGTTGACTGTTTCACATCCCCATTCATTGCTGAATTTTGACTCTTGTGAGCAGCAAACTTTCTTTCAACTGTTGGAGAAACCCTTTTGTTACCAGAATTTCCAGACATATTAAACTTTACCCGAGTAGTCAACGGCACCTTATCATCTTTACATATGGCTAGTGCATCCTTTCTTGAAGGTAGTGCAGTGCATGTTTTAGTGGCTGCTGTTTTCAGAGGTACAGCAGACTTTGGATTTTTAGATGCCTCACTGCCATTCAAAGCGCAGGATTTTACACCGTTGGAAGCTAAAGTTTTGCTTGAAGGCACTGATTTTTGACTAGTACGAGAGAAGAAAAGAATGTAGACCTTCTCTGACAAGACATCCTGCAGTGTAGATAGTGTCACACATGAATCATTACAACAGTACCACCGACCCATTGCATCCTGTAAACAAGGTGATAATATCAGTGATGGTTTGTTGTAACTGCTTTGTCAATTTAAAACATAATGTGTATAAAAAGATAAACTAAATTATGTGAGGACAAACCTTGATATATGCATAATAGTGTCCTGATTCTGGTGAGTATCCTGAATGTACAATGGTCCCAAAAAGATTATACTCTGGTCGTGTATCCTACAAAGAGACAATCAACATCGATAAAGGGTACCATATCGAACATATGGAATGTGCCATAGTGAACAAGTTGTACTATAAACCAGATGCCCAATCAAACAATTGAACCTCTTCTACATATAAACATGTCAGACTATTTACTTTTGATGATAAATTATGAATGTGTCAACTTCCCATGCAAAATGTCAGTTATTTTAAATATGTGAAAAACCATGCTCTGACTTCATCCCTTTCTATTGGACACTGATGTCAAACAAGATACATGAATAGAGAAAATTAGGGTGAGAAGGGAAGAGAAGGGAGAGAACTCAAACAAAACTAGTGAAATAGAGACAGAATGGGGAGAAACCAAGAGATACGAGAATCAACACTCATATTTTCAATTCAATTACTCATCAATTCTGCCCTAAACCATCACAAAACATATTTTTTTATGGGAAATTGAAATGCATAAAAACAAACTTAGACATAACATTTGACATGAACTAGATCACACACAAAAGCAAACGAGGAGATAGATTGTAGAATAAAGAGTTAAGATTGTAAACTAAAGAGATAAGATTCACTACAATCTAGATTACAGAAATCTAACTAAAGTTTGCACACCAAATCAGCCAATGCCAATTTTTTTTTGACTCAATCTAAGTTATCTTCTTGTTGGTTCCTTCTCATTCTCCATCAACAACACAAGCTATATTGAGCTCAAAAGATTTAAGGTGCCAGCTGGCTCAAATGATGGAGAAGTAACACATGGTGCAACAAAGTGTGGTTTTACAGTTTATTATAACAATCAAGCCAAAGTTCCTAATAATAGGGGCACCAATCCACCACAAGATAAAGTGGCAGGCACGGTCATCACTCAAAATTTTATGAATGGTCCTCTGCAAAGGAAGACAATTTATCTCTCAAAAAAGGGCTAAGTGATCTGAGATTCCAGCCAATTGGTTCGATATGTGCACATTGTTGAGGAAAAGGACAATCTCATAGCAAGATAAAAGGCGCAGGTAGTCAAGGAAGTTCTAGTCATAGGCATTTTATGAAGAATTTATCCACCTTGTACCTCTTACAAGATCACATGGTTTAATCTCTGATTATACATGTATCATCCGATGCATTTTGATCATGAATTAACTTGGAACTGAGTATGATGCATGTACATAATCGAACATAAACTAAATGATAGTTTTTACAATGCAACTAATTTCTATGCATCTACCTAGTTTGTGACATTCTCCTTACAGCCCTTAGTTGCAGTGCATGTCTAATGGCATGTGTGCTGGCATACCAGATAACATGGCCATGCAGTCCTATATAACATTGATTGGTACACTGGGCAAAACTAAATTTGGAAACAAGAAAAAATCCAGCCTAATAGAGCAACCTACGTAACTCAATGACTAACTATGTGAAATTCACTGTACCTGGCTTGTTCTGCACATGAAATTTGAAAGTACCAAAACTTCTTCAAAAGCAATGGGCTTGTCAATTTTCCCACCAAAGACCCCCTCAAATCTCTGCTAACAACACAACATTCTGAACCATTAAAAATCTGATTAAAATAACAGAATTGAGTAAATTAAAGAAATAAAGAATACCCACCTTGAGTTGGATTACAAGGATATTAGGTGCTTGAAGTATTGACATCTGCTTCATTGCTGCCACCAATTTCTTACAACTGAACAAGCATTAGTCCCTTGATAGTGTCATTATAAATTGAAAAATCAGCAAAAAGTTAACAATCAAAAAATACAACAAATATGTTTTCTTAACTAACTTACTTTTCACATTTGTATTTATTGTTGCCATCCAAAATCTCTGGCTTGAAAAACTTCTGCATTGCCTCTTTAAGAGAGCTACTATGCAGAACCTCGAGACTGATATCCATAATCTCATCAACCTTATTCGACTCAGAGTTACACGACAAGCACTTCACCTGGCTCTGTAAAGCGCCCCCGAAAATCTCCTTAACAACGGTGGAGTTGCAATTATTATTACCAGAGTCGCCAGCACCACCACCACCACCCCTGCTGCGACGCAGCTTCTTGAGACGCAAACAGGTGTTGTGACAAGCATCAATTACATAGCGCAAGAACTCATGGGCGTCCTCCTGACGACCAAGGCGGAAATGCTCGGCGAAAATCCTGAGGCAGCTCTGAATCTTGGCCGGCGAGTCGGAGGCGAGATCTGTGCTCAGGGAGCGCACAATCTGCTTCTCGACTATGCAAAACGGACAGTCCCGCTTCCGTTCCCCGTTCGAAACCGAATCGCCTGCCAACAAAATTACAATTAAACTCCAAACCCTAACTCCTCCTCCTCCTCACGAAACGAATACTAAAAAAATTAACCAAACCAAACCAAAAAAAAAAACGACATACAGAGAGAGGAATGCTGGAAGCGAAGGCAGAAATTGGCGAGCGGCGGAGTGTAAGTAAGGCACTGGAGAACGCTGTTAAGATAGCAAGAGTTGCCTAGATTCCTCAACCCTAGCGGCGGCCCGTTCTTCCTTTTCTGACTCAGTAAACTCGCCTGCCAACTCATCTGCAGCTGAAATTGCAATCCGCCCATTCATAATAGCAATCCTCCTCCTCCTCCCCCTCCTCCTTCATTTGACATGATCGCCGCCGCCACTCCTCCTCCCCCACCCGCCGCGGCCTCCTCGACTTCCCACCCGCTTAGAGACCAAGATAATAATACTAATGATAATAATAATAATAAATCTTTCCTGTTTATTTTTTTTCTTTTTGGTTTCGAATTTTTGGTAGTTAAATTACAGGTAACAAAAGAAAGAATTGAAGAAGGGCAGACACTGCAGAGAGCAGCCCCCCACCAACAATATCAAGAAACCCCCTCAAATCCCCCTCGGTGGGTTCATTCCCTTCTCCTCCCCCCGCCCCCACAGTTCGATTTTGTGCCTCTCGCCCATTCCCTTTTATATTTATATTTTCGGTATCTATTTATTTGTTTTTTATTTTTATTTTTATTTTTATTTTTTACATTTATATTTATTATACCTATCGGATATAACCCAAATTCGTGAGAAATTAAAAAAAAAAATACAAAAACACACTTATCTTTTCTCTCTCTCTCTAATTTGCGTATTAGTCATGGGGACTCGGTACTCAATCCTGACCTATTGAATTTAAAATTTCACTAACCGAATGATATGACCTATAATTGTAGTTTGAGCTCAGAAAATTTTGCAATTTATGTCCAAAGTGAATTAATACAAAAGCCAACAATGAATGAAATAGCTTTTCTTTTCTTTTCTTTTCTTTCTTAAAAAATAATATATATATATATATATATTAGACCTTCACATATTTATCAAGTTGCATCCTCTCTAAGTGTAAAACAAAATCTAAATGTCAACTTATGATTGTGTGAAATTTTAGTTAGCATTCACACCCATAGCATAGCATGGTTATTTTAGTTATGTTTATGTAAGTTATATAATTTAGCTTACTTCATAACTTTTACTCTTTCTTTCTTCACCACTCTACTCACCAACCATCCATCCCTACTATTCTTTTTCTAAAATTTTTATTTATCTTCATTTTGCATTATCACTTTACCTTTTTTTTTTTCCTCCTTGAGAAATTAGAGACCAAAATCCATTAGGGATATTTGTAAAAACAAAAAAAAAGTTACTAAATTTAAAGATATATATATATATGAAAAATTTCTAATTTTTTTAGATTATATATGAAGGTGGCAAAGTCCCAGGCGGTACCGTTGGAATCTCTGCTTCTCATCAGCAATAGGAATCGTTGACAGCATGCAAATAATTGATTGCCCAAGTGAACAGTGAGAGCTTACGGACTGACAGGTCCTTGAAACGAAGGTTTGCGTTACACCGTCGTAATCATGTGTTACATCATCACAATAATGTTTTTTTTTTTTAATTATTATAACAATATAATGTGCGGATGTGTGTATGAAACACATTAATTTTATTATACCCATATTATAGAAATTATTTTAACAGATGTTTGAAATTTAGGTCAATAACGCACGAAGGGTCAATTGCAGAAGATAATTTAAGCGTTAAAGAGAAGAATAAATTAGCAAATCGAGCTGAAGAATCCACCTTATGCTGGAAACATGGATTATTTTGCTTATTTTTTATTATTTTTTGGTTTTGTTTTTTCTTTTTGTTTAAAATTCTCATTAATCCGATCCAACAAACCGAGCGCATGCACCTCAATTACAAGGATTATTCTCCTTTTTGCCAAATGAGCCAAGCTTATGGAGTGATTCTTGAACAAAATGCTTGGTCTGGTCGCCTGCTTGGCCTGAGAAAAAGTACTCATTTTTGGAATTTGAATGGGGCCGAGAGTCTACAATATCCATCAATGAACTTTGGAATTCGAATGATTTCTGCAGCAGTTGAGTTTGTGGCACTTTTCTCCACAGATGTAACTCGCCACTAAAAGTTCAGAAAAGATTATAGCAAAAATCTGTGTTTGATTGCAGGTCTCCTTACCGTCACACCAGAAAAGCCTATCAAACAAAACATCATACCCGGATTTCTCCAATAAACATCTGGTCCATTTACAAGTTACTAGCATTTGGCAGCAACACCTAACCAGAACAATACGTAAAGGTATAGAATTTACAGAAATTTCAAGACCGGCAATAGTGGGGTAAAAATAATAAAACCAATCAAAGAAATTTATATGTCCGAATGATGCTCTTAACTGCTCTGCTCATCTGTTGCGGTGAAGGTTGCGTTCGTTGAGGTCCCGGAGCCAGAAGACGCATCGTTGGAATGTACAGTCGTTGTTGCGGGTGAGGGGGCTCGTACCTTAAGGTCCATGAAATCAGAAATTAAACCTGGCTTTGATATGTTCCTATCAGTGGCACGAATCTTGCCAGTTAGCATCTCTACCACAGTAGACATGGAAGGCCGGAGCTTTGGAGAATCCTGGGTGCATAATAGACCAATCTTTAAGTATGTACAAGCCTCCTCGGCATCAAAATCACCGTCCAATGATGAGTCTACCAGCACAACCAAAGCATTTCGTTCATATAGTTCCCATGCCTGCCAAAGGAGAATCCACATGTTACGAACACAGAACAGTAAATTAGTACAAGATAAACATAAAGCTCAGACTACTTTCTGGAAATACACACATTGAAGACTCTAAGCTGCTCTGCTCTTGATTAAAACTATGAAACTATACTTGTTAAATCAATCCAAAGGGATGCCACATTACGGGAAAAAGAAAAGAGAAAAAGAAACTACAGATCAGCTGAACTTGTAGAAAATTTTGATTCACTCGAAACAACTTTGGTAACCACACGGACTTGGACGATTTTAATGCAGATTGGTTTGATGAAGTTTGGGCAGTTCAATCACACTCCAGATGGGAACATTTCATCTATCAAGTCTTTTTAGCTTGTGTGATTTTATCTATTATGTGTTTCATCACAATTGTTTTTGATTGAATGCTAGTGTCAGCAAAAATTTGAAGAAAGCTACCTTCAGAATATGGTAGTGATTTATCATTGTACTTTGTTAAAAGTCTTTTTTATTACATATTTAAACATCATAGTAAGCACCTGAGAGATTCATACCCGTTCTAGCAGATATTGTTCTCCAATAGGCAATCGACTATTAGTATTACATCTTCCACTGACAATTTCGATAAGGAGTACGCCAAAACTATAGATATCCGCTTTCCGTGTCACTTGACCTCGTATTGCATACTCAGGTGCTAGATAACCTCTATAACAGCAAATGTAGACACCAAGACAGTGGTAAGTATGTATTGAATAAAAGGCAGCAAGTACATGTTGAATAGCACAACAAATGTGCCTGTGCATTGCATGAGTGAGACAGAGAGATTTTAAATTGTGAATGTGTATGTGTATGCACCAGAGCAGACATTCTATAGGAGCGACTTGTGTTCACAAAAAGAGAGCTGCTGCTTACCCTAATCCTCACATACTGTAGGAGAATCTGTCAATTTAAGGAATTGACGATGGAACCTCATACATGATGTCAACCAAGAGAACTGTCTATCCAACCTCAGACAACTAAGAAACTAACATGAAAAGGAAATTCAATGCACATTCACTGACATAATCTTCTATCCTGAAACTGTACATTCACCATGCAAAACAGGTCTCAGATTTTCAAGCAAATAAGAATCAAAAACTGACAATTTAATATTACAATCTGATGTACCAGAAAACTTTGTTGTCAAAGGAAATTAAGGGGAAGAAATGCTATTTAATGATGAGGGAGCAGAGGGAGATTGAACCAGAAGGCTGTCTTCTGATGAAACCAATTTTGCAGGCAAAAATTCTGAATTCTATTCTGAACACAATGAATAATTTGATGAGCTTCATTACATGGACGCAGTCAATTTGAAATCTCCAAGAGGCGGGCCCACATTGCACTATCAGAGCCATTGGATGCACATTTGTAGTCCCCAACATTAACTGCGATAATCCATCAAAAGACTAAAAATTGTGCAACTTTACTATAATTGACTTTCTAGGACCTCATCTGGAGCACATCAAATTGACTGTGTCCATGTGACCTTACTATAATTTGATATGCTGCAAGACACGTCAAGATACTTTTACATGCTGTAACTTTAAAATTCCATATATAGTATAATCAGGATACTTTTACAAATAAACTGAATTACCCAACAGGAAAATTCATCCTATCTTAGCCAAGATACTGGGCTCTAATTCCAACTAAAACGTCTCTAAGAATAAAGATAAGCAACAAATATATGGAAAACAAGAAATTGAAGAATAGACAATCAAACAATCTCAGTTTCTTTTCCTTTAATAAACATCTATTAATCCAACATCACTATATTCACCACACAACTTTATTAACATAAAAAATGATTTAGAGAATAGATTGAGAATCAAGAATGAGTTTGAAGATGGGAAAAGATGCAACTTACATTGTGCCAGCTACACGTGTACTAACATGTGTCAAGTTAGACGGGACAAGCTTGGCCAAACCAAAATCTGCAATTTTGGCTGTCAGGTCTTTGTCAAGCAGAATATTACTTGCTTTGATATCTCTATGAACAATGTATGGGCGCACTTTGTCGTGAAGGAATGCAAGTCCTCGAGCTATGCCGATGCAGATTTTAGACCTTGTTTTCCAACTAAGTTGAATGTTGCTATGACCTCCACCTGAAAGTGAAAAAAGTGCTTGAACACTGAAATGTTCCTAGGTAAAGCATTATTAGGTGTAAGAATGGCCATTTTGTGAACTCCGATGCACATTTGTACTATATTTGTTGATTTCAAGGCTTTGTTGGTGCCACATGATGACAAAGTAATAGAAGAAAGTTTGTATAGTTTGTTAAATAACTTGTATCCCTGAAAACTGAAAAACCTTTGGTCCAGGGGTAAGGAACACTGATGCCTAGCCTCAGTAAATTAGTACCAAGGGTCTTCAAAAAATGAAGAAAAAGACAGAGATATAAAACTTACCAAGAAGAATTTGTGCAAGGCTACTATTCTCAAGATAGTTGTAGACTAGAATTCGGTTGTTCCCTTCCACACAACAGCCATACAGCTCAACTAAATTTTCATGCTCTATCTTTGAGATGGCTTTAATCTCTGCTACAAACTCTTTGGCCCCTTGTCTTGATTCAGCCGAAAGAACTTTTATAGCAGCCATTTTCCCACCTTTAAGCCGTCCCTGATCACCAAAAATAATTTATTAAAGGGTTTGTTATTTATAACAAAATGGCAAACAGCACTAGAGCAAATATTCCAATAAACAAATCATCTAATCACCTTGTAAACAGAACCATAACCACCTTCCCCAATTTTATTGACTGGACAAAAATCTTCAGTGGCATTTCTTAATTCCTTATAGGTATAGAATTTGACTGTGTCAATGCCTGCAATCTCTGCTCAGAAATAAAAACCTCATAAGAAGCTTCTCATTGGCATTGGTAAAAACACACAGTGAGATATGTATAAATGCAGAGTAGTCATCTTAAAAGGCTTTGCTTTTTACCACATAAATTAGCTGTATATGAAAGTATTCACACACATGACCCAACCAAGAACCCACCAACTCAAACACGCACTCTTGAAAGCCCAACACCACCCCCCAGGTCCCCAGGCCACTCGCTTGGTTACTTGCTCACTCACTCAGTTATTCATTCACACGCACACCACAACAAGCATGTCATATTTTGCTGTCTACCTTCATCATCTGCTAAAGAATCTCTCGCTGAAGAAGTAACCCTTGGGCCAAAAAGGAAGGAAAAACAAGTCATAACTGTATGACACACGAGTAAGGACCACCTTTATTAGCAGTCCACAAAAGCTTAAAATCAACAACTTCCCACACCAGCAAACCTGAATTGTCAGAAATTCACATATTAGGCACATAATCCAGTAGAATATATGTTAAATGAAAAAAGCCTTAGATGTTGCAAAACCACATCACAAGAGACCAAGTCATTCTAAAAAAATAAAATCCACAACTGCAAGCAAAAGGAACCTTTGGACACGTATGGCTGATGGCAGCAAGTCATTCTCTCGAAAAGGCAATTATCGTGCGAACTTAAAGAAGGGGAAGTGTTCAAAACATATAGTAGAAACAGAAAAGGACATAGAATAGACAGGAAATTACTTGAACCTAGAAAACGTAGTCCTAGAATATCATACCAGCCCTCAAATAAGATATCTCGGTCAGAAATTCAATTAGCTTGTTCTGCCGTTAGTGTTTTAGAGCATAAATCCCAATTCAATTGACTTCAAGTCCTATTTCGATGCTCAGGTCTGCAACTACCTTTTCCTTTTCAAGGCAGAAATAAACATACAACCATATTCACAACCTGCATGGTTGTGCTTCGACCTACTTCTGCTAATCTCCTAATTGACTAGAGGAGCAATTAGGCCACCATTTGTAAAGGTGATGATGGCGTGATTGTTTAACTATTACAGAGACCATTGGCTAATAGTGCAATAATATAAAATAAATAAATAAATTAATTAATTAATTAAGAAGTTATCTAACACTAGAATGGATTCGTGCATTCGAAGAGTTGATTTCTTTTCATCCATTACCCCCCAACCCCTGGCGGCATTTTTAAGGCTTGTCTATTTATCTACCATAGGTTTTCTATGCTAGAGCTGTACGATGTGAAGTTTGGACTAATTAAGCTACACTGGTAGCAAGTCCAGGAATTAGCTGCAATGGGCTGGAGAAATGATTTGAGCACAACGTATCCTAGTCATCTTTTGTGGTATCAACTGCCTCGTTACCTGAACCATCCCATTCCTACTCCACAATACTTGCTACAAGCTTAACTTCCGTGTTGATGGAGAGAAAACATACGAAAGAAATATTGCAGTTCTAATTCAACCCAATTCCCATCCACTACTCTTAACTTGTTACTTATTTTTCACTGCAGAAATGAATTACATAGCACATCATAATTTCTAACAAATAACATATTTATTTCAATCTTGCTCTTAATATATTATTTTGAGTTTATGATCGTTCTTGTTGCTAATTATAACTCAATTTCGAGTAATTGCCACCTTAAAATGTAACACAGTGGAAAACTGGTGAAAATAAAAATGAAAAAGCAACAATAGAAGATTAACATCAGATACCAAGATTAACATACGAAAGAACTGCAAGTGAGTATTGCTAAGATAATCAGACAGTTTGCTAACAAAATACACCAACAGAGACTACAAGATGAAGGCTTTTAATTTAAGTACACAATTGATGCAAGAAATAAACAAACCAAAGCATCAGAAAACAAATAAATCCCGCCAGGCAATACTAAAAACAGAACCTGTTAATGGTGGTCCAACATCATAAAACAAACAAACAAACAAACGGAAAAAGAACAATAAACATAGGGATACTAAGAGGAAGAAACATGTACCTCACGACAAGCAAAAAAAGGAAAAGAGCAGTTGAAAGGAAAATTGGAGAAAATAGAAGGAACCCAGATGAGAGAGTCACCGAGAATTCACAGGGAGAGAGAGAGAGAGAGAGAGAGAGAGAGAGAGAGAGGTGGAAAGAGGGCGCGGGTAGGTGTAATAATTTGGCGTGGTGAGTGGTGAGAGGAAGATGCAGTGATATAAAAAGACTTTGGACCAGTACAGCCGTGTTGTCTTGACTTTGACTTTTCGAGAGTAGCAGCCTCCGCGAAGAAATTGGCAACTTGACGGGGATAGGGGAACGTCAGAAGGAGCATGGTACCGTGTTAGGAATATTTGAAGGCTGAGATATTTGAAGAGCATGATGCATCACGTCATAAATTTTTTCAACCCATTAAACAAAAGAAGAAAATGTCGTAATGCCACAGAGTTAGAGACAGAAAATATAATAAATTAAATACAAGTGAACCGTAATTATTAATTGTAATTAATTATTATAATTATATATATATATATATGCATATCAATTAAAATTAATTTTATAATTGACTCGTATTAATTTTGTATTTATATTTCTGTGATAATTACACAATATTAATTAATCCTCATTAAATTAGTTCTATCAATTAAGTTGGAGTAGTAACATGATAATGTAAACTCCTCTTTAATTCTATGCACAACTTACATGACTATGCATGCCATTTAGTTAAAAAAAAAAATAACTTAAATCTCCAAACCCCCCCTCCCTCCCCCCCAAAAAAAAACTTAAATTTATGTAAAAATTCAGCCCTGACACTCCGCCGTCTTACGAATCTAGTTACTGTTTACATTATTATTATTATTATTATTTTTAATGTATAAACGAACGTTGACATCTGTGACTTGGATGGTATGAATGAAGAATGGTTGACAAATATGGTGCTCTGGCGTAGATGTTCACAGTAAGGATTTTAGTCCATATGTAACGTAAGGTCAATTTATCAGGGCTCCGGAACGTTGAAAAATGTTGCAGGCACTCCTGGTCTGGCAATTTGAGCAATTACCCTGGCTGACCCTCATGCTTTTGGCACGGTAGACTGCTGCTACTTTAATTTACCCTGTACCGTAGCCTGTACGTGCATTCCGAGATAAAGCTTTTGGGTTTCCACCATGCATAATGTGTCTTGTACTTTAATGGACAATCGTACTGCTTTTTGACGCACTGGTGTTATTGCGGCTGGTCTCTAGTGGCGGTGGTATTTTCCAATTTTGCACTCGCTTGCTCTGGATCACACGTTTTCATTAAGTGCTTTATTGCGACATGACAGTCACAGATGCAAGTGACGGAAGCAATTTTTTGTGAAGACAAACGTAAAAATCCGTATTCTTAGTATTCTTGGATTTCACGGTATGAGATTCTATTGCACTGAAAACGTCATGTTTTTGTTGCATGTGGGAAGAGAGTCTTTACGCTCCGAGCATGATATTTCAATTTGAAATATGCTGCTTTTGGTTCAATTCTGGAAGGAATACAATAGAGAGTCATCACGAGTTCTCGCCACTTCAGACCAAGGGATAGCGAGGATGAAGATTGATATGGATACATCAAAAAAAATAATAAATAAAAAAACTCACGGGGTTGGCACTCTCGTGCAGAGAGAATGTTCCTCTGCCGAGTTCAGGAACTATCCTGCCAGACTTACCCCAACAGCATCCTATTAAACATCCTCGTAAATATTCTGGTCTTGATGAGGCAACGACGAGTTTCTTGGGTTCGAAGAAACCATATTTACTGTTCCGTCTGTAATCCTTGGCCTGACAGTCTGCATATGCAAACGGTTAATTTTTCTGTATCCAAGGCCAGGCCCATGACATTCACCAATTTTGGAGGTTACAATAGCGTTTGAGAGATGCTCAGACAAGAGAATCCTATTGTTTAAACTAATAAAGCACACAGAATTAAATGGACAGAGACTTAAACGCTGTAATATGTAAGCACACAGAATTAAATGGACAGAGACTTAAACGCTGTAATATGTAAGGCAATTAAATGGACAGAGACTTAAACGCTGTAATATGTAAGGCATAAGTAACCAAACCTTCTCTATTTCTTCCCGGACATGAGGGTTGTCTCTCAGGTACTGTAATGCTCTGTCCCTTCCTTGTCCCAGCCTTTTTTTAAGACAAGGAAAAAAAAAAAAAAACTGATAGTGAGCCACGATATATGAACAGTTTAGGCCAGCAGAGACTGTTAAAAAGGAGAGATTTTCCTTGGAAGTAACACAAGGCAGCTTGATGCAAAACATTCGATGATGTGATAACCTGACAACAATTGAAAACATGATGCTTTATGAAACAATATTTAACAAAAAATGTTGTCGGAAACAAAAAGAAAAAAACTTTGGAGTCCAATTCAGGCCCATGTTTCAGTCATCTCCCGTGGAAATTTTCTGACAAGACCCTGAGCTATCGCCATGTTAGCCTGCAGTCCTAATGAGAATGGTGCTGTGATTCAAGCAATTATGTCTGGAGTCAATATCCAAAGAACTATAATTTTCTAGTTCAGAAATGCCAATGCATCAATATCTCTTTGTACATGGAAGTTGGCAGGCATCAACATCAATGTAAGGTGATATCTTGGCAAGAAGTTTGCCAATATGTAGTGATGTGATCTGGATACAAAGAATAATACAAAAGGTGCCTCGTTACAATAATGCTAAATGGAAACTGCTATAGGTGAGGTCATAGACAAGGACACTATGTGTTTGAATTTGCCCAAAATGGAGGACTCCAAGAAAGGACACCACAGATTCAACAAGATGCATTGCTTGAAATCTTAAAATTAACAAAACAACCAAGAAAGAAATCTGTAGGTTCCTCACTGGAGTGCACTACGCAGAATTGCCACGAAAAAAGAGGGGATAGTTGGAATTGGCAAATTCTCTAATAAAAAATGAGATGTTTCAAATCGTGCGATGGAATATTATTAGACTGACATGAAGTCTTAAGTCCAACTTCATGAGAAAAAAATTTTAAAAATAAAAAAAGTAGTCAGTTACAGGACTAAAATGAAAGTAACCCCAAGAAAAAAGAAAAGTTCAAGGGTACCTGTGCTCTCCATAGCTATACCATGAACCCTTCTTGACGACAACATCCATTATTTCAGCACAATCAAGAACACAACCCTGCATTTTAAATCAAAGTCAATAGGCTCAACACAGATACAAATCTTGTGTACAAAGATTTCAGCCAGAGTGCCTTGGAATACCAACCAGTTGACTCACTCCCTCTCCAAATATGATTTCAAACTCAGCTTGTCTGTATGGTCTTGACACCTACCACAACAGCCAATTAATGACTCCTCACAACAGGCCACGGAACAGATGAGTGTGATCAAACAAAAAAAGCATGTACTGAATGATGGGAAGTTTTTTTTTTGGGGGGGGGTACGGGGAAGAAGTATATCTGATCTAGAGTATTCATGCAAATAGTGATACATCACACAAATCTACTCCACCCAGGTCCCCAAGAGGATCACTAATATAGAAAACTAAAAAGAGAGAGACAGTGCAGCAGATGTAAGCATGATTAACGGGACTTGGTCCGTGGACTCACTCACATAGAAGTGCTGGATTTAATATATAATCCATATATTGGACCTCACCCAACAAATATTTTGGGTTGAATGGTTTTTTGACACGATGTCACAGCCTTTTTGACCAAGAAGTTGTGTTCAAACCACATTATCTTCACTCTTTCAATTAAATTGTGAGATTTTGCATAAGGTGAGGAGGGCCAGTACTCTGACTACACTTTTAGGCCAACGGGCTTGCTCACAAGGAGTTGTATTGGAGTTAATATATGAACTATATCTCAGGCCTTACCCAACAGCTTAAGCTTTATGATTGAAAGATTTCTTGTCAGGAAGTAACAAGAGAGTAAATTTTAGAAGACAAAATCACTTGGAGAAGAAGTAAAAATGAGACTAACAGTTTTCAACTGGCAGCATATCTGTAAATATGCACAAACTGATGCAACCTTTTCAACCATTTGTCGCAACCATTCTTACATACCTTACTCTTCTGCACCCTCACACGAACTCGAACACCTATATCTTCATCTCCTTTGGCCTAAAAGAGGGTGAAATTTCCCATCACTAGGTACCCAAATATGCTCAATGAGGTAAACTAGACCAAATAAAAAAAACAAATCCGAATATTAAACTTTCCATGATTCTTCTATCAAGCAAGCCATTGTGCTTACAGACTTTATCTTCCCAGTAGGCCGTATTTCAAGACGAACTGAGGCAAAAAACTTTAAAGCTATTCCTCCACTTGTCACTTCTGGATTCCCATAGTAGACCCCAATCTATCAAACTCAACAAAGGCAATATCTGGTCACAAGAAGAAAGCACACCCAAACACGTGTGCAAAAGTACACTCACGCATGCACACACACAGATGATAAAGGACTGAAGCTTGGGTATACAGAGAACCTAAGCATTTAAATAGAGGCAGGCATTATGTGGATATCACAAGCATCACATCTGACACATATAATCTCTAGTTATCTGACTGTTGGAACCATTCAAAGGACAGTACCTTGTATCTTATTTGGTTAAGAAAAATAAGTGTACAACCAGCTTTTGAAGCATTTCCTGACATTTTACGCAGGGCTTGGCTCATAAGACGTGCCTGCAATCCCATTTGCTGCATCCCAATCTCACCCTACAATGTTAAAAGCAAAAGCAAGAGCCAAGAATTGTTATACTTACTCATTTCAGTCTGAGGCTCCAATAAAGAACAAGATCAAGAAAACAAATGCACACTTCAATTTCTGCTCTTGGAGTGAGAGCCGATACAGAATCAACACAGATAAGGTCTATGGCACCAGACCTGCACATGCGATCTGCAACTGAGAAATGAAAACATCATCACAATTAGTATATTAAGCAGAGATAATAGATACTGGAAGCTTCAAATTTATCAACATTCCCAACTGCTACATTCATCATGCTTATTTCCATTAAACTCTCATAGCCAAGAAGTTGTGGTACTTTCAAGAGCCATCTCCCCATTATCAGGCTGGCAGACAATCAAATTTTCCACATCAACACCCAATGATTTTGAATAAGATGGGTCAAAAGCATGCTCTGCATCCACAAGCATTGCATTGCCTCCAAGCTTCTGTTGAAATAGTGTGAGAGGATTTCATCAATAGACTGAAAACCAAGGATATATGGGAAAACCATCTTCCATAGACACAAACCAAAAATAAGAATAAAAATGCAGAGGACAAAGCACCTGCACTTCTGCAATCGCATGGAGTGCTAGGGTGGTCTTTCCACTGCTTTCAGGCCCAAATATCTGCTCATTTGTAACAGTAATCAATTTAGTAAGTAGGCTATGATACAAAATATTTCCAAAAGGTAAAAAAAGTTCATCATTAGTGCAAGAATCTAGTCATTAAATGTCAAAACCTAAACTGAAACTATGACTTAGATCATACATTGCTGTTGATAAATGAGGACTTGAATTCAAAGCAAAATGACATTGAGAAGCTCCACTATACAGAAGTTTAGTTCCAGATAGCAACATTGCTTATCTTAAAAAAGAACCAGAAGTCAAAGTAAAATGACATTCAGAAATTTCACTAAACAGCAAATAATATATGCTAGTTCAAGGAAGCATGGCTCCAGCCATCATTTGTGAACTGTACAGCCTTGAAACTGACTGCCCTTCAATAGAGCATTTCACATCATTAGAAAGGCCTTCTAAATACTTTGGAAGTAGTGAACTGACTCTAATTGAGGCAGTCTCTTGACTTCATGTTGTTGGCAGTAGTGGACTGACTCTAATTGAGGCAGTCTCTTGACTTCATGTTGTTGACAGTAGTGGACTGACTCTGATTGAGGCAGTCTATAGAATAAAAAAAATGGACATAAATAATTCTGTTTGCCAATCTACAGGCATGTCAGATGGGTTGTCAAATCCTTAACCAACCAAAAGAATAATCCACTCAATCCATGGTAACTTCCAAGACAAATTCATTGTATGCCTGAGTGTGCAAATGCCAGAAAACAAGGATAAACGAGGTATAAGCAAAGAGTTGATACCTCTACAATTCTCCCTTTTGGAAGGCCACCCCCTAATGCAAAATCTAATGTTAAGCAGCCACTAGGAAATGTCTCCCTGCAAGAAATTTACTAAGTTTAGTCTACCTTAGGAGAAAGAAAATCCACAATAAGCAGGCAGAACGGTGCATGTGGACATTCCATTCAATTCTTCCCCATCCCAGTGAGAAGTGTACAATTTACTGAAGGAATAAAAGAAAAGCTTGAAAGTATGCAAAGGAATGACCCATTAAGATCAGAAAACTTACACCAGTGCTCCACCGGCACTGCCTAGTCTTGTAACACTTCCTTTTCCAAATGAGCTATTTATGTCATTCATTGCCACTTCCAGCGCCTTTTGCTGAAACAAATCAATTATGTTAGACTTGATCAAAGTGTAACTTGGTCAAGTTGGCACATTATCCAGTATTGAACAAAGAGGCTTGCAACAGAGCTGCACACTTTTACATACAACCCTGATAACCCTGGCTTAAAATAATTTCTACAACATAGTCCATAATAGATGTATGCCTCAATTTTCACATTTCTGTACGCAGAGAGAGAGAGAGAGAGAAGAGCATGGAAAGAGAGCAGGAATCATTAACTCTAGAACTCAAGAATTTCCTTTAGATGTATAATCCTAATCCTAATGTGTAAATAGCTCTCCTTTACTATCAGACCCCGCACATGCATGGGAGAGAGAGAGAGAGAGAGATTTCGGGAGAAAGACATTCCTAACCCCTTCACCATAAGTAATGTTCCTAACAAAGACCCATCGAAGAAGATTATTTTGGCTCCCGAGTTACATCATTAAGAAGTAGGATGCTAGACAATTCAAGTCCCTGATCCTAGTTCAAGTAAAAGCATTGGGCCAGAAATATGCCTTATTCCTCCAACTCTGTTTCTCTTCTCACAACTAAGTATGTTTCCAGTAATTATTGTTATGCTTATAGAACCTATTGATCATCAGCCCCGCGTCAATTAGGTTGGAAGCCATGCACATTCTGTCTTTGAACCCAATCTTCTTCATAAAAAATTTTGCTACACTCACAAGAATATAAGGCGAAAACATGACAAAAAAGGGATCAACCTTATCAGAGGAGAGTATATAAGGAGTCGGAGTTCTACGAGGATTAACAGTTGACAATGTCTTTGAATAAGGGATTAGGTAATATTGTTAGAGATAGTTTATGAATGAATCAATTACAGCCTATTGGTGTTTCTAGCTATAGACTCCAATGTCTTTTTTTGTTCCCCCTAGAAGTGATTCCTAAACCCTACCAGTCTACTGCTAGTAGTTCTACAGGGTGATGTTACTAAATTCTTCAAACTTACTGAGTGATGCCAACAGTTTTCTCTCTTGATATTTGTTTTATTGCATACCCATCTGAATTGCATAATTCAAACCATAAAGTTTCAAATTCTCGAGCTTTTATAAGCCCGAAGCCTAAATTCATTTAACCATACATTTCCCCAACTAGCTGTCAGCACATCGACTTTCTTTTCTTAGTCCTCCACACAGATTAATGTCCATTAAAAAAAAAAAAGGCCCCTCTAATAAACAAAAAAGTACTCGCCCAAATTTCAGTTCTTTTGCTATTTTTCTTTTTCTAATCCATTTTCTGCTTAGTTTACACTAAACCCTTTTAAGGAGCATAGGATTTTCAATCATATTCGTGGCCAATTACAAATTAATAGACATGCTACCCGTAGAATCAACTCTCTGATTAGTATAAAGACTTCAGAATCACTGCAATGATTTTGAAATTTTTGAATAGAAAAGGGTACAATTTCTGGATAATAACTTTCGCTACACAAGCTCTTAATAAATAACCGTAGCATTTTTCTTTTCTTTATTTTTTTTCCCCTTTTGTTTTTCAAAAGATGAACCTTTGTTCACTCCCACCCACCAACTCTCGCAACACGCCATTCCCAGTTGATACATAATTTGCCCGCAGGAGCAAAACCTCAAACACCGCACATGCACGTGCGAGCGAGGGCGCGAACGCGCACACACACACACCGCGAGAGAGAGAGAAAGAGAGAGAGACAGAAATGAGAGAAAGAGTACCCGGTCGAGGAAGCGGGAGTCGAGGTCTGCAGAGAAAGAGCCATTGACTTTGCCATCGAATTGGCAACGGAACACTTTGGCACATGGGTTTTGTTTTCTAATAGGCAAGAAAAGGGAGGTTTTGAAGGGAAGGTGAAATGAAGATTGGGAACGGTGAAATGGGTTGGAGTTGGGAGTGGGAAGGGAGCAGGACGTCGATGGCCATGGGGCTTTGTTGGGTTTTATTAGCATTTGAGTTTCAGGAAAAGCCAACGAATTCATCTGTAGCTCTCCCTCTGCCTGTCAGTAAGCGTCCCTGACAGAAAAAGTGGCATTCCGTGGAATTATTATTATTTGAACGATAGATTTTTTTAAAAATAAAATTTAAATTAGAACAACAATAATAATTCGACTTCAACTCACAAACAGATAATTATTTTGAGATGGGATTAGTGTTAATGTTAAGAATAGGAACCAGAGGAATTTGGGTCGCTGAGATGGATGGAGCTCATACCATACAACTTGGACTGAATGGTAATGAAATAAAATTTGATGCCTTCCATTAGGTTAAATAATTAAAAAGAAAAAGTAATGCTGTCTACACTTTTTTTTTTTTTTTTTTTGTGTTTTGGGTTGGAGCCAAGGCTGCTGCCTCTACTAATTACTGAATAAGGATTTTATTTTGCTTAATTTAAAATTTAAAATGGCACATAATCTTATTGTACAACATTTGTCTCCCAACAATGTAACTAGGTGAATCATGTTGATTGTTTTACAGCATCTGTCTACCAACAATGTTCCTTTTTTACTTTTTTACATGGGAGGCGTGGGGCACTGGTTGAGAGATGCACAGAGAGACTCCAAATTCCATTTGTCAAACCTCAAGGATTGTTCCACAGGTCAGGCATGCCAGCCACATCAGATAAGTAGCTCTCTAAGCTTCCTTCACCTAAGCTTGGTGGTGGTGGTGATTCTTCAAAGCCAGGTTTGTTTTCCATCCTGGTAAGCTGATTCAAAACAGATTTTAGCACCTCTTTATCGCAAGAGAGAGGGTCTAAAGGAGTGGGAATCATGGTGATTTGCCCAAAGTGATCCCTTGGCTCTAACAATTGAGTGATGTGTGGGAAAATGGGGTGGCTGGTTTGGTTGTTGGAGAAAATGGAGAAGCAGGGCACTTGTCCATCGGGCTCTTGATCTAAGTTGGGCTGAGTTTGGTCCAACTGGATGTGAGGGTCCATTAATGCAGGAAGGGATGAAGAGCCTGTGTCATCAGGATCATAACAGCTTCCCAGGTTGGCTCTGGTAACAGCTTCTCTTTCTTTGTGGAATACTCTGCACAAGACCCAGTCTTCCTGCACATATGCACCAAGAAAATGATACATGTTGCTCAGTTTGGTACTGATAAATCATAATTATTTAGCATTGATTATGACGTGTGTGTGTGTGTGTGTGTGTGTGTATACTTATTAGTCAACCAAATAATTCCAAGTTATAAAAATTCAAATTGTAAATACTTCATTTCTTAATTACTAAAATATCTCTGTAATTTTTTTTTGATAAAATATTGCAAACACATGTCTCAAATAGAACCCAACAGAGGGTCGGTTTGAAAATTCTTCTGTGACTAAAAATTTAATTTTTTGATTTTGAGATTTTAATATTTATTTTTAAAAAATAAATGTAAAATTTATAAAAATAAAAATAGAATTATTACTATTATGTAATTACGACATAATGGGTTTCTCAATAAGAAAACAAAAATCAAAAAAAGTCAACAGAAGTTAGGTAATATGGTAAGATTATAACTCACAATGCAATGAATATCTTAATGACAAAAAAAAAAAAAAAACATCATTGGAAAAAATAGGATTATCTTAGTCATGCAACTGTATGTCATGGTTTTTATACCCATAAAATATTCAAACTGTTACAGTTCTTGGGTTGATTGTAAGCCAACTACTAAAGATTAAATCAATTCCATTATTGAATGTGTCATGTAAAAGCCAAAAATAATCAGATGAGCTTTTCTTTGTAGTTTTTATAATAACAGAAATAAATAAATAAATATGTAAATAAATACCATGAGTGAAGAAATTTTGGCAGCAAGAAGTCCATGGAGACGAAACTCATGCATGACCCAATCGCTTTTTCTTCCTCTCGGTGCCCTTCCTTGGTAGAAAACCAGCGTCTTCCTCATGCCGACGGTGCTCCCCTTGCGGAGCACGGCACGGTCCTTCCCGGTGGCCTTCCAGTAGCCGGAAGCCGTCGCCCGGTTCGTTCTAATCCCGGTTGTATACTTGCGATCGCGTTGACTGTAAAAATACCATTCCTTCCCTCCCACGCCTGCCGTTTCTGCGCCAAATGCAACAACAACAACAACAGAGAGTCGTAAATTTAACACTATAGTTTAATTTAAAAATTCAACACATTTATTTTCCTTGTTTCTCGTTCAAGATTGCTCATAATGGACTACTACATTCTACTTGAGGATTACGCTTGTGATAAACCTTTTTGACATTTTGAATCGGAAACGTCCAAGGCCTTGCCAATAATGACTTATCATTATGTGGCTAGAAATAGCTGACTTCAATCGACCCACATAGTCGTTGAGATGTCAACATGTATTCATCTATGGGAGAATTATTGAAGCTAACAGTCTTGATCATAAAATGATTAAGATAGGTTTGCTCTCGTAAGCATGCGTTGGCAGCCATGAGATATTTCTGATTGACTATTGTGGAATCTATCCATCATTTTCATCGGCATTTACTTTTGTCAATAAACACGAGAGAGCCACTCATTACAAGATATAGTGTTGTTGGGAATAGAATCACTCGGATCTCTTAATCAAATTAATATATAACATTTAATTAATCTGACCAAATGTTTAATTAAACAAAAAAACTAATAAATTCCAATCGGGTTAAAGAGGGTGACAAGTCTTCATGGATTCGGTAATTGGAGCTCAGGATAAAAATCAAATTCAACTGCTTCTTTAACCTTTGAAATTTGCGGGGTTACATGATTGTGGTCTTCCATAGGACCAAAAGGGCACATGACTCTATGTACGACTTTGGGTTTTTGCTCTGTTACACATCTCAATCACTTTCGATGCTTTTTGATGAAGTGCCAAACCACTGTCTATCTCATCAGACTTTTGAACATGAAATACTCACTTTTCTTTGACAATTTAGGTGACAATAAGATTATTTGGTCTATTACTTTACCTAAAAAGTGGTGGAAGAAACGCTACTACAAGAACTGATGGAATTAGCAACAAGAATTGTGCAACAAAGTGAAATCAATCTTAATGTCAAAAAAAAAAATAATAATAATAATTCATATATCAACAACTTGGAAATTGGCTCGCTGCTGATGAATTATGGAAGACAGAGTTCATCCCCAAAAATCACGATCAATTAAAATATGTCAAAAGTTTCTCAGTACAACAACGTATGATGGTCATAACTCTCATAAGCTGATTTAGTGGCAAACATAAAAAGTTTTTTTTTTTTTCTAAAACTGGACGGCCGTGATTTTTCTGCAGCGAGATATAACTAGGAAATTGTTACTTTTGTAAATTTATTGCAAACAAGTTCTTGCAGCTTTAACAGTAAGAAATTACATTTCCAAAATGTCTAACTTCTTGTGGTGAAAAAGCAATATATGGAACTTAATCTTCTGTTGCAGAATTGACATAAAACCGGTTGTAGATGTTCATAGCCTACAAATTTATGTGACGCATATTTGTACAGGAATAATGAACTCGGTAACTAAATATAAGAAATCATGGATATTTGATTGGATATTAGTCTCCTTTTTCTTTTAAGAATTAGAAAGCAAAAGGTATGTTTGATTGAATGCAAAAAAGCAAAAAAACAAAAAGTTTTAAAAAAAGCCAAAATGGTTTAAAATTTTATTCCCTCCAGCCCCAAAATATAATTTATTCCAAAATATTTCATTTCACCTCCAATAGCGCAGATGTTATTTTTAAAAAAATTATTAATAGAATTCTAATGAAATTTTCATCTTTTTCACGAAATGTAAACTGAGAGGTACAAATTTGTTCATATATGCCTCTTTGGGCTTAAATGATATGTAATATTCCACATTAAGAAATATTATAATGAGGGCCAAAACCCAAAGAAGGGTGGTGTTATATAATAATTTCAGTGGGGCATTTCTATTGTACATATTTACCATTCTATTCCTACTAACCACTATTTGTACACCAATAATATCGTCAATTTTTCATCATTATTTTAATTTTTGGTGGACCATTTATTTATCATAATTAAACATTCACAATTATCAGCAATCCTCGTCCTCTATGAGAACTGCGCAGTCATAACTTACATCATCTGATACCACGCATAACCTTGGCCAATCCAGTTGCTATCATCCCAACCTTAGCCAAAAGAAAAAGAATTGAAAGGGAAAAGAAAAAAAGACACCATCAGGAAGACTTCGCCTCTGTGGCTACCAAAGTCCCAACTAAATGGGATTTGGATGGAAGTTGAACGGATATCAACTAGTGTTCATTTGAGATATCCTAATGATTAAAAACTTAGATTTCTATCTAGACATCATAGATTCTAATCTTATAAAGGAGAAGTGTGAAATTTATGATAATAATAATTAAAAAAAAAAAACTACTTTTCATTGTATAACTCACAATCTACTGTATTTTTTAATAATCTATATATATATCTATGTATATATATGAAAATTAGTCTTTTTCCAGCTTGCTGAATATTTCTTCCTTTTTCCTTTTGCTTTTTTGAGGGGGAGGGGAATTGGGTCTATTTCCTTGTTCTCTAATCATGTAGTCATGTGGCAAACCGATTAAGGAGCAAGAATAGTGTAGAGAATCACAGTGAGATGTTTGGAGTCGCATGGTGGTCATATAAGCATCAGAATTATATACAGATTGAAAAAAAAAAAAAAAAAAAACTCACCAGGAATATCCCAAGGCTCACACTTGTTGAGGTCAACTTCTATCAAGAGAGGAGAATGATCAGTGTGGGTCATCTTCTTCATCAAGTAATCACACACGAGTTCATCATCTCTTGGGTGGAACCTAAAGCCTGGAGGCAACTTTGCCTCCACCATGCTTATGTTGCTCATGCTTATAATACTTATTCTCACTTCAAGACACAAAGCAACTTGAAAGAGAGAGAGAGGGAGAGAGAGAGAGAGAGAATGTGAAAGAAAATCGAGAGAGAATGTGAGAATCAACTCTTGAGGGGCCAAGTTGGGGATGGATATATAAATATATAATGCTTATGCTGCCGCAGGGGAAGGAATAAGGTCAACTAATTCCACGTAATTGAGAAGGATGGGTAGGAATTTTGTTTAGCCTGTAACATGCTGGCGTGGCTTGACCAATCACTCCCAAACTGCTGACATCTACAGTGAAATGGCAGAGCCTTCCCTCTTTAATTTTTCCGAAAAATTTGTCGTTAGAAGATGCAACTGAAAAACATTCCAAATGTAAATTTTCTTAATTAAAAAAATATATATTTTTTTGTTTTTAATTTTTCAGATTTTCTTCAAAAATTAGTGGATTTATAATTATATCAGTAAGATGTGCAACCAAGTTAAAAGAATCTACAGCTTGATGTATCTTAACATTTTAGTAACTTGTAACAAAAAAATTTTTTTTTTATCTATAGCACATTTTAGTGCCTTGGTTAATTATAAATCTACATATTTTGAGTATTTTTTTAATTCAGTGAGAACCATATTTTGGATGCTTTTTAGTTGGATTTTCTAGTCATAGAACCAAGTTCTTAACTAATTAATTAATTTATTCTTTTTTTTTGGGATTGATCCAACATTTGGAACTTAATGGGTTTCTAAGATAGGATTGGCCCCGCCAACAAGCCGAAACAAGGTGATGACATTTGTACAGTTTGCAATCAATTCGTTTTGGCTAATTCCTCAAAAGAGTTCAGAAATTCATGTCTCATTCAATTGGTAGAAATGATGACCAGATAAAATCACAATGGAGTTTTGCCTTCAACAAAATGGAAAAAGAAAGAACTTCCCGTGAGACTCAGCAAAAACAGTGTCCATGGCCTGTTAAACGTTTTTCCACAAAATAAAAATAAAAATAAAAATAAAAATTCTAGATTCTTTTGCATATTCTAACATGTTGTTAATAAAAAACTAGATACAAGGATGGGAACGCAATGGGATTCCATAAATGCAAGACGTGGGTGCAATAGAATACTATCAACAATATATATATATATATATATCAACTTGATAATTTGAATCTCAATCAATACCAATTAAATGGAAAAAAAAAAAAAAAAACCCATAGTCCAACACCCTAAGATGCCAAAACAAGCTATATATAAGTCTCGCGGGCACTACATCAACAAAATGTCTAAAATGTTTGTTCAATCCATAATGTGTAGAACGATACATAAAAGAATAATTTTTGATTCTTTAATCAAAGCATCTTTTCTTTTTTAAGTGAAATATGCAAATTTAATCCCTCCCCCCAAGGCAAGAACTATGGGTAGGAGCAATACTTCAGAGAATTCGGCTGGAAAGAAATTTAATTAAACCTCTCCCTTTTGACTTTTTCGGGTATCGAACCTTGTGTTGGATTTTTAATCATTATTATGGCTAAGATTAAAAATAATATATATATAAGCTTTGATGGACAACCGTTTCCTTCATTAACAAGCTGTGAGTGCATCTCATCATGCCATTTCATAATCCCATCATCCACAAGCTTGATATATATGTGTATATACATTCTATGTATATCTATGGTTGGACATATATGTATGTGTGTGTGCCGACACGCACGTGCATGTGCATACACACTGTTAGCTCCTTAAGTCCCTTAATAGAGAAATATTAGTATTAATAATGTTAATTTAGTGTAATTATAAGATTAAAAATTTGTACGAGACAGTTAGTCTCGTAACACACACACCTGCTATAGCGAGTACACAAAGTGGAGAATAGTGTTTCCAGGGCAAGGCCAAGAAACAAGGGTTTCTATAGTATTTTTATGTTAGAACTCTTATCTTGATTTATATTTTTCAGTTGTTCAATATTTATAATTTTTCTGTTAATTGAACTCGGGCTCGCTAAAGCTTGAAACTTGCTTCTTTTTTTGTTTTTCTCTAATTTTTTATTGAACTTACTAATTTTTAATGCACCAGGACTTGTGATTTGCTAGCTTTAAATCAACTCTAAAACCCGAGTCTAATTATCTAATGAATTCCCTCTTTGTCTCTATTATACAAGGCGAGAATCATATATACTTACAGAAATATTACACGGATGCAATTTTATTATTATTATTATTTTTTTTTTTTTAATTTTTTCTTTCGAGTCCTCCACAGTCCGTCAGATGCCGTGCCCGGTACAAAAAGCCTTTTCCGTAGGATTGGTTACAGGGATTACAAAACATTGACATGAAGCTTATCTATGGTGGTCAAAATTCGAAGCCATTGACCACAGAACTAATGCTATCAATAATATTCATGACGATAGCAACAGCGAAAAGGAACCCTCTGGTCTCAAATTATCCCCTTGTCAAACAATCAATTAGACGTTTCGGTATGCCATCTCTAACCAATAAAATGGATAGCCTTCTTCTTTTTGTGTTTTTTTTTTTTATTTTCCTTTTTTTATTTTTGTGTGTGTAATAAATAAAAAAAATATAATATAATAAATTATATTATATAATAAATTAAAATATTATATTAAATTTATGAAAAAAATAAATTATTTATCATCTTATCTGATAAATAATTATACTAAATTTATATTATACATATGAAATGAATTGAGTTGTTACATTAAATTCATTCATAAGAGGGCAAACTCTATAATATATAATAAAAGTTACCAATCATTCTAAACTCTATAAGATCTATCTCAACCTCTTAATACATTGGCCATCGGCATGAATATAGATAATGGGAATATCCCATTTTGGACGCTCATGTACATGAGAAGGGAAAGGTGAGAAGAATTATTTGATTCTCGACTGCTTGCTTGAAGTGGAAAAGAAATTGGGTTGGTTTTGCTTGGTACTTAGAGACGGGTTTGAATGGTCTCTTCTACCGTCGATAGCAACATGTTTCCACAGATTCAATCGGGGGCGTCACCACCAAAACAGAAAGAACAAGATCATACAGTGTCTGGGACACGAAGTCATTCAGCTGGGACCACGTGTCCAAGTACAAAAATGTCGTTGTTTGACCGTCCACACGTGTCTGCCATATGGGTCGCCAGGTGTTAGAATAACGAAGATACCGTTCCATGTTCCGTGTTGTGCTTTTCCGTTACTACGGAGGAGAGAAGAGAAGGAGAAAAAAGAAAAGATTCCGTGTTATATTTCCTTGCAAAAGGCAATCATCACAACAAATTTAGCATTTAGTGATTTTATTATATGAGATAAGGATAATTTTAGTCTCAAATCTTTTAGAAGTCTTTGAATGTATATATATCTTAATTTTAAAATTTTTTGAAATTTATTTTTATGTAATGAACGGTCAATTTCATTAAAAATATTAACAAAAAGATTAAAAAAAATGAAAATTTTTTTACTCTAGATCATTTTAGATTTTCTCAATGTAGTCATATACATTGTTTAATGTCATTTGAGCTGTAAACTTTACTAACATAAATATATTGAAATGAAATTTGGGATGATCCATGTTTAAACTATTATGGTCATTCTTTCATGAAAGAAACACAAACAAAAAAAAAAAAAGAAGATAAATTACCTAAAAATAGAAACCTTTTAAAAAAATGTAATAGAAACCTTTTAAAAAAATGTAATTTATTTTATGTAAACAAACTACTTAGTATAGTAGTATTTTATAAAAAGAATATTTTCAAAGAAAGAAAACATACTCTTTCTAATCAATTAATATTGAACAACCAA
Source organism: Bruguiera gymnorhiza (assembly GCA_020883675.1). Lineage (NCBI taxonomy): Eukaryota > Viridiplantae > Streptophyta > Magnoliopsida > Malpighiales > Rhizophoraceae > Bruguiera > Bruguiera gymnorhiza. The sequence goes on along the minus strand of JAIRCJ010000016.1, from coordinate 646,489 downwards.
TTACATTCAATTTCAAAGAATATGCTAATTGTTATATTAGTATTCTTTCTTTAGTTATCTTGGTCGCTTGATTTTTTTTTCTCCCATTTGGGTATATTTAGTTACTAAGAAAGATTTTTTTAGTTTTTTTTTTTTGACAAAAAATACTTATATAGCAATTAGTTGTCCAAAAGAAATCATATTTTTTGTTCTTAAACCAAATGACCTTTCTTTCTTTTCTTTTTTTTTTTGGGTAATTTTTCTAACCACTAATATGATAGTCAATTGATTCTAGGCGACAAACAATAAGAGGACAAATGGGTTTTTGTTTAAATATTCACTTGGATCTTTCCCGAATGAGAGAGAGAGAGAGAGAGAGAGAGAGAGAGAGAGAGAGAGAGAGAGATTCTTGGAGTGGTTCAAGATCAGTAGGCGTGTCTCTTTCACTCCGGGGTGTGCTGAGCAGACTTTCTCAATGGTGACTGTTACGTGATGGGCCTACTCAAATTGCCGATAAGAATTCATGTTAACAACAAGTTCTTCCATGATCAGCCAGCTGGATTGAGAATGCCATGGCATGGCAGGTCTTTACTCCACCATGTTTTTCGCTAAGCAAACAAATGGGCGGAGTGACAATTGGAATGCATGAGTTCACGTTCCCTCGTAAATGCTAATCCCCGTTTTCTTTCTTCTTCTTTTTTTTTTTTTTTTAATTATAAATTTTTAAATAGTAAATTATATAATAAATATAAATCTTATATGTTCTTATTTAAATAAAATTAAAATCTAAGATTTTAAATTTTTAATTTTAATTATGTTAGCGGGTCTGATATGTGTCTGTCAGCCCGACGTTTTGACAGGTGAAAGCGGATGAACCAGAAGACCTAAGTGCTATGTCTATATCATTTATTTATTTAACTATTTATTTATTCCCAGCAGTCCAAGAGTTATAATTAAGACTTCTATTAAAATTTATAAAAATAAAAATAATTATTCGTTCACGGCTCAATAAGTTTTTTTTTAATTAAATTTTGATGAATTAAAAGAGTGACATACGATAGAATAATTTTCATGGTTAACTAAAATATTTTAAATAGTGGACGATAATGGGGCCAAAACGAACAGCAGAAATGAACCTACACTAGCGTGGTCGAAGCTATCTCTACTTTCAACTAATCCTTATCTAGCTTAATTCAACCCATATATCCTTTAATTTTTTTTTCCCATCTTTATCATCATTTAATAGACAAGAAAAAGGGGAAAAGAAAAAAAAAAAAAAAACTTCAAGGCCTTACCCAAGGAACTCTCTTAAGTTTCGGTTGGATCTTGTTTTTGGATGCCGTACGGATAGTAAGTTCTTGTTTTACACGTCTATACTTCATATCTTAACCTATGTTTTTTTTTTTTCTTCGATTCTATAATTAGAATTATATTTTACCCTTTATCTGATTATCATCGTTCCAATTATATTTATAGTGCAGGTGACAAATGAACTAAGTAAGTTAAATTCAAGTTGAATTATTTTAAATGTTAAAGTATTCAAATTTTATATATTTTGAATTATAAACTTATCAAATTTTAAATTCATTATTGAATTCATTCAAGTTTTAAATATTTTATATTATAAATTTATTAAATTTTATATATTTTAAATTACAAAGTATTAAATTTTAAATTTATTATATCTTAAAATTATATTTATCGAGTTTTTTTTGAATATATTAATTTTTAATTTTTTAAAGTTTTAGACTATAATTATTTAAATTTTAAATTATTTTAAATTTAAATCATTGTAATTTTAAATATTTCAAATTATAATTCATTAATTTTTGAATTAATATAAATTAAACTTTAAATAAATGAGGTCGATCTATCAGCTCTGGTTTGTAGGAACTCGGCATGTCTGCAGCTAACATTTTAATTCAAAGACAGTTAATAATTGCGGCTCTGCAGTCCAAGTGGCAGGCCCTCGCGGGGGGCACAATTGACGACTGAAGTTGGCTGCGTCGTAGTAATTAGAGCAAATTGTGATTAAAAAGAAAATGCAGATGTTGATGCCTCCGGCAATGCCCCCCCCCCCCATTACACGATGTTGACGGGACACGAAGTTGGGGTCTACCGTTAACATCATCATCGAGGGGGTGAATTTATCTTTCCCCTGCCCCGGTGAGATACGCATGCTCCTGTGCATGTATGTACGTATTTTTGCATATATAATATACTCACATAATACGGTTAAAAATAATATCAACGTGTTTTCTTTACAGTTAATTCTAATTATAGCCAATTAAAAATGGCTATTCTTGTTATTCTCTATTGCTATTAGAAAATGCACGATTTTTTTTTTTTTGATATTTTATTTCAGTAATTTGAACTTGAAATTGTTAATATATATATATATATATCTTTAATTATTAAATTTCTTAAAAATAAATCTATAATTATTAAAGGTTGTTAAATACAAAATAAGTAAAAGTAACCTGATCAAAACTTAATTCAATCAAATTATATATTAGTTAAAAAAATTAGTAACTTATAATTTAAAACTGCAATCAATTAATATAAATTTAAAATAATTTAAAATTAAATTACTTAAAATTTAAATAAATTAAAATTAAATATAATATTTGATACATCTAAAATTTAATATATAAAAAATCTAATAAATTTTAAATTCAAAATATCCTAAATTCAAATGTGCCGAGTCTCCAAACAGTATATCTAGATCCGATCCGATTGGCTAGTTTGCCACATCCAACCAAACGTCGGGCAGTCCTATAATAGTTTTACGGATGGTTCTTGTGATTAAGACAAAGATGTAAATATGTCATCTACAATCTGGGTGCCATGAGCGGCCAAGGATCTCGGGAAAATACCTAATCCAAGACGAAAATAGTTCTCGTAATCAAGGCAAAGGTGTAAGCATGTCGTCTACAATCTAGGTGCCATGAGTGGCCAAGGATATCGGGAAAAAGACCTAGTGTAAGATGTGAACAAAATTGGAAAACTTTTACCTTCGTTGATATTCTTTGAAAATGGAGAACAATAGGCTTGGGGTACGCAGCTCCTCAACTCCAGGATATGGAAGAAGCCCCCGTTCCTCCAGATAGGTAGTACCCAAATGGCCAAAAAAAATAACAGGAACGTAATAAGAAAGAGGAAAAACTTTTAAGAGAATGAATTTACTGCGGGCAAAACGGCGTGTCCGAGGCATCCCTGTGGCTAGGAATGATGAAGTGCCTTAACCTGCCTTCTTGTTTCTTCATATAGCCTTCACAAAGAAATGCCTTGGAGAACCTATTTTCCACCTCTCTGTTCACATCATGCACAAACACGTCGGTCTCTCCCTCCACCCTATTTCTAGCCATCATTCCAGCCGTATATATAGCTGTCATTCTCCCCGGTGCCTCTTCATAGTAACCCGTCGGGGCATCGACCATGATCAAGTCCCATTGTCTGTCATAAACTTCCCCAGGCAAGCCTTTCAAGGCAAGTTGGCACATTGAGTACCTGGGATCACTAACTGCCGTGCACTCAGGTCCCCGGCCAACCTCCATGAGATTGTTCGCCTGATGCACCTTGCTAACATATGTTACATGATGGGACTCCAACATGGGAAACCGACGTCTGATTTGTCCTATCCACGCTTCATCTTCTTCTAGGAAAACCGTTCGTCCACCATAGTTGAGCATGCTCCACATCAGACTGTCGTGGCCAAGGCCAAATACCAAGAAATTGCACGGTGATTTCTTTTCCAAAACCGCCGCTGTCACGGAGATTTCTTTGAGCGTTTGTTGCGGTGTAATGGTTGATGTTGAGTACCGAATAAGCGCTTGTGCCAGGGAACGTGGTATCTTGTTGCAATCTGGTGAACAATTTGCAGCCTTGGCTTCTTTCATGAAGGACGAATTTTTTGGCTGAAGATTCCTCGAAATTGGAGAAGCATTCTCTTTTGAAGATGACAAACTTGTTCGTAATGCAAAGAGTAGAAAGAAAGCTAAGAATACACCAAAGACTAGTAGCTTTAGGCTGGCAGTCTGTTGACTTTTAGGCCTCATGTTTTCTAGTTTCTGGAAATTGATGTCTTGAAAAGAGTAGCAGCCAAAGAAGTGATTTTCTTCTCTCGTTAGGTTCAGATAGGAGGATGTGATGAGATACAAGAAGCTGGTTTATCAAGCTTAACATAAGGTTATGTTTTTGTAGAATTTGAGTTACAAGAAGAGAGGGCTTGAGTTGAGAATGGTAAGCTGGAGTTGGTGTGATTGCTTGTTGATGCTTAGACATGAAGGGAATAAACATGGCATACTTGATGAAGACTAAGCAGCTACTAAGTCTCTGGACGAAGCAAATTGATGGTTGGTAGATCTGCAGGTTTGGTGGACAGATGTAGACAATTCTCATACGCTGTACATTTCCTAACAACATAATTTTGGAAAGGTTTACGTCTACATCAATAAGGTGGCACCAAGTCACTACATTACCCAAAGTTGCATCCCATTATTTATTTAACACAAGGAAACAACTTCAATTTTCTCCCATGAATTACTTCTCTTTTTAACTAATTACTCAATTTTCAATCATCTACCCGCATAAATAATCACATTCAGCATTTTAAGCAACTTCAACTAATAATCCCTCATATCAACAAAGCTGAAATACCCCACAACCCCTCCCGCTGCAGGCCGTTATTGCAAATAAAAATGTTGTCCTAAATACATTCTTTCATTTTTTTGGACTAACCTTCCTCAGTTTAAAATCGAGGATGAAGGGAAGAGAGACTGCAGTCACATGATTGATAAGCCTTCGTGGCCAGCAAACCTTCCTTTCTCCCTCTTCAATTCGACACTTCTCCAACCGAAAATTAAGTCAGATGAAACACAAGCTAGAATGTCCACATTCCTCATATTTCTAAAACGACAAGCTGCAAACAATTCAAGAATGCGGGCAATCACCAAAGCAATTCAAAACAGAGGTTCCACCTGCCTGCAAGTTGTAAAATCATTAAAGGCCAATTGGCAAAATCTATGAGCAGCTCAAAAGAGAAATCAAAGTTTTCATCATGATTGGTACAATATGAACCATACAAGTACTACGATATTTATTGGTGCAAAGCACTACTCACATCCTTCAGAATGACATCTCGAAATTGTCATCCCCCATGGGTAGCTTACAATGGCATTGTTGCAATACAAAAAATATGATATGCACATACCAAAACAAAGATTTATGATATGTAATACAGAAATGATTATATGTAGGTGAAAGATAATGACCATAAAACATTATTAAACTACCCCTTATTGCTTTCTCTACTACATAATCAATTTTGCATAACTACACATTTACTATCTGTTCACACCCAGGAATGTCTTTTGTATTGCACACCGCACCAGGACGCCAAATCTGAATAGTCATCTTGAAAGAGATGTTTACTGTGCAAAGTTCATAATGAGGTTTATTTAATGCTCCCTTAAGGCCTCTATGAGTAGTGCTATCTATTCGCTAGCCATATAATTTTTACTAACAAGACATATGCCATGGACCTATAATCTTTGCTTTGTTTTTTGCACTAGCTCAGCTCGCCAAAATTCAAGAATACTGGGGGGTGTCAAAGAAACACCAAAAACTCATCTCAACTCAGTTGCACCCTATTCATAGAAGCAATTACCAGAAAAGGTTAAAAGAAGAAATATATAAGTATTAGTATACACTGCATCACTTTAAAATCAAATATATGTTTGATTGTACAGCATCCAAATTAATATAAATATAGGCACTTCTCCCCACATTGATATGCATCAAATTCACAGTTGCAAAGCAGTAGGAAATAATACATGCTGACAACTATTAAAACTCGTTAGCTCAAAAATACTTCGGATTATTTATAATTTCTGTATGCATAACAAATTATGATCATAAAAGAGCAACGATCTGTTGAAACTAGATTCTGTGATCACAACAATACACAGGATGGGAGTGTACCAATGATCAGGCTGTTTCTATTTATATTCATCTTCTTTTTGCAATTATGGCCACATTCCTTGGGGACAATACTGGATCAAATATTGGCAACATGACTGTTTCCAGCTGATCATCTTGCTCCTGGAGGAACAATAATCTATCAAGCAGAAGTAGAGTTTCCAACAGGGGTCCCAAGGCAGCACGAAGGGACCAATAAGGTCCTATAAACTCCTGTACATTCAGTGAACGAGTCATTGATATGTCATTTAATAATGCCCATGCAGTTTCCTTCACAGAAGGCTTGGGGCAGGGAACCACAGAGATAGAGCTAAAATGTAGGCGTAAAGAAAACCCTCAGGGAATAAAATTTTCTTTTTGGACTACAATGTTTCAAATAAAATTCAACCAAAAGTGAGCCTGAGGGACTGTTCAGATTTACAAACTTAATATAGGAGGACCAAAAAAAGAAAGAAAAATTCTAAACAGGAACAGGGAACAGATTTCTAGTGGAGATGAAATGTCCTGAATAGAAATCAAAGGAAACTCTAATTCTATTGATGAAAGCAGAAACACATTATCGTAACTCAAAAAGATGTATAATATAATCTAAGTGTTGACATGTATTATGTTTATTGGTCAGAAAAGTCACTTTAGGATCTACATGCATCATTGCAATTTCGCTTCAAATTTGTCTTATACTGCAGGGATGCCAAGATGACCTTGGTCGAATTTTTCACAAAGTGGCTCTTTCAATTTTACCTGCACTTGTATTGCAGGATTTGTTGCATTTTCACAATAGTTAAGGGCAGAAGATGAATAAAGATGCCTAGGTGGAGGCTAGGAACAAAACATGGGCCTGGACTTCAGTGTGCAGTTTTTCAAAAAAATATCACACAATTCTCAAGGTGTCTAAGACTAAATACTGAAAATGATAACTCAAATATGCAATTTATTCAACTCCAAACATGAACTAAGTAAAAGCATAGAAGAAGAAAGCAGGATGGAGCTTGGTAAAGTAAAAGGAAGATGATAGTGACTAAATCAAGTTCCTATCATAAACATGATAAAAAGGAAGAAGACTTGTCTCAGGAAACTAGGGCAAGACAGAGGACAAATATCAGCAAAACAGAAACAGAAAAAACAGAACAGAGGCACAGAACCCAAAAGTGGATTTAATTCTTTTAGTTTATGGTGAATTTAGTGTTATATGTCCATATTTCACCACTCAACTCTCATGTATAAAGATGCAAAATAAATGCCAAGTTAAATGCAGATTTGTTCCCTTCTCTAACATTTAAGGAAAAAATAATTAACAAAAGAATTTGATACTTGGACTCAAGATATCTGAAAGATATAGGGCATCATAAGGTATTTAGCATGATAAATTCAAGATAGCTTTGGTTTCTCATTCACACACCAGACATGTAACTACAGTTCCTTAGACATCACAAATCATAGTAAAGGCAGGTATATAAGATGCCCCTGCACTTCCTAACTTCCTACATCCTTATGCAATGGTAATTTCGATGATCTTGCTCCCCACTACAAACTGTCCCCTGTGCAAGCTATCTCAAACTTTCCCTTGTGCAAGCTACCTCAAATCTGCATAGAATTCCCGTTGCCAACTCCGTTTTGACATTTCATCATCCACAACCTAATTGCTTCCCTCTGTACCAGAAACAGAAGTCCCTGAACAACATACTATCTTATGATACTGCTGCATGCACTACAGTGGGTATCACATTAGATCAGAGACTGCTAAAGACTGAAAAATAGAGGAGTGAATGGCCTTTTTTTGTTCTAAAAGCTAACATAATTCTAAAATAATGTTAGCATGGGGGATGACCAACTAATTCTATCAAGAAGCTTGAGAATTCCTAGTAAAGCAAGCCAAAATTTAACATTTTCAGTAAACGCTTGTTTCTTTTCCTGCCGTTTTTCTTTTCCCAAAGAAGCAAAGCAAACTTACTGAAGATTCTCTGTAGTTTGTCTGTAACATCACAAGTGCAACTTTAGATAGTAAAAAAAGCAGGACAAATGTTCACATACTGCAAAAGGCTCAGCTTCCCTCCATGTCTCATGGAAATTTAACTCCTCCAAAGGTTTGAGAGAAAGCCGAGAAAATCCAGACTCACAGAATTGCTTGAATAGTGAGTATTTGTCAACAGAAGCAGTTCCTTCACATCTAGTGCTCCCATTGCAAGACATTCTGTGAGATGGATCATCTATGCCCAAAACTGAGCTAGAAGCTGTAAAACATATTGTAAGATAATAATCAGTCTTTAAAGGTAGTTTATATTGCTGAAACCAATAGAATTATCTACCCATATATGTTTGAGCTCAGTCACAGACAACAAAGCTACTGAACCATTCTAGTTGAGCTATATCCTGCTTCATGATCTTCCCCCATTTTATCTTTCAAGTCTTAGCTAACTTCAAGTCCGCAAAGGAACAGAGAATCAAGCACAACTTTGGCCTACAATGCCTTCAAGACCACAACAATTTTCCTTGTTTACCTTCATTAGGTATTCCAGGCTGTAAAGCAGGCAGAGGCATGTTTAAATCAAAAGCTTTCTGAGGGAATGATGAACATTTGCTTTCTTCATGATCCAATGGAATCTCCAAGTTCTTCCTTAGCTGTTTGCGCCGCAAAGCCTTCCCTTGACGGCCAATTGAAGGACTTGTGACCGTGATTTCAGGATAATATCTGGAAAGAAGCTTTCAAGAGAGACAAAAGTTATCCACAATATGTGATGCTAAAGAAAACCCATGGAACAAGTTTATTTTTGCTGCAAAGGAACTTCCAACAGTAAGAAAGTCTTCATGTCTTTTGGAGAGAGTATGCAGCAGAAAAAAAAAAAATCAAAAGCAGAGAAATCAAATGTGCTTGTGTCTATGCCAACAAAATCAAAAGCTCTGAAATCTATAGTTGTCAATGTCCAATTTTTCAAGTGTCAATTGCACTTACATGAGCAATATTTTCCAATTTTAAAAATAAAACATTTCACTCCAAAGTGTTTATGTACCGCAACCTAATTATTTCCATAACATGTGAACAGAACAGATTATAGTGGCTTACTATCTCATTTTCAGACTACAAACTTGTAAATTTCTTTACGGAGTCCAATGGACATATCTGTTGACATAGCTTGTTAAGAATGCAGTCAATAACAAAAGATGCACAAGCAGAAATCAACACCATGAGATTCTTGTAAAACACATGGTAGGTATGCAAGCAAATCTAAACATGTATCTAACATATCTAACTGCATCTTTTAAAATTAAATTAGTAACCTTAATGCAAACAATAATAATATTCTTCTGTCTGCCACATACCAACTGAAATGCAGCACGGTAAGCATGCAGCTCAAAATTATGAAGCCCTGCATCTTTTTGAAGACTCCTCCATCTCTCTGCACTCTGAGCAATTAAAAACATGGTCAAAGAAAACATCATTTTATGCAAGGGGCCAATGCATTGGAAAAGGCATCAAATTTCAAGAAAAAGTAGTAAAAGTTTACTGGTCTCCAGCTACCACACACTTGAAAATAGAAACAAAAATAACATTGCAAAAGAATAGGAGAGAACAGGTAATTAAGAACACTATCAATAAGTTGAAGCTACTCTTAGAAAGTCAAGATACCAAGGAATTTCATTTTAATGAGTTTTTTTCTGCCACAAATTGATTGCCAAAATTTTGCCTTTACAAATAAAATATTTGAAGTATTTTATATGCTATGACATAAAAAGAAAATTCCTAGAGAACTAGTTCAAATTTCTATATGTATATAGGGAATTGCTACTTTACCCACCATATAGGCAGGTTAGGTGTGCCAATTTTTAAGTAGACAACAAGTACCTTTACTGAATGATATCCCTTTCAATACTATTGAGGGCAAAGATCATAACAAAAAGATCATTAGAAAAACTCAGATTCACTCTCCGCTTATTCTCTCTCTTTGTTAATTAACCATAAAAAATAGAGGTAAACAAACAACATTAGAAATTTTATAACCAGTATGCTCTTTCTCTTCACTAAATTTGATGAATTCATTTAAAAGGAAAATAAAACTTCCAGATATATTGCATTGCCGTGATGCTGTTTCCACAAACCAAAACAATTAAGAAATGATATCCATGCACCTGACAGGCAAGATCACGTGAATTTTTCCCAATAGATATACCAGCAGATTTAATGCCATTACTCATCGGAAAACCACAAGCAGAACCAGCAGTATCATGACATGCTTCAGACAGCAAATTGTAACAGCAACCAATGCTAATAACCACTTTTACTTCTTTGCACTCCAAGAAGGTCCTGGTCCAACAAAGATATGCATTGAGGGAAGAAAACATAACGAAAACTAACATACAGAGCTGAATTGCAGGGAAAAGGGTCAACCCATTGCTTACACTCAGTTCAAAATTAATCTAACATTTGATCAATAATCTATCAGTAAATTTTTTAATTTTGGTCACCTATTTGTGCCCCTTGGCAGTTCCACACTGCAAAATAAACCGGGAAGGGAAGCCAATAAAAAACAAAGAAGAAGATAGTGAAAGGTAAATGGTATAATAGTTATATTGCCATTTCTGCAACATTTGGCAGTGGAGATTCCTATTTGCAGTCATTAAAAGTCTGACTGCCTCAAGAAGTCAGACTTGTGAACACGAGCAACCAAGACAGCAGAACAATCTGATCCAATCAAAAAACCAAACAGGCAATGGATTTGCTATGAACTGATTGAAGCAGTTTGTCAAAACCCAGTCACTAAACTATATAGATTTTCCTTGCATTCTTCCAAAAAAAAAAAAGAAATAATAAGTAAAATTGTTTTAGTAATAATACTTGTATCATTAACTAAATGATATAGATGTGTTGCGGTTAATTAAAGCCTGAAAAGCAAAAATTTTAGGTTCAAATCTAGAGAATTCAACCTGAATATATTAAAGAAATAAACTTAAATACTGGAAATTGGAAGTAACAATGTGAATCTCACTATTGGGGTTGAAGAATTATCAGAATCAGACCAGGCAAACAACTGAAAACAAATCAGCAGCTTTTAGGAATGACTTCTAAGGAAAAAAGCATCACACTCTTTGATCAGTTTCATGCAAAGGGTAAATAGACAAACTTCATGTACTGCACTCACAACATGGATTTTAAAAAAATATATATAAGTTTTAATCCTTCAAAAATGTACCCAAACATCAAATTCTAATAAAAAACACAAGATATTACATTTAGAAATAATTCAAATTCAAATATAAAGATATCACGGAGACAATGTGAAAATTGATACAAAGAAAAAATAGCCCTTGATACAAAACATTGAACCCAATTGGAGCACTGACAAGTTATTACCACCAGATCAAGCTTTGAGCCAACTTTTATAACCACCTGGATCCGAAGGGCAAAACAACCCATCCTATCATACATTACTAAACAACAGATGAAAATCAAATGCTAAATTGGAAAGAATGAAGGCAACCATATTTTGGTTTTTGGTTCTCTAAATGCTATATGGAAGTTCATTCAGCATTGCATTGCACACAAACATACAAAGATTAAAGGCTAATATTTATCTAAAGCTATGGGGCCAATGCGGACAGACAGCACACCACAAGCTCCTTGTTCAAATGATGGCAATTATGAAGAAAGAAACTCTTATACCAGGAAGCTTTAAATCTGAGGGATTAACTCTACAATTGAACATATGGTTCTTTTGTATTTAGGAGTAGATACTTATTTTTTCCTGCAGGTATCTCAACTTAGAAGAAAAATACAAAACCATACAAAAACTTAAAAAAAAAAAAAAGAAAAAGAAAAGAATGACACAGAGGAAATAAAGATTCAAATTTTCCCATTCCCAACTGCGATGGAGAAGGGGATGGTCAAGCTTGTTGCAGTGGAGAGCTTCCAGCTAGTTTAACTTAAGAGAAGTTAAATAAGAAACACTCAAAAAGAAAAGTTAAATCATGAGTTAAAAAGTGAAAATTGGTTGTCTGGATTCCAAACTGAAAAAAGATGCACTCAGAGCACACGAAGGGACTCACCTCAGCATTGTTACCGAGAGATCGCCGCAAGCATGTAATCCAGCAAGTACCACTGGAGTTTGATTCTCTTGAACTTCCTCAATCATCTCTGACTGTTTGACTTCATCAACATTAAGTGTCATTTTCATCAAAGCTTTCAAAATTTTAGCAGACATGACGCAACATGTAACTGTCTTTGGAGCATTGGGAATTCCATATCCTGAACTGGGACATAAAAAGCAAAAGAGGTTGCTAAGGAATAAGCATACAAATATAGCACCCCGTTAATTGAACTTCATCTTACTAAGAAGATTGACTGTGAATAAGGATAAAGAAAGCATAGTGGAAGATGCAACAACTAATAGAAGAAAATGATACCAAGCAATTGTTTGAACCAATATGGGCAATCTGATATTAACAGCTGCCCACAACTGACAAAGGACACTGTCAACTGTGTTCAATAACAACTAATTGTCTTTATGGACACATGAATATATGCATATAAGGTTGCTTTAAGTCAGTGACTCTTGCTAATATTGATTTGAATAAGGTTATTTAATGCCAGATTGTAAGGTATTATTACTTTGTTGTCGAAGAAAATGACCACAAAGATACCAAGAAGTTAACAGAAATTGCGTTGCCTACCCATATTTACGAATCTGTGCTGAATAATGTCTCTTGATCCGTTCTGCACGTGCCTCTGTAACCCTTCCATGATGAGAACATGCATCAATTGCAGTTACCAAATGCTGGTACTCGAAGGACAGAACTTGTGCAAGATAGCCCTAAAATATTAAACTAAATCAGATACAGAGGATTTATACAACAAGATAACAAAAGATATCTTTGTTGGGCCTATGAAAAAAAAGGAAAAAAAAAACAATCAATCTAACTTCTCAGGTGAGCAATGCACCTGTACAACTACGTATATGCCTATCTGTGTGTGAATGAGCATTCAGAACAGAGTCAGCTTTAATCACTGTAACAAAGTTGATGGCCAAAAGGAAAAACCACTGTAATGAAGTTTTACATAAATTTTTTTTTTTTTTGGTTTTATTTCTTTAACCCAACTAGGGACCAAAATTTTCCTCATGTCAAGAGGAAGTTAATACTTCCATCCTTTAATTCTTGCTTCAAGAAAATTAACAGCTTCATGCTGGAAGGAAATAATATCTCAACAGTTTGAAAGGAAAATGTAGATCCTCATGAAGAAATTACATTGAAAGTCCATAGATGACTTGGGGTATAAACCTTGATGAGAAATGGAAAGCACACTGTTCAACCAAGTGCCTGTGCCCACTTTTTGCAAGACTGTCAGATGCAAGAAGCAAGGTCAAAGCACTGTGGACCCAGAATGTCAAGAAGAATCCAAAAACACTTGCCTGAACTGCAGCTAAAAGTACTAACAAAGCCGATCCATGCAAATTTGTCAAATAGATTGGCAGAGATAAATAGCAAGTTGAAATTTTGAAAGTTGTAATAATTAACAAATAAGAAAAAACGCAGAGGTAGAATACTGGGAATTTCTAAGATGGCTATCTTTTTGTAATTTTGCATGCTCAACAAACGAAACCAGGTGCTATCCCAGCATAGTGACAGATTATAGACCAAAGTTCCCAGAGTTAATTTTTTTATGCCAAGAAGATTTCCTTTTCTATAAACACAGGAAAAAGCTGCAAAGCTGTCTCAAAATTAGAAGCTTATTACTCCCAAACTAAAAGAATAGGCTATAAGAAAGATAGGACACCATAGGCATACCTGGCCAGCACCAACATCAACTATTGTGTGAGCTTCCACAGAATTTGCTACTGAGCTAACAATGGCAGAAAGTACTTCCACCTAAGCAGAGCAAATCACGAAGCATTTCAATTCAACTTCCTTCATCAATAATTATAAGGAAAATGGTACACTATTTGTACATGAACTTTGTTGTAGTGTAAATTGAGTCCGTTTATATTTTTTCTAATAGAGTACTTATATTCTTCATTGTCGGTCAGTCTAGTATTTATTTTATGGAATTTTTAACACTGTTAAGCAATTCTATTTTTCAATTTTTTGCACACCATTATCACAAAATATTTTTATTCTCTATGCATTGAAGTCCCCTTTTCTTTCTTGAAGCAACAATTCCAAGAATCACCCTAGAATTCCATAGTGTTCTGGCTTGCAAGGATATAAAGGATATTCTTTCAAATCTTGTTCTGGCTTTCCAAATTCTTCTATAATTCCTTGGTATTCCTCAAAGGTTTTATGAACAAAAGATATGGTTTCTTTCTTCTCCCTAATCAACAAGTGCTCCACAAGGTTATAGTGAAATACAAATTCGTTTAATATGCCATACCCTCTCAAGGAATAATGTTGGACATTGTCATACACTATGCCGATAACTAAATTTTTACCTTTGGAAAGTTTCTTTCATAGGTTTTATACTTCATTGCAAGATTTGGAAAACTAGAGCCAACTAATTGTAATTTTGATGAATTTTATTATTGATGTTTGTGAAGAAGACATAATTAGGTTCATATAGCCAAAACCAATTACAGTTGAGATTAAGAATTTGTTATTTTTGTTGGTTGTTGTGAAAAAGGACAGAAATGGCTCATTTCGCAAAGTTCAGACAACAAAGTGAACATGAATAAGTTCATAGACTCAATCAATCATTGTATTAAAAGTGGATGGATTATCTATACCAGTAAGGGGAACAATTAGAATGGTTTTGAAACAGAGCCCAATGTTATGTCAATAACCACAAGGTTTAAAAGGTTTTGAAACACCAGTGTTGCTTATTTCAATCATTTTTCATTCAAAACTAGTTTCCTTCATGTTTCTTATCAACACATACTGTTTTCTAATTTCACATAAAGTTAAACCGTTTTTATTTTTAAGAAAATTCTACTGTTTCAGCACCAAGCAACATGATTCTATCATGGTTCATCGGGGAAACAGAATAACATATTAACAAATAAAAGGACAGCAGTTCATACCTCATGTTTTTTCTTCAGATTCATGCCTTGAACAAGAACACTACTAAGTGATTTCACATTCAGTCCAGGAAAGACCTGCAGAAGGCCTAATTAGATGAAACATAATTTGGTGAAAACTATAGAAAAAAATACCAAGAGTCTAACAACTGTAACTAACTTACAAAAAATTAGAAGAAATTAGTACCTACAAACAGAAAATGGTAAAAAAGTGACAACGCACACGCGAATTGAGTACAAAAGATACGTAAGTCAAAATTTTGAGGGGATTGAGATAGAGGAACCAAGTATAGAAGAAGCCAACTACCAAACTAGAAAATGCAAACAAACATTTAGCAGAGAAAGAACAATGAATAATCCCTTATGACCAGCTTAGAACTGGAAAAGATACACAGTTGGTTCTTCTTGTTTCAGAAGCACAACAGGGGCAAAAGCATTCTGCATGTCAGGAAATTGACAAGTGGCCAGAACACAGAGCATTTGTTGGCTACCCTGTACGAAGATAATACCCCCACTTCAAAGTACAGTGGGCTTGAAACTGATTTTCCTTAGCTTTACTAATATTCTCATTGAGAATTACAAACCTATGCAACCCACAGCTTCCCCACCATTACCAGTACAGGCAGCCATTCCCACGGTATGTGTATGGTTTCAAGTTTTGTGTTCTATCAATAGCAAGCAAAATACAAAATAGTAGACCAACTGATACACAAGGCATAGTTAAAGTCGTCAAGGCCTCACAGTAGACTAAAAGCTACCTCAAAAGAAACTAACAGTATTGCTAATAATAAATCAAAACATAAGAGTTTCTGCTTCAACTGGAAAACGTCAATGGCAAACCTCGAATAAGTCCGCTTGCTCGCGAGGAAACACAAGAGACCTCAGAGTCTCAATAAATTCTTTAAGTGAATCCGGCCAGTGATCCTATCACAATCAGAATAATCAAATAACACAAACTCAATACGCTATCAACACAATGACCACTTAAATCTTTCATTAAAACTATTGGATTGCATTGGATTGGATAGGATTCTATATCTATATAGATTCCAATATCTATATTTCAGAAATTAATATATTTGTAATTAAACAAATTTTTCAATAGATATTTAAAACTCGTGCACCGCGTAGGTCCAAACCTTATGTGTATATATAAAAAAAAAATTAAAAAAAGGGGGAAAAGATAAAGGAAGAGGTGTGCCTGAACGACGCCGGAGGGAATGAGGAGGAGGTTCTGGACGGGGTCGCGGCGCAGGCAGGCGATCCACTCGTGGTCGAGGGATTCCCATAGCCTATCCGTGAAGAAATTGACGACGTGAGCTTCTGTCAGGGAAGAGTACGGTCGTATGAAGTCGATGATTGCGTTTATCCATTCTAGGGTTTTGGGGGCGCTCTCGCAGCTGTACTTGCACTGTTTCTTACCTCTCTGCGCGAGAAACGCCATTCCATAAATATAACAGAATGAGATGTTTTTGTAAAGCTTCCGACGGCTACTTATATATATCTATATATATATATATATATATATATCTCTATATATATATTAAAATCATCAATTTTAAATAAAATATTATTAAAGATGATGATAAATGAATATTTATTTTATTAATTTTACATGTATTTGATTTAGAAGCCAATAAATTAGGGGTTGTCCTAAATAATGGACAGCTTTCTCCTCCTGCTTTCTTTTTACTTTTTTAATTTTTTTTTTAAATTTTTTGGTTCTCTTGATGTGTGTCGTTTTCGAATTTAATTTTTCATTAAAAAAAATCTTAATTTTTTTTTCTTCAAATAAAAAAGTTAAACGTAAAAAAAAAATCCCCAAACCCATTGAATCGAAACCAGGTGAGAGACCCTTCTCAGTTCTACAGATCAGATGCAGTCGAAAACAAGCACTGCAGCTTTCCCCGGCCAATAGAAAGATACGATTGTAATAATGGGCGACAGAGAGCCCACAGTCACAAGATTGCAGAGCACACTCATAACTGCGTGCCAGAAAATTAAAAAAAAAAAAAAGATAAGTTCGAAACTAATGGATTTAAATAAATAAATCTAATTAATTTGTATATAATATATTTATTATTATTATATATATGTGTGTGTTCTAAAATATTTTTATATAATATAAATATTAATTATATTTACTTAAATTTATCAATTTTAAATTCATTTAATGTGATTTTTTATTTTAAAAAGAAAAAGGGAGGGAAGAATAGACAGAACTTGTCTGTACGCGTGTCCGGGGGATAGCGCCGGTGCACGACTGCTACAGTGAGGAGTACATTGTACTTTGGAAAACGACGAACCGAGTCTCTCTGCTCTGGGGGCAATTAGCACATGCACATGCTCTTTGCGAACAAACGACTGTGCCATGCATTTATATAATGCAAACGTTGTCCGACACCATCTTTTGAACCAGCCTAGCCCCCCCCCCCCAACCTTCTTTTTTTTTTTTGTAAATAGTTTTTTTTTTCTCTTTTCAGCATGTATTTTAAATGGTGCGTTCGAAACAATTCAAATATCAGAAGCAAATGGACTGCTGCAAATTACACTCTATTTCGATGACGTACACAATGAAACCATAGAAATATAAAAGAAGGAAGCATGGATGAAAAATACTAAAACAAGCGATTCCAATTCACAACCACCGTGGACTTTTTCCGTTTCAATGGATGCTAAGACAGAGAATTAAAACAATGCTTTTACAAAAACGGGGGAGGAGTCGAGGGGGGATCAGACTGACGTGCAAAAGATGGAGCGGCAGCGCTGGCGCCTCTGAGAATATGTTTGAACGTTGTCATCATTTCCCATGAAGCTCCACACTAAACAACAAAACTTCTAATCCATGAACAAAAAAGAAAGAGTGAATTTTCTTTTTTTGTTTTTTTGTTTTTTACACAGCCAAAAAAACAAAAAAAAAAAAAGAAAAAACAAAGGAAGGAGAAATTAACGGGTTTCGCGGAAAGAGACGTCTTGGATAAGCCTTAACGAAAAAAGAATCACCGTTAGAATGAGAGAAGGCCCGGCGAGGTCCTGAAGCGCGTGCAACCCACCCCACCAGCCTAACATTTCTGAAACCGAGAGCCATCCCACTCAGCCGGACGAGCTCAGCTCCAAATGCAACAAGGACCAATTAATATTTTTCATATACATAACAATCGAACACGGCAAAATGAGATATCGAGTGGGAGTTTGAAGAAGAAAGAAAATGAAAATTAGCACCAAAAACAGAAGTTAAAATTGCTCAAATTACAGATGCTGCTGCAATTACTTTGTTTTCCTGCTCCTATTTGTCAGTCTTTCTTGTTCCTGGCACAGTACTGGGGTGGTGATGGCTTTTGCTACTGCCATCTCTTTTCTGAGGTGAAGAAGAAAACAGCTGACCGAACCCAAATACAGAGACTGACTTGGAAGATGATCCTCTGAGAGAACAGAGGGGGACATTGAGAACGGGAGTGATTCTTACATTGACTGAATATGACCTTTCCATCCTCCCTCTCTGCTTAAACCTCAGCCCGCCGCCATTGAAGCTGCTCGGGCTGCTCGAACTCCTCTCCAAGCTATGAAACACTATCTTCCCTGATGAATTCATTCTTGGACTGTCCGCTGACACCCCTCCGCTTATCATCCTCCCCGGGGTGGCCCCTGGATTCTCGTTTTCAGATCTCGGCTTCACGAGTTTCATTCTTGGAGGGTTTTGATTCGGATTGCGATTGAGAACGAATGGGTTTGGATTTGGAGCTTGTAGTGAAGTTGGATTCGGGTTTGGCTTCTCCGAATCGAGGGAAAGTCTTGGGAGATCTTCGTGGTCGTGGCTTGAAGACGAGGAGGAAAGTGATAGCCGCGAGGAGGAGATGGAAACGGACTCGCAATCAGAATCCTTTAACAGTGGCAGGCTCAACGAGTTGTCCGATTCGGTGCAAGCGCAGCACTTCGATCTTCTATGCAAAAAATGCTTCAACGATTTCGAGTTTGGGTTGGAGTAGTTAGAGCTAGTTGAAGATGAAGATGAAGCGGCAGCTTTGTGGGTCTCTGATTTGGGATGGGTAGTAGGATTGTGGTACAGCTTCTTTAACCCCAGGAGCACCCTCCACCGGCTCGAACACCTCGGAGCCTTCGGTGAGAACGAGTACAGATCGGCCGTCCCAGTAGAGACCTCCGTCTCCATTTTCCGGCAAGATTTGGCCGCTTCCGGCGACCTGATCTCCGCGAAATCGTCAATACAGGAGGAAGCTGGCTTGACGTTCGTAACACGAAGCGGCACCAGCTTACCGTCAGAGAAGAGCTCGTCGGCTGGGAGCATGGCGACAGGGTCCTCTAGCTGGAACTCGAAGTCAACGGGTGGATCTTGAATCTCCGGTGAGGGATCGGAGAAGGAAACAGCCGGGGCAGTTTTGGAGGATGACGACGACCCAGAAAAGGGCTCAGGGGCATCGTCTTCCTCGCGCCTGAAGGATATTCGCGGGCTCAACCAGCCGTAGGAAGGGTACGTCGCGGGAGGGAAATTGTCCGGCGACAGAGCTATATTGCTGTTGACACAAGCGGAGGCCATTTGGACCTGGGTGTTCAAAATAGCATCTAAACTCAAATGTTGCCGTAATGACTTAGGTGTGGTCTGTGACTTTCCGGCCCCTTACATTTCCTTACATAACATATTATATTACAATGGAGGGACACAAGTGTGCGGGTCGTGAGATCTGTAAGAAAGTGACACGGTGAGAGAGAGGGAGAGGTTTTGTGTTGGCGCTTTCTGCTTTAGGGTTTTGTTCGAAAGTCATTGGGAATGTTGTCCGAGTGGTCGGTGGTTGGTTGGGTGTGCTTGTGGGCTTGACCTAGTCTTTGGGTCAAGGAAGGCTACATATTCATTTTATATTACAACTAAAAAGTTTTCTACCCTCATTTACGTCATTAAATTTTAATTTATATTTATATTTAGTATGTCTCTGATAAATAATATAAACTCACTTTAAATTTATGCATTCAATTTAC
This sequence comes from Bruguiera gymnorhiza, assembly GCA_020883675.1. Lineage (NCBI taxonomy): Eukaryota > Viridiplantae > Streptophyta > Magnoliopsida > Malpighiales > Rhizophoraceae > Bruguiera > Bruguiera gymnorhiza. The sequence goes on along the minus strand of JAIRCJ010000016.1, from coordinate 626,543 downwards.
TATAATAAAATTCACGTCGCAAATGGGTAAATTACTTATTAGTCATATCCAAATAAAGTCTTTTTTTTTCCTTTTTCACTATTTTCATTTTATCTAAACAAGATATGAACAATTATTTTTTTCTTTTTTTGACTATTTTTTTTCTTTTAACTTTCTTTCCCACTAAATCTTGTATCCAAATAAAGTGTCAATGTCTACGTTTGTTTTAGAGCTGTGATTTACGTTTAGTTTTGACTTGATTTTACACGAGCAATTTTGGGTTTCAATTGCACATTAGATGTTTTCTTTTGACTTCTCTGATTGGTTTCTTTCTAAGAGATCCATTGATGCAAATAGCAAACACTCTCTGTTCTTTACTCTGACCAGTGTCTTTCAACTTGTTAACAGGTTATAAAAATGATATCCTTCGATCGTAAACAGATCTTAGTAGCCAATGGATTATCGTGTTATTAATAATTATATTGCTATATTTAATTAATTAGATGAATGACAATAATGAACCAATCAAAAGCTAAGACAGCTACAAAGAGTGCATAACATTGGTGGAAGATGGCGAGGTGGACGAGGACAGGAAGGATTGGCAATGGTGGAAAGCTCAAACAAAGACCGTCAGCCAAAATTCACTAAACAGCAAAGCAAATGAGACACAAAGTGGCATTGGTTGAAACCCAATAGAAATTATGGAAAGACTTGATAGGGAAAACAAACTGAATTTATGTGCAATGGTGAGAGAAACACATTGTTAAATGGCAACGTTGAATTGTGAGAAGAGATACTCCAAGTAAATCCATTACAATTGCTAACTAATTCTTTTTTCTATTTGTGTTTAACTCATATTTTCCAAATATTTAAATGTAAAAAAAAAATCCAAATTTTGTGAAAATTGTATGAAAGGGAATCGGCGAGAAAATTTTTTCCTAGTACGAGATCATATTCATGGATACCGTAACAACTAACGAATATGCATATGCACATGCACCATCGTTTAAAAATTCTACAATCTGATACTTAAAAATCAACAGCAAATGGAATTAACCTTATTGAAGAATTAACTAATACAGGGAAAGATTTTAGAGATAAGTAATAAAATTATATGCAAGAGTGGATTGGAGACTCTTCCTCCCCAAGCAACTTATGCCTATGTTAGTTTAGAAGGAAATGAGGCAATACCAGTCAAGACAATGCAAAGAAAGAGAAAAGGATAATAGAAAAAAAAAAAGAAAAGAAAAAAGAAAAAAGCATTAGCTAGCTGTAGTATACTTGCGTGATACAATTGAAGAGTTCAGAGCAAATATTGAGAATAGACTGGGTTGTAGTATTGAAGTGGTAATAGAAAATGTTCTAACTTTGGCCAACATAATTATAGGTGGCGATCTTCATCATTTCTGTACACTCTTGTTTAAGAGCAAGTTAAGAGAGAGATGAGCAAGACTTGCAAAAATCCTGAAAGTCAAAAAATTTGTTGCATTATAGTCATCCGTGTCAAATTTCTCTCTCTGCTCGGTCCATAACTTTTTCCCTTTTTTTTTTTTTTACCAAGTTATGTTTTTGAAAGGGATTAATTCGCATGCAGGTTCGAACCTTAAGCAAGTGTGCAAAAATAAGGGAAAACGTGGTCACATTGGTGGAAAGAGAAGATGAGTACGCAATCATGCCAGACTTTGAGAGTTCATCCGGCAGCAAGGAAATCAAATGAGAGAAACTATAAGCATTCTCAAGATGAGTTGAAGGGCTTAGGCGAAAGTATATGATCTGTGCTCATATCATTCCAGGACGACAAAAAGAATTGACCTGAAAGTTCCCCTACACCCTGTCTAGGATATCATCAACCCAACTGTCCTGGCACTCGTAGTTGCTCTTTTCCAACCATTGAAAAAAACCTGAGAGATGTCAGTTTCCAGCAATGAAGAAATAATCCCAGTAATAAATGAAAAATGCAGTTTCGGAAACTAGCATACTGCCACTTTCTTCAAAGCCACTTCCTGTCCAAAAAAATGGCTTCCTTGCTTCTGACTTCCATTGTAACAATGTATATCTGAAAATTCCTAGACATCAGTTCAACCAACATGATATCCTCTTTCTATTCTGGCAAACGTACATAGGTTTTATAATGGTAAACCCCCAAGGTCATACTGCATAACAAGTCTTTCAGCTGTATGTTGACTGATTACTTGTTTCAAATGCAACTCTGTCAGAACCTGTGCTGCTAGCTCCTTTTCTTCTTGGTGAGCAATCCCTTCTACTAGTATCGTATAGGTTGTTTCGTTAGGCATGTGTCCTTTCTGTATCATCATTTCGAAAATCTCCAAGGCCGAATCTGTTTTCCAAGATTTGCAGAAGCCTAGTATGAGAGCATTGAAGTTGTCAACATCAGGGCTGCAATGATTTTCTTCCATTAACCTGAAGATCTCCATGGCCACATCAAGCATTCCCTCAATGCACAACCCTCTAATCAGTGATGAATATGTGTAAGAGTCAGGGACAAACCCGCCTTTAGTCATCTCATACAAAATCTGAAATGCTGGATACGTGTTCCCTTTTCTACATAAGCTTGCTATCACACCTTTGTAAAATTCATTGTTGCAGAAATTTTGCTTATTACCTAAGCTTTGAATGATGGAGAATGCCTCTTGTGCCTTTCCTTCCCGACAGAGCACAGCAATGGCATTATACGTTCCCTCATTTGGATGGCACCGATGATAAATCATTTTGTCTAAATACTTAACCACAAGGTCCACTTTGCCCTCTTTGCAAAGACGAGCAATTATTGGATTATAGCTCGTTGCAGTTGGTTTGAATGGAACTCTCATCATTTCAACCAAAACCTGAAGAGCATGTTCTGTCCTGCCACAGAGAGCAAGCGAACCAATAAGTATATTGTAGGTAACAGCCGATGGGGAGCGTTCCTCACCCTCCATCTCAGCTAGAAGCTTATTTGCCTCCTCCCACCGGCCCTCATAGCACAAACTTCTGAGTATTATATTGTAGCTAACAACATTTGGATTGAACCCCTTCGAGGGTAAATCCCTCAAAAACTGGATTGCCTCATCAACCCTACCTTCCTTGCAAAGTCCAGTTAAGAGGACATTATAGCTAACCAAGTTGGGACGCCCGCCCTTGGCAATTATCTCATCCAGCAGCTTCTTGGCCTCATTCACTCCTCTCTCTTTATAAGCTGCTTCAAGCAAGAATGAATAAGTGAATGCATTTGGGACCAACCCCTTTTGCATCAACCTATCTAAAGATTGCAAACTTTTAGCCAAGTTTCCCTGCGTGCAAAGCCCTTTAACAAGAGAATTGTAGGTGGCTGTATTGGTTTGATAGCCATACTCCTCCATTTTCTCCACTAACTGCATTGCATGCCCAATGTTCCCTCTCTTGCATAAATGGTTCACCAAGAAAGTATAAGAAGCTGCGTCAGGAATAATACTGGATTCAATCATCATTTCCATCACTCTGACAGCCTTTTTCATCTTCTTTGACTTGCAAAGATCGTACAGTAGTTGTGTTGCCTGATTAGCGTCAGGCTTGTGGCCCTTTCCCACCACATGCTCCAGATGTAAAAAGGCATCATTAAGCCTAATTTCCCTGCTTCTTGGGTCATTCTTACCGGACCTCCAATTAGGTAATGTCAGAACAGATTCCTTGGGGGGAATGGTGATCTGGGTAGATGCCAAAACTCTGGAAAAGCTTTTCTTGGGTGAAAAAGAATGCAGATTCGGGACATTGGAAAACAACCCACAAGCCATCCTCGTAGTGTCAAGACAAGGTGTTGCTAGGGGAGACACGGAATTAACCAAAACGACCATGGCCAGAAGAAAACAGCCGAGGTTAGAGCTTTTTAAGGCCAGAATTTTCTTATTTTCCTAGAACAAAAGAAAAATTTTCTGCTTTTGCCCTTTTCCCATGTATCAGAAACATCAAATTTTTTCTGGGTCTCTCCAAAATGATCCACTAAAACTCCCTAATTACTCAGCACCTCTGAAGCAATAAGGAAAAAAGGCGCATGCATTCAAGCTATTTGATTGAGCAGAGGAATATGCAAAGTGCTGAACAGAAAATAACTTAACAAAGACAGAAGCTAACCCAGAGAAGAATAGTCGGATTGGCACCAGAAAAGTGCACCGATTGTTACTTTGAAGCAACTTTGTTTTATCTCTTCGTTGGCGCTCAGTGGCCACAGTTTAATACGATCTTTTGTTATCCGGGTTCGAAAAATATATTAAACGGTAAATTATAAAATAATATATATATATATATATATTTATAATTTTTATTTATTTAAGAATAAAACTTTTAATTATTAAAATATTCTTTCCATGAATTTCAACCCAGATGGACCTAACCTCAATTTGAGGTCGAACCCGAACTGACCCCTAAAAATGGGTCAACGTGTAATCTAACCGTGAACCGATCCAATCCTCTTAAAACGGGATCTGGTTCGATCAAGATTATTAGAAATTTTTATTATTAATAGACTCGCTATAAATTAAATTAATATAAATTGTTATATATATATATATATATTTAAAAAATTAATATAAATTAAATTTAACCAATAAAGTTAAATTACTAAATAATTTAAAAAAAAATAAATATAATTATAAAAATATTTAAATATAATAAATTAAATTAATCTTTTTATCATAAAATTATTAACAGTTTAGAACTCAAAAGGGTTTTTAATTTTTATACGGTTTGTCACTACTTTCCTTCCTCTCCGCTAGAAAAACAAAAACCCAAAACATTAAATTGTAATGTAATTTTAGAACATTCAAAAACCGTACAAGAATTAGAAAGAAAGAAAGAGAAAAAAAAAAAAAAACAGGAAAAGAAAAGAAATGAGATCGGCGGCGAAACGAGGAGGAGGAGGAGGAGGAGGAGGAGCGGAAAGCGATAGCCGGCGTATTCAGACCCTCCATCGGCGACTTCGCGACGCTCTGAAACTTGGCAACAGGTCCCCCCCTTCCCTACCGTCGCTGTCATCTTCTTGTATTTCCGCGTGTATTCTTATTTATTTAACTTGGCTTATATTCTGAAGAGGTTTTTGTGATACATATTTCTTTTTACAAGTTTACAGAAAGTGTTGTATAGCGAGAGTGCTTTGCTCGGGCTTTGGCTTCAAAGTTAAATGCCATTTACAGTTGGGAAAAAAAAAATAATAATAATAGCAATCATTCATCACTAGGTTGGTTTCTATCATTGCAATTAAAAATGCTTAAATCAAATGTCAATTACTTATCGTCTAGAGGTTGATTTCGATTGACAAGTCAGCCGCGGGATGGAGGGTATCAGTTAGTAAAATCACATGCTTGATGTTGCAGTGGGAATTTGAGAGATTGAAGTTCATACCCACAGGGAATTCATTTTCACAGAATTTCACCCTAAATACCTTCTTGATTGTCCATCAGTTGATTTGCCTTGGAAACATGGGTACCTTAATATGAGAATGCAATGTGAGAATCAAAAGATAAAGAGTTCCTATGTTTGGGATATTCTGATGGTTGATGATAGTGACTCTTGCTTCTGGTGGGATATTTTTGGGTTCCCAGTTGCTGTAGGCAAGTCACAACCCTAATATGGTGAAACTTTTGATATTTTGAGCCTCGTTCCTGCTCACTGTTTTTAATAGTCAAAAACTGAATTTTAGTTTCTTTGCATGCCACTGACTTTTAAAAAATAAGTATCCCTGAGGCGGCAAAGTGGCTTATTTATTGACAGATTTTATGATGACAAAGAAGGTAAATGGCAGTGCACAGATATCGAGATACAAAGACATGTACTTCGCTCAATTGCTTCATTTCTCACTTGTATCTCAGGAGATAATTTGAAGCATCCTCTGGTAAAGGTATTATCGATATCTAGGTACAGAATGGTCAATTCGGTTCTAATTATCATTTGATGGGCAACAATAGCAATTGTTTGCGATGCTGTTGTTTGCGATGACAGATTCGGCTTGTATTAGATGTTATTTGTGAAGAAACTTTATGCTGCATCACTTACATTCCTTTGGTATCTCAAAATAAGCAATGATTTTGGTGGAAATCTTTGCTTTCATTCAATTTTTCAGGATTCAGTTGCAGACACGGTTAGTGCATTGGTGTGGATTCTTCAACAGAGATGTGAGGCCGTACTGGGCCTTGCTGGAAACGTGGTGGTGAAGTTGATCAGAGTCATACCCGATTCAGTACTCCAATCTTATTTGTTAGAGTTGGTTAATCCTTTGTCATCATTGTTATCTTCACTTCAATTGGAAGTTTCAATTTCATGTGCCACTGCTTTAGGTATGATCTTCTCAAATTTGATTGTCAAGAGGAACAAAAGGGTTTGGGAGATGCTGGTTGAAGTGGAAACTGTTTCTCATCTCACTATTAATTTAAGAGAGTTTTCTTGTGGCACTATGCCGATTGAATATTTCCAAGAGATGGCTTCTCTCTTGAGTATAATACTGCATCAGTGGCCAGCATCTCGGTACTCAGTTTGGAATGATGTTAAATTGATGGAAGCTTTGCATCTTATGCTTGTCAACTCCGACTTTCCTGTTAAGGTCACAATCTTGAAATTATATTCTGGCATAGGTATCTTATTTGGTATTGAGCATTGGTTTTTAAGTGATTATATCAGATCCAATTTTGGGCGTTAAATTTTTTACTGTTTCATGTGCCAGCTCTGTGTGCTTACGGAGCCAACAAGCTTCTAGAAAAAGAGGAAGCTCTTCTGCAACCAATTGTTCTCTGCATGGGTAGATCCTGTCCTCCCTCTAGTCGGATTGAAGCATTTAGACTTGCCCGATGTTTAGCGGTAATTGTTTCAACTTGTTCTTGCTTAAGAGGTCTGGGTGACATCCATTAACATATATATGCTGTTGTGCATTGTTTCTGCACAGACAAATGAACAAGGATGTTCTAAGATAATGAACGTCTCTTGTGAGCCCCTTGTTGAAGCTATAATTGCTGGGTTGAGTGGTTGGACTTTGCATTCACAGAACCTTTCCCATGACCAGATGTCTTTGCTAGTGGAAGCTTGTCATTTGGCTTTGATAATTAGATGGGTGGGGAAGCATCATGAATACTTCTGGAAGCAAGGGATTGACAAGGTTCTACTTGATCTTCTTCTAGAAAACAAGCACAATGGACCATCTCAACACTTTTCGTCATTAGATGAACAAATATCGAGAGCTCAGGATATTCTTAATGCCAATTTTCTTATTGTTTTGAGGCCATATGTCTGGGAAATCCTTGGATGGCTTGCAACATACAGTAGTGAGGATTGCAATCTTAGAATGCATAGCCACGAAAATTGCATAAATATCCTTATTACATGTGCATGGTAATTTGCCGATTACTTATGTTCATTTAAGATTATTCATTTAACTTGTTTCCATTGTTTTCTTTAGAGCTGACTTTATTGCCTATGTTCGACCAATTAATTATGATGGATCACACTTTGTTCCCATTACCTTATTATTTGGGTACTAAATCCTATTTTTCTTGCTATTGTGTATTTGTTTAGCTTATCATTTGCCAACTCAATTCGACAAGTGTGCCGAATATGTCAAGCTGATGCTGCCGATGCATTCTGTGGTGAATCAGCTCCAAGGGCAGTTTTTTTAATGATTTATTCCCCCTGCAAATACATTGCTTTGAAGACAAAGTTGATACTTTCTGAAATTCTAAGGCCAAATGGGAAGGAGTATCTTAAACACTTATTGCATGTCCTGAATATTACCTCATCCAGGGATCCTTTTGTACTGACTGACACTGTTCAAATTGCCATTAACTTGGTGGCCTTGACATGTTATTCTGCTTTGCCACAATATCAAAGTCTGATTGTCAAAGGTGGGGGGATAAATATATTGATGGCTTTTATAAGGCAGTCTTTGAGCAATAATGAGCATACTGGAAGGCTGAGCTTTTGTCCTCATTTACATAATATTAGTGAGAGGAGGTGTTGCTGGGTTAATGAAGACTGGGAAGGTGACAACATTATTTCATTTTATTGCTTGTGGTCACTAGCTGAGTTGTTGCACTCTGGCTCTGCAGCAAATGTTCTTGACACCTTTGATGGAGAGGTTGACTCCACCGAATCTCAATTTGTGAAAATGCTCCAGGATATCTGCACTGGAACTTCTGCTCCTGGATTGAAATGGTATGCTGCATATGTTCTAAGCTACTTTGGATATTATGGCTTTCCCTGTAAACTTGGGAAACGTGTTGGAAAAGTACTTGGAGAGAATCAATATGCAAATGTTCGATTTATTCTCACTGGAGGAGAATCTGTAGATGCGCATGGTGTCATTCTTGCTATTCGATGTCCATCATTGCTTCCTCCTGAAAAATTGCCTCTTAATGAAACAGCATATGATATTTCTTCAGCAAGCAGTGATTTAAGAAACCAAGGTGAAGATTTGCAGAAAGGAATTTGTTTGTCATCACATGTCGATAAACAGTCATTGACGATGCTGTTGGAATTTGTTTACTTGGGTTACCTACAAGCAAATGAGGAAATTGTTAGGAGATTGAAACTTCTTGCTAAACATTGTTCTTTGCAACCTCTAGTGATGATGCTTGGCAGAAGGAGTCCAAAGTGGGGCAAGCTTTTCCCCAGCTATGATCTTAGTCTTGCTCTTACTCCAACAGGGCATTCATTTTCGTATGGTTTGCTTCTTGATTTTTAACTTTCCTTCTGTTTGATTAGTATCTCTCTCTGTTGTAGTTGGGGTTATGGGGTGTTGGGAAAATTGGGGTGGGGGAGATTACAAGCAGGGGGAGGGGGAAAGGGGAGGACTGAAGTCTCTTGGAACAACACTTGATATTAAACTTGTTGGTCAATCGGATATTGCATGCATATTACAACACCAGGTTTGTGAGATTTATCAATGCCCTTTGGACCCCAGAAGTTGGTTTTTGTGAAGTTTGTTATGGTGTATTGGAAGTTTGGAACAAATCATTTAACACGATAAAAGATTCGGTTTTTCTTCTCTTGTTGGTCGGTAATTGTGATGCTGAGATTAGCAAATGGCCATAAGGATTGAAGCAGCAAATTGTTAACCATAACTTTCATTTATTAATTTTTTGAAATTTCTTATTGCTTGATACATTTATATGAGCTTCTTCTTGAGTTAGCATTTTGATTTGTCTTTAGCATGTGATTTTCCTTGTAACTTTTGGCATGAGGCATCCGGGCATATGTTGTTAATTTAAGGCATCTTTTCTGAATTTGATCATATTGATTTTCAACAAACGAATGTACCAATATTGCCCATGTGCATATTATGATAGTAAATTTACTCTATAACATTCAACTTACAGGAACAGTAGTAAATTTATTTGTATGGTCTCATTAGACATCATATTTGTTTTCATATATCAGACTAGCTGCCAGTATGAACAATAAAGTTGAGTTATATGCATTTCTATCTTTTCAATGTGATTTATGGACTGCATAGTTTATACTTTATAAAAATGGGTATAATAAAATAAGTTATACCTTGTGTCCATGTTGCTTTATTTTTGAGTGTGCTGTACCCCTTCTAATATAGCTCATTCACACAAATTTAGGTATTTTTGTATTTGATAAGTGAACTTCTAATTATTTATCAATGACTACCTTTCATAGTCCGTTGTTTTGGTGGAAAGTATTCTGCAGTTATTTTGACACTGCAAGGTGCTTCTGCAGTTTGAGGATATATTTTTGCTATCTTATAAAGTTTGACAACCATGAGGTGTATTCTTGCAGAGGGTATAAGTGTATGCCCATTGTCTAGTTAGGGCAAGGTGCTATGCTCTTAAACTCGTCTTTTTTCTTAGCAAAGCAAAAATGTTATATTCAGAACAACTTGCTTGGAACATATGGGTATGGAGATCTTTTATACCTCTTTGTGCTGTAAAGGAAAGATATGTGAATTTTTATGCTTCAACAAGAGGGATCTGTTTGAACTTTGCTGATGATAAATTTAACTTCATCGTCATGAATTGCCTTAAACAGGAGAGGTGGTTATGTTGTTGGAATATAAAGGTTTTTTGTGTGTTTTGAATCATTTACTTTGAGCATTTTGTGGATTTTAAATGAAAATGGTACTTATTTATTGCCATATGTTTGATTAAACACTTGAATTTGTACTTGTCAGCATAGCAACTTCAGAGAGAATGATATCAAAAGCCGGCTTGAATGAATAGTTTTCTGGAATTATTTTCACTAATCTGAATTGTTTTTCATTCAGGGACATCATCTTGGAGGCTAAAGCAACTGAGTCAATTTGCTGGACTTGCAGCATTTGCTCCCTGTCAGTGCCACATGTACATGCTCACAAAGCTGTGCTGCATTCGAGTTGTGATTACCTGCAGGCCTTGTTTCAGTCTGGCATGCAGGAGAGGTGCTTGCATAACCATTCCACACACCTTTGACATCTTTGTTACTAATATATGGGAAGTTTAGTAAGTGAGAAAATGTAGGGTGTGGCAATGAGGTTTAATCTCAAATATGGTTCTTAGACAGTTTGAAGCAAGTATCTCTCCTTTTATGGATTGCTTCTCCTGTGGCAAAAGTTTACCTATGTTGCTATTCCATTTGTGTGGGACGAGAAAGAGAAGGAGAAGATAGAATAAGAGTTGACTCTGGGGGGGTGGAGGTTTGGGTTGGGGAGGCAAGATATTTGGGAGAAATCAGTGATACCAATACAGTTTTAATTCATCAATGGCTGCAAGCTCTTTACAAAATAAGGACACTTTTATATTAGCATCTAAGTAACCCAATCCTGAAAAAGTAAATATAGAAGTAAAATCGTAACATCGAAAAGGAAATAAAATATTTGATGAACTCCTAATTAGAATAAATTTCTTATTTCTAATTTTTGGCATTTTTTTCAAATTCTTTTGCTTTGGCAGGTCCTTTATCATCCGTGCTAAATTTTCCTGATTTAGATCATCCATTTTATACTCATTTTAGTTTTGAGGACAGGGTTGCTATGTATTCATGTGTGTAGTTTTCTGTAATGTTAACTCATATTTCTTTGAATAAAGTGGCATTGAATCTCCAATATTTCCCTTAATCTGTTCATTTCTTGCTTAAATTTTTCATGTGCTAGCTTCATAAATTCTTAATGTTGCTGGAAGGTGGGCATCACTGTGGTGTAGATGTTAGAAGCTATGGTGCAATGGACAGCTTTTACAGATTATGTCAATGACAAGGAAAAAAATTTGTTAGAGAGCTGCTGTATGTTTGACTCCAGATTTGATTTTTCTGTATTTGGGTCTGTTTAGGGTCAAATGCACATACGGGAATGATAATTGCATTCACTTGGATTGGTGTCTGGAGACTGACTACTTCATACAAAATTGCTGAAGATTAGGACTTGATTCAGATAGCCTGTCTTGATACCCTACATATGGGACTAAGCCACATAAAGTGACCGTATAGGAATTCGAGGGCCTTTCATGCTTTACATCCTACAATGTTTCAAGGGGGTCATTCTCATTGAAATAACCAACCTACCAATAGAGAAACCTTTCCTGTTTTCCTTGGTCTATTATTGTTGTTTCGATTATTCACAAGCCTATTTTTACCTTCTTTTTCTGAAGTCCACCTTTCTATATGGTTGCAGTCAGTCCCAAATCATCAAAGTGCCAGCTAGCTGGGAGGCAATGACAAAACTAGTTAAGTGGTTCTACACTGATGAGCTGCCCAATCCTCCTTCTGGATGTTTGTGGAACAATATGGACTCCAAAGAAAAGTTTTCTGTGTTGCAACCTTACCTAGAGCTTTGCTGGTTGTCTGATTTCTGGTTCTTGAAAGAAGTTCATGATATCAGTTATAAAGTGGCACTATCCTGTCTAGATTCAGCCAAAGATTTGTCTATTAAAATAATCAAAATTGCTGCTGATTTCTCTCTATGGAAATTAGCTGAAGTTGCTGCTCGTTACCTGGCCCCATCATATCGTCAACTTTACCACTCTGGTGATCTTGAAGAGCTGGATGAAGTGTTGGTTGATATTATTCGCACTGCTTCTGTTCAGCTTTCTCAACAAGGGCATTAAGCCATTTATGTAATGTGCTTCAGATTGATTGGAAAGACGTGGGATGGAGGAAAGCAGAGGATTATAAGATTTGTAAGATACTAGAATATGATGGGACATGCACTATGCGAGTGTCTCCTTTGTTTTGGACTGGAGCCATCTTGCCCAGTGAAATTAAGGTTTGAATATTGGCTAAATTAATGGTAAAAGTGGTAATTATGTGCACAAAAGCCAACAATTGGTGATGCAGGAGACATGCTTCAGCCTGTTCTGGATTATTGCATATCCTTTTTCTGGTCATGGATAAACATGTATCTTGCTAACCTGCAATTCTCTGTTCTCCAGGAAAGCAACATTATTGGCTACAAGCGAGCCTAGTGACACCCTGTCTCTCAGGCTAGAGCTCCGTCTCTCTCTCTGTGGGTAGATACCTGGAGGGAATCAGGTAGATGTGAGCCTGTAATTGGCTATAACTTACTGCATGTTAGAAAGCTGTGGTTAGTCTAGTTTATAGGTAAAGTTGGATCAGGAAATCGAAGCCATGTCTTTGTTATGGAAGTCTTGCTGTGAAAACAACGGCTTTGGAGATTCATGCTGGGAAACGTATAGGTCTTGGAGTGGTTTGTTAGTCAAAATTTGATGTGGACCTTGACAAGTGGATTGCCTGCTCCAATTAAGTTTCAACCATGTCGAAAAGGTGACTTAATTTCCAGTGGCTAGTCCAGAGGCTATGGGCTTTTCAGGTCTCAGGCAATCTTGGCACCAAACTATATGGATAGACTCTTTTCAAACTTCCATTGTTGGAAAAATAATCCCACAGATGATCCTGCTCATGGCCTGCAACTCACCTTTCTTATCCGTCACTCCATTGTTATCATTTGTTTCTTGCTAAGTTTTCTTCTTGTCGTCTGTAGATTCTTACAATCAAGAGTTCTTTTATCATTATAGGTGGAGGTGATGGAGTTTGCTCTTGGGGCCAAAACCTTCCAGATAATGGAGCATTTGGTGCTGCCCATGCTTAGAATGGAGGATGCTCATTTTCAGGCGAGCTCAAGCCTCTTGACCTTTTCTCTTATGAGCCTTATATAGAGAAGCAAAGAAAGGCATTTTAGTCCCCTTGGTACTTAAGAATATAAGCCACCATCTTGGGATAGAAATGGAATTTGTGGCATAGAAGAGACAATCCTAATTTTAGACCACATGTAAAAAAGAAATTATTAGATTAGATGAAACATGTGATAGAGATAAGTTCTTCAAATTTTGAAATATGGTATTTAAAAACTACTTTAGTGTTACGAAGCACCAAGATTGAAAAGAAAGTTTGACCAAACCCTTGAGGCCCTTCCCCTCCATATCTCCTAATTAATTGAGGACTACGAATTGTACTGTAAAAAGGAAAGAATTACAAATTTGGAGACAGTCAATGATTCTTCCTAAGAGACCAATCATTGTCCTTTACAGACAATAATTCCTAGGCCAACAAGGAATGCAACACCCTCCTGTACTTAAAAAGAGTCCACTCCAGAACATGCATACCCATATTGTTTATATAAGTAGCACAGGGTTTGTTTAAGATTTGTTACTGAATTGTCTCTTGAAACTCCCGTTTCTTGTCCTCTGTGCTAACCATGAATTCCTCTGCCGATGATCTTTCCCTTTCTTTTGGAAAGGTTATGCTGTATGATAATAGAACTGCAAGCACTGGCAATATTACCTCTATAATTGGTAACAATGTTTTGGCTTCACCACTTGGTGTTTCGGATTCTCTGCGAAGAAGAACCCATCAAGTTGGTCTTGATGCCTATACACCATCATTGGACTCATATAATGTCCAGGCAGGCCACGGTGCAATCAGCGGAAGAGACTTGCTTGGCTCAAATCTGCCATCTGGGGCCACACGGTTTATGCCTTATTATTTCAATGGTAATGGGACTGTGAGCAATGCAAATGTTATCAATGCAGAACAAAATATGAACATGCTCAGATACGTCAATGGCATGTGCTTGTTGCCCAGCCTTACTTTTCTCCAAGTCGCCACGACCCAACAGGGTTCAGTGCTGATTCAAGATGTACTAATATCAAATCCGGATGCAATAGCTCGGGCAGTTAATATGGTCATTGAAGCATTAGACGACGGAATACCCATAATTTTTTGTCTCATGGTTAACGAATATGGTTGCCAAGTTGTTTCAAGGCTCGTCTACGCAAGCAATCAGTATCAATTGGCACAAATAGTAGACAAGATCACTTCGGACTGCAGTCTGTTTCTTGTTACAATTCTCAACAAATATGGCTCCAATTTGCTGGTGAAACTCATTCATATTCTCAAACAATCACCTTTGTTTTACAAGATTGTAAACAATCTATCCAAGGTGTTTTACAGAGCAATGATTGATCGCCATGGATCATATGTAATTTGCCACTGTATTCGTGTCCTCGACTATGAACAGAATAAACGACTGTACGAGGAAGCCACCAAAATTTGTTTTCTTCTGGCAACACACAAGCAAGGTTGCATAGCTTTGAACAACTTCATCACGGCAGCCAAAGGTCGACACATGTGGCGGCTGTTGCATTTTATTTCTGATAATGTCGTGATCCTTTCACAGGATGATTCAGGGAACTATGTAGTGCAGAAGGTCCTGGGGCTTGAAAAATCTGAGTTTACTGTTAAAATGAGCTTTAAACTCAGGGGCATCTACGCTAATTTATCAATGCAGAAGAGTGGGAGTCATGTTGTGGAGAGAATATTGAAATCACGAGACGGAATGAATTATGCAGTTGAAGACCTTATCAATTGCAATGAACTACTGCAAGTGACACAGAACCCATATGGGAATTATGTGATACAAACAGCTTTGAAAGTCACCAGGAATGCCAATAGCCTACTGTATTTGCAACTCCTGGACAGACTTCTGCCATATTATGCTGAAATCCAAAGTGGGTTTGGAAGGAATGTCTATAATTTGATCGAGATGTTTACCAAGATTGATTTCATCGTCTCCTGATCAACCTGTGCAAGCTGTCCAGCATTTTCTTTTTTTTTTTTTTTGGTTACTTTCACTGTTGGAATTTGTAGTAGGTGTAAGTGGATGCCTTCCATTTTAGTTGTCTAAAGTTCGTAGAGGTGGGCGTCCAAGTAGGAGTTCTTGTTCCTCTTGTGTATTTTTGCTTGTTTATTTGGTGTTTGTCGATGTTGCAGTGAAGTATAATCATGAAATTGCTTTAGTTGATGCATGATTTGAACCCCTTTGTAATTTTGTTTTCTAGCTTCCAAAAAGAAGCATATTTCGAATTAAAATCATCACTCGTATTTGCTTAAATTGAAAATTATCATCATACCACAATATCTTTTACATTTAATGCACGGGTTATACTAACCCAAGTGCCTAACCCAAGTGCAAGATTACGTCTAAGCTCTCGCTTAATATGACTAATTTTGGTTACTCATCATTTACTAGTAACGCAAATCAGGCAATTTCTGTTGACCATAGAACACACCTAGGTGCAGCACTCCTATAAACAAGAAAAGCACTGGACCTATAATTTTTCTGTTCAATTTGACCTGCATACATAATAGCAATTAGACAAGAAATTGGCCAATTATGCGTTTGTGATGACATTAGATGGGACTACAAGAATTAATTAAGATGTTAATGATACCTTTACAACCAAAAACAAATATTTTATTAATACTTTTTACCAAAATTTAAAATAATATAATATAAATACAATTAAATGAACATAATTTTTTTATATTATATATAAAATATTAATATAATATAAAAATTATTTGTTTCAACTATAATATTGTATTTTTATATTCAATACAATTCTGTGTAAACAAAAATAATAATAATGACAAAATTTTGCAAAAGGGCAAAAAAAAAAAAAAAAAAAAAGAAGAAAGAAAGAACAAAGCCAATCGACAAACACACTCACCACCACCGACCTCTTCCTCTCTGAGTTGTTTATTATTATTGTTATTTCTCATTCTCTCGCTACAATTATTATAAAATTTCCATCATTGTCCTTTCCCTCTCTAAAGGGTTTTCCATTCTTTCTTTCTATCTCTTTCTCGATGGTCCGCACAAACCCTAGAAAGTTTCAGTGTAAAGGGTTTTTGGGTATTTCTAAGTTTTGATTTTTTTTTCTTCTTGCTTTCTTTGGGGTTCTCGTTCCTTTTCTTTTTCCATATTTTCCCAATTTTGATTTTTTCGTTCAAAAAAAAAAAAAGCCAACAAAATTAGTAGATGCTTTAGATATGGATGCGCTCGGTGGTGGTGGTGGTGGCATTCAATCGCGATTTGGAGATAGCTCTACAGGTGGTGAGTCTTCAAATCTGTTGTTTACAGATTCTTGAGATCTTGTTCGGAGTTGGGCCTTTTTTTTTCTTTTTAATAAAAATTTCCGTTTGTTTCTCGAGAAAATGAGTAAAATCGTATACTAATTTTGACCCAAGTCGTTTATTTGAGTGTTTTTCTTTAATTTTCTTGTGGGTCAACATCAGATAGGGGATTAAGTTTGATTTAGTAAAGGATTGTTTGTTTGTTTGTTTGTTCTGAGAATTCGTTCGGAGCTTGCTGTGAATTTGTAGTGAAGCTGAATGGAACAGTTCTTTTTACTGAATTTTGTAGGAGAAGATTTTGAGCTTTGAAATTCGTGATTGTTAAGTTATCTTTGGAAGCTTAGAACCACTTATGCTTAACTTTTGATTGTGTTTGTGGATTGAGTACAGAGTATATGCACGTGTCGTCCGTTTTGGTGTTATGTGAATTGAGTTTTTCTAAGCATGATATTTGCGCATTCTGTGATCTCATGGTGCAGAAGATGCGGTATTTGATGCATCTCAATACGCATTTTTCGGTAAAGATCTTGTTGAGGAAGTTGAGTTAGGAGGATTGGAGGATGAAGAGGGGGATTTGCCTCCGGTTGACTTTGAGGTGGAGGAGGAGGAGGAAGAAGAAGAGTTTCTTTTTGATAGACAAGAGGTTACCTTCTTTGCTACTTAACTTTTACCAAGGTTCTTCTCTTTTTGGATTCTATGCTTTTAGGTCAGATCTGTAAATGCATATAAAAAGAATGGGATATATAGTTCATAGCAGTTAAAAAATGTAGATATCAGAACAATTTTGCATTGCTTTTAGGTTACATTTTTCGTTCTCCATTTAAGCCTAGATTGGTCAATGCAATTTCTTTCCATGCATAAGTGATGCAAACCCCTTTCAAAGAATGTGATATATAGTTCACAGCAGTTAAAAAATGTAGATATCAGAACAATTTTGCATTGCTTTTAGGTTACATTTTTCGTTCTCCATTTAAGCCTAGATTGGTCAATGCAATTTCTTTCCACACATAAGTGATGCAAAACCCTTTCATAAGAATATTTACTTAGACACTGAATGTATTATTCTCTTCTTTACTTGGTTGCTGTTTGTTGCAGTTGCTCCCTGAGATTAGTTTTCAATGGATATTTTTAGTTTAGCTGTTTATGCTTGTTTCTATGCAGAATATATAGATATCTCCTACATCAGTTTATTGGTTGTCAATTATCCCAAGGTCATGCTGTTGTTTACTGCCAATCAGTAGCCAAAAATATTATCTGAGCGAATTCAGTTTTATAAGGCATTCCATTCCTGCAGTATGTTCAAAAAAAAAAAAGAGAACATAACTTTTTGCTTTTCTCCCTTCATTTCGTGTTGTATGATTTGCTATTTGGCTTTGCAAATGCACTTCCCAGAATTTACCATCCGTCTTCTGAGCATGAGATGTCTTTTTAGTAAAGAAGGTCACTCCAGGAGTTTCTTTACGTGCTTGGTGTGGTACTACTCCGGTAGAGCTTGATGAGCCTACAAACTCTTTGGATCCTTGTTATAGGTTTTCACATCTTTCCAATTTGGATTGTTGCTACTGTAAGAAAGTATTCCAAGATCCAGAAGGTAATTTGATGCTAATACTGTTTTGGGATTTTGGAACAGAAGGTACAGAATGGTTTTTCTAGAGATGTCATGTATTTTTTGTGCGATTGTGTTAGGATGGAAGGAATACAGATATGATCAATGTGCTTCTTTGCAAGTACCATGTACAGGATAGTCTTCTTGGCATTTTCAAGGATTTTGCACTGCAGAGTTTAGAGAATTCCTTTATCTGCATCCAAAGTGATTTTCGAACATATTACTTGATATTTGCTTTCTTTTGTATTACCTGTCAGAGGAACTTTCTAGAGCAAAAAGCTGTAAAGACAGCAATTAAGATTTATCTATTGTAATCAATAGAATAAATTTGGCTTTGGATTAGCAGCTACTGTCTTAAACTCTACTAGCTGGTAAACCATGATTTTCTATGGAGCATTAATTGTTTTTCATGTTTGCAGGGGCAGGTTTTAGGAGCTCACTCTGATGTTGATGATCTTGCCAGCACATTTTCAAAGGTTAGTCTACCACTTGCTGATAGGATCAGGCATGCACTGGATTTGCTGTAAATCCTATTTTTATCCTACGACTCTATTTTCTAGACAGTAGCTTTTGCTTGATTCTTTTGATTCCTGGGATGACATGTAAACAATTTGGAATTTATATCTTCTATACAATAAAAAAGTTGTTTTGTGCTCTGTTTTTTCATGATCAATGGTGCAAATAACATAAAAGATCAACAACAAAGTAATTTTGTAGAATCAATAGGTGTAGGATAATCTTCTGCTTTTGATTTAAGGCATGTTACCTACTTCTTGTGTCTATCTTTATGTTCTACCAAAGAGATTGTTGGCTTGGTGTTCCTACTGTTTTGGGCCTCATTCTCATTCTTCATTTACATTGTTATTTGATGTTCTCTGTAGTTCTCTTTTCCTTTTCTTTCCTTTTTATTCAATTTGTTTTTTTTTTTAATTTCTTTTTGGTTAGTGTATTGGTAGCATGATTGCAGCATCATCTATGATAGAATGCATTTATATGCTAAGAATATTTAATCTGTAATGTTATATGTGTATAATATGTTGTTCTCTGTGTCTTTTGTGTGTGTGTGTGTGTGTGAGAGAGAGAGAGAGAGAGAGAGAGAGAGAGAGGGAAGCTTTCGTGAAAAACCCCACGATTTCTGAAGACATCACCTGAAATGCCACACCATTTTGGAAAATTAATTCTTACATCTACAAAAAAATAAAAAAAAGTTAATTTTTTCAAGTTCTTTTGACCCTTTTTAGATCTTATAATTGGATTGCAGACATTCCTATCTAACAGAGGGTTTTCAATTGTGCATTATGCTGTTACATTGAGGAAGATTTTTTTTTTTTTTTAATTTTTGTTCCTTTTTATTTAACTTCATTGCTGTTAAATTTAACGTGTCAAAAAAAAAAAAATCTAATGATTGCTTTTGTTTTTTTCTTTTTTTTTTGTATTCAAATCATAATGAACATATATATTGATTTTGTTGGTTGTTGAACCACTTTTTGAATGGGACCATTTTATAGATTGTTTAGTTTCTGCATTACATCATTTAAAGGCTAAACATCTGTATTGGTACTCGATAAAATTTGGGGAGCATTTGTTTCTTTGTGAACTCTTCTAAATTACAAAGAGAAACATTACCATGCCAACTTTATTCATTGTGCCTTAACTGTGTCAGCAGAGAAACAAGGTATGGTTGGAGCATATCCTAACCTTGACTCTAACTTAATTGCAATTTTAGAATAAAGAAAAAAGGGTTGCTAACCAAAGAATGCATAAACTCTGTGATTTCTTTAAAAGGATCACTTAAGTTTTGTATCATTTCGAATCTTGAACTAAAATAGCTATTTAATTTTAACTAAATTGACATAACCATTCAAATTCCTGAATCTAACTAGGCATTCAAAATTGTAGTGGTCTAGTAATGGATTTTGCATCATGTGTGCATTCCGCATGGCTATATAATGGAATTTTGAATGCCAATGTGATATGGGTACTAGTGAAAAATAGTCTCGAGCCCAAAATTGATACACAGTTGCAAGCATGTCTTGGCTGCTAATGATAGTTTTGTCTTGTTGTGAAGTTTTCTAAGATGTTGGATTGGATCATGATAGATTCATTTAATGCTTTATACTTAAATGCTTGCTAATTGCAGTTGAACAAAGTTGTCAGTGCACCAAGAAGTGCAGGAGTAATTGGTGATAGTGGATCCAGAGAAAGTGAGTATACAGATTGCATATTTTACTTCACTATGTTTGAATGGTTCAACTTGACTCATCCACTGACCCAGTTTTTCCACTGATTCAAGCTCGTTAAATGATGATGGTTGCTAAAATTCTGCAGTAGACATTTTGGGAACGAGGTTACGGGGGGTTCATATGTTAACATGGTTGTTGTGTTGTCAGTATGGCTTAGGATATTCATAGGATAAAACTTATTTTGTTGTTCGTGTAGATTCTTGGAATGAAGAGACAGGCAAGGTATTTTTGTCTTCATAGAGGAGGTGTGCATTTGACTTTTAGTAGAACTCTTTTCAGTTAAGTCCAACTAGTGAGAATAAACTATTTGACTTTTGCCATGATGGAATAGTAGGGGCTTGGTAATACATTTGTTTGTAGTTGTTCGCCATAAGCTGCAGCAGCCAGCTGAATTATGTGCTTGGTGACTTTCAATGGACATGACCTTATCACCTAAGTTTTAACATTCATGGTAAAAAAAAATAGCAAGTTTAATGCCACTGCTCCCATTTTAACTTTATGCCTTCATCTGCATTTGTGGACTGTTTTGCATTGAAGGTGTGTAGGTTAATAAGCTGGTGAGTTTTCTTATGGGTTTTGACAATTTTTGTGGGCTCTTATGTGGTGAAAATTTTTAGGCGTATGATTCTAGGATTGTTCACTGAAGGCATATATTGTGGGAGGGTTGGGCGTGGGGCGTTAGCAGGACACGAGAGAGAGAGAGAGAGAGAGAGAGAGAGGCATCATCTGTGCCTTCTTTCTCTGAATGTTTATTTAACATTGTAGATTTGTAGTTGGTTGAGAGGGAGGGGGCAAAAGTTAGGTAATTAGTAAGCAAGTTGAATTCTGGTTTTGGGGACAAAAAGAGGTTATTTCTCTTTTCATTCTTGCCCCTGTCTCTGAGTGTTTATTTAATATTACAGTGAATTTCAGTATTTTAACCTGCTACCTGCAAAAAATGAATAAACACATGAATATATAAATCTGCACATTCTATTTGTCCAATAAACCAAAGTATGAGATATCTAATTTGAAATTCCCTTCCAGGTTCCTCAGCTTCTGAATGGGCACAGGGGGAGGGTTTTCCTAACTGGTTTGGTCAGCAGCTAGTTGATGTTGAAGGTATTCAGGATGGCAAAAGATGGTCTTCACAGCCATATTCTTCTGCTCGCTTTGCAGAATCAAAATCTTTGTACAGAACGTCTTCATACCCCGAGCAGCAACAGCAGCTGCCGAATCAGCACCAACAGTTATCCAGTGAACCAATCCTTGTGCCTAAATCATCCTACACTTCATACTCTCCTCCAGGGGGACTCTCTCCACAAGCTTCACCAAACAATAGTTACCCATCCATTCCATATCTTTCGGGCAGTCCCCAGATGGCGGCACTATCTTCACCAAACCTCTCTCCCTTCCCCATTTCTAAGCTTCCATTTGCTGGTCTACGTCCTGGTTCGGCACATTATGGTGTTCATTTGCCTCAATTGGCATCAAATATTCCTGCTAGTAGCCGGCCTGCTAGCCAATGGGTCAACAATACAAGTTTATATCCTGGAGATCATCCGAACCACTCGAACAATATGCTGCAACAACAATCATCTCACCAAAATGGGTTAGTTTCTCCGCAGTTTATGCCTCAACTGCAACAACCACAGCTTAGATTACCCTATCCAGCTCAGCCATCATTGGGTCATTTATCGGGAATCCAGAATCAATTATTTAATTCCCACCTTTCTCCATCACCTCCAATGGTGAACAATTTTGACACAATGCTTAGTCTGACTGACATCAGAGATCAAAGATCTAAACTAGTTCAGAGAGGGAGACAAAATGTACGCTATTCTCAACAAGGTTTTGATATTAATATCCAGAAGATTGATGGTGGTTGGCCACAATTCCGATCAAAATATATGACAGTTGATGAAATTGAGAGCATTCTCAGAATGCAGCTTGCTGCGACTCACAGCAATGATCCGTATGTGGATGATTATTATCACCAGGCCTTTCTTGCAAAAAAGTCCATTGGAGCAAAGCTCAGACATCATTTCTGCCCAACTCACTTGAGAGATCTTCCCTCCCGAGCACGGGCTAATGCTGAGCCACATGCTTTTCTCCAGGTTGATGCCCTTGGGAGGGTTCCCTTCTCTTCCATTCGTAGGCCTCGTCCTCTTCTTGAAGTTGACCCACCAAACTCCTCAGTTGGGAGTAACACTGAGCAGAAAGTTCCTGAAAAGCCTTTAGAGCAGGAGCCAATGCTTGCAGCTAGAGTCACAATTGAAGATGGCCTTTGCCTCCTTCTTGATGTAGATGATATCGATCGTTTTTTAGAATTTAACCAGCTACCAGATGGGGGAGCCCAGTTGAGGCACAAGAGACAAGCTTTATTGGAAGAGCTGGCTGGATCATTGCAACTGGTTGATCCGCTTGGAAAGAATGGCCATACCCTAGGACTTGCACCCAAGGATGATTTTGTTTTCTTACGAATAGTATCTCTTCCCAAAGGCCAGAAGCTACTTGCAAGGTACCTTCAGCTTCTTTTCCCTGGCAGTGATCTCATGCGGATTGTCTGCATGGCCATTTTCCGTCATTTAAGGTTTTTGTTTGGAGCTATCCCTTCTGATCCTGGAGCAGCAGAGACAATAAATAACATTGCAAGAGTGGTATCATTTTGTGTTTGTCGGATGGACCTTGGTTCACTCAGTGCTTGCCTTGCAGCAGTTGTTTGTTCCCCAGAGCAGCCCCCTCTACGGCCCCTTGGAAGCTCCGTTGGAAATGTTGCTTCCGTTATTTTAATTTCTGTCCTTGAGAGGGCAACTGATTTATTGAACGAGCTTCGTGATGCTAACAGCTATAATGCGACAAATTGGGCACTTTGGAAGGCCTCATTCGATGAGTTTTTCAGTCTGCTAATAAAGTATTGTATAAACAAATATGATAGTATCATGCAGTCTTCTCTACCAGAACCAGCTGAAGCTATAAAGAGGGAATTGCCTATGGAGCTCTTGCGTGCTAGTGTTCCCCATACCAATGATTACCAGAAGAAGCTGTTGTATGATCTTTCCCAGCGTTCCTTAGTTGGTAAGGATGGGGGAAATGGCTTTGAAATGAATTCAACATCTGTGCTGAGTTGATATGAAGCTGCATATGAGATGATTGTTTTACACAAACCAAGAAGCTGAAGGTCCAAGAATGATTATAGCAGAAGGTTTCTCTACATGCCACAATATTTTCAGGTGTTGGTTTTCTCTTGTGTCCACACATTTGCACACCTTTGCTAATTAGAGTACATGGGGTAAACAAGCAGAACCTTCAGTGAGGATCTCTTGTGAACTAGCTCGTTGCTTAGACTTCAGTTAAGTTGTTCTTTACTAAATCTCAAGCTATTACCTGTTGAAATACAGACTTATCTTATAACTAAGGTAGAACTGTTGTTTTTTCTTTTGGTTCTCTGAATTTTCCTTTATATCTTCTCTCTTGGGATCTGTTTTTGGCACTCTGCTGTGGAATTCTATCTTTGAGTTGTAGTCAGGTAGCATCATGTACAGGTTTTGGCACTGAATGAATTCCCATCTTCCTGTACTATTTCTTATTAAGGAGGAGGGATGGTTGCCCTTTTTCATGTTTTCTGGTAATGGGCTACGAGCCGTTGTGTATTAGATGGCAATAAAGCCACTGTGAGTGATGGTGGTTGTATTTTCAAACATAACGTGGTGGAATTTCAATTCTCAAGTAATTACTCAGTGTAGCAATTGGTTATTCTTCTGTTCTCTGCCTTTGTGTGTGTGTGTGTGTGTGTGTGTGTGTTTGCAGTTTTGTTTTTTTTTTTTTGAGGGGGGTTCTTTGGGTTCATTGGATTCAGAGGTTTATTCATGGTTGTTGGGATTATGAGCCTGATGAATAACTACTCGGCCACCAGATTCCACAGTTTTCTTTACTCTTGCTGAAGTGTGGATTCATGTTGTCTTACCTGCAATGATACTTATCTTGTTGAGCAAAAAAGAATGCGGATCTTCTGGATTATGATTGTTCTAGCTGGGATATTTCAGCTTGAAGTGATTTGGATTGTAATATTCGATCATTTTTGGATTGTGTAGAAAGTGCAAAATAATTGCTTGGAAGATTATGAGTCCTAACGAAAATTTATTTTGTCGAATTTTCTTTTTGCATTATGGGTTCACGAAAAGTTGTGAAGAGTGTTATAAATTGTTCTGCATGTTATTTAAATTGTACTACATGATTCCGAAATTATGTTGCACGAGCATCATTTCTCAGTCATCCTGTTCAAGGATGACTGGATAGATTTCTTCTCATTTCATTTTGAATCCTCTTGAAGAGTACTTCATATTTGTGAGAGTGCTGGGTTTTGGCCACCCAGCAGCACCTAAACAAAGAATGCTATTATGGTAGGAAAATGCTCTTACAGGTTCTCTTGTGCATTCAGAGTTACTTTATTGAATTTTTACTTAAACCTGAAGAGAAGAAATATACTATTAGCCCTTTGAACGTTGCGTGGGCGAGTGCATGGCCCAAGAATGACCTTGAGAGTTTAATGGCTCTCCGAATGATTGTGGATGGACTGCTGATTGGATTGCAATTCCCAGAAAAACCAATGCCAGACAGGGAGAGTATTTTCCCCAACATCTCATCAACCTGTCGACCTTGCTGCAATTCTCCTTGAATTCCCCCCCCCTCCCCCAACCCCACCCTAATCTTAAAAGAGCATTAAGATACAACAATACTTACTCAGTCACAAAATGGCATAAAAATAATTATTTTATTTATGATAATAATAATATAACTAATTTATGTCTTTTGTGTCTATTATATATTTTTATATTAATTTAATTAAATTCTCTTATTTCATTTTTATTTGGCAAGTCAAACCTAATAATAATGAATAGTAGTGGTTCCATTGAAATTTTACTAGATTTATAGTAGTTTTTAATACGTAAATTAAGAGTAAAAGGTGATTTAATGTGGCAATAAAAGTGACACAACAAATCTATTTGTTAAATTTATATTTTTAATGTCTTTTTTTTGTCTATTTTATATTTCATTTATCAACTTAATTAATTTTTCTTTTTTCTATTCATTAAATCAAACCAAACAGTAATGAATAGTAGTGGTCCCATCGAAATTTCATTAGATTTATAGTAGTTTTTAATATGTAAATTGAGGTTTATCTAATTACAAATTATATGATGAAAATAATTTATTAAATTATATATTATATCATAAGAATAATTTTAAAAGGAGATCTCTTAGAAAAAAGAATTTATGTGTGATAAAAATTAAAAATAGTATTCTCCTCATATTAAGGCCCACTAGAAGCCCAAATCAGTCACTTCTACAGTTCACCCAAGCCCACATCCACAGCATCATCAAGCAACGTGGATGGCTTCCACCCACCCATCAGGCTGCCTCTCTCTGGGCTCTGAAGATATCACCCAGCGGACGGTCCTGATTTCCCATGGCGCTCCCGATCTTCATGGTCCCTTTCTTCCTTCCGCCCTTCCCCATCAATTTCTTTATGCGGGTATATGCGTTCTTGTCTGTGTTCTTTTTTTTTCAGTTGTGATTACTTTTTTTTTTTTTTTTTTGTCTGTGTGTTTGGGGGCTTATTTGATGCCTTGCGTTAATGGGTTTCGATTAAGTTTCAATTTTGATTCGAAGTGGACGCTCGGAAGGATTTGAATGTCTCTCTCGGTTTTTCAGTTTCATTCTTTTATTTGTTTGCTGTGATTCCTATTTTAAATTTTATTTATAAAGATGATACTTATTATACATGACAAGTGAGGTTTATCTAAAATAAAAAATAATAAAATAAATTTATATAATATAAAGTTATAAATAAATTATATTTTAAAAGATAAGTAAATATAATAAGCGGCTCTTAGTTGTGGATGAATGAGACAAAAATGAATTCCTAAGATAGCAATTAAGATTTTTTTTTGTTAATTTTTTATTAGCCACTGCTTTGATAATTTGGAGTTCTAAGTAAGGACTTTTTTTTGTCTTTCTTTGGGTTCTTTTTTTCACTGTTGGCTGCTTCGTGAAATTGAGAATGCTGTAAATTTTGGATTTTTCATGCTTCAAAAGAAGGGGAAAAAAAATGCGGGACAAGAAACTACTTTCTTTATAGAAAAAGAAAAGATTATTTAAACAGCTTAATGGGATTTTCTTAATTTCCATTTTTCTTGGCGATGACAGATGATCATGACAAAAAAATGGAAGTGCTGGGGCAATTTGGCATGAACATGGTGTATGGTGCCTTGGGATGTGCCGGTTAGTGTCACGAGTTATTATTCTCTTCTTAAAAAATAGTATATCAAGATATATAATATTTATATTTA